>JAVSCE010021727.1:0-502814 GCA_032199065.1 Smutsia gigantea | reverse complement strand
ATCAAAACAGAAATCAAAGAATATATGGAGACTAATGACAACAACAACACAAAGCCACAACTTCTGTGGACGCAGCAAAGGCAGTTCTAAGAGGAAAGTATATTGCAATCCAGGTCATTAAAGAAAGAAGAACATTCCAAATGAATAGTCTAAAGACACAATTACTGAAATTGGAAAGAAGAACAAATGAGGCCCAAAGTCACCAGAAGGATGTATATGAATAAAAGATTAGAGAAGAAATAAATAAAATTGAGAAGAATAAACACAGAAAATCACAAAACCAAGAGCTGTCTTTTTGAAAATTAAACAAAAATAGATAAAAACCCCTGCGCCAGACTCCATTAAGAGAAAAAGAGAATCTACACACATAAACACAATCAGAAATGAGAAAGGAAAATCACGACGGACCCCACAGAAATACAAAGAATCATAAGAGAATATTATGAGAATCTATATGCTAACAAGCTGGAAAACATAGAAGAAATGGACAACTTCTTAGAAAATACAACCTTCCAAGACTGACCAAGCAAGAAACAGAAAAACTAAACAGACCAATCACCAGCGACGAAATCGATTTGGTAATCAAAAAACTACCCAAGAACAAAACCCCCGGGCCTGATGGATTCACTTCTGAATTCTACCAGACATATAGAGAAGAAATAACACCCATTCTACTTAATGTTTTCCAAAAAATAGAAGAGGAGGGAATACTTCCAAACTCATTCTATGAAGCCAGCATCACTCTAATACCAAAACCTGGAAAAGACCTCACCAAAAAAGAAAATTACAGACCAATATCCCTGATGAACGTAGATGCAAAAATACTCAACAAAATATGAGCAAACCGAATTCAAAAACACATCAAGAGGATCATACACCATGATCAAGTGGGATTCATCCCAGGGATGCAAGGATGGTACAACATTCGAAAATCCATCAACATCAACAAAAAGAAGAACAAAAACCACATGATCATCTCCATAGATGCTGAAAAAGCATTTGACAAAATTCAGCATCCATTCCTGATTAAAACTCCCAACAAAATGGGTATAGACGGCAAGTACCTCACCATCATAAAGGCTATATATGACAACCCCACAGCTAACATCATACTTAACGGCGAGACGCTGAAAGCTTTTCATCTAAGATCGGGAAGAAGACAGGGATGCCCACTCTCTCCATTGTTATTCAACATAGTAATGGAGGTCCTAGCCACAGCAATCAGACAAAACAAAGACATACAAGGCATCCAGATTGGTAAAGAAGAAGTCAAATTGTCACTATTTGCAGATGACATGATACTCTACATAAAAAACCCTGAAGATTCCATTCCAAAACTACTGGAACTAATATCTCCATTCAGCAAAGTTGCAGGATACAAAATTAACACATAGAAATCTGTTGCTTTCCTATACACTAATGATGAACTAACAGAAAGAGAAATCAGAAAAACAATTCCATTCACAATTGCATCAAAAAGAATAAAATACCTAGGAATAAACCTAACGAAGGAAGTGAAAGACCTGTACTCTGAAACTACAAGACACTCCTAAGAGAAATTAAAGAGGACACTAACAAATGGAAATGCATCCCATGCTCTTGGCTAGGAAGAGTCAATATTGTCAAAATGGCTATACTACCTAAAGCAATCTACAGATTCAATGCAATCCCTATCAAACTACCAACAGCTTTCTTCAATGAACTGGAACAAATAATTCTAAAATTCATATGGAACCACAAAAGACCCCGAATAGCCAAAGCAATCCTGAGAAGGAGGAATAAAACAGAGGGAATTACACTCCCTGACTTCAAGCTCTACTACAAAGCCACAGTAATCAAGACAATTAGGTATTGGCCCAAAAACAGACCCACAGACCAGTGGAACAGAATAGGAAATCCAAACATTAACCCAAACATATACAGTCAATTAATATTTGATAAAAGTGCCTTGGATATACAATGGGAGATGACAGCCTCTTCAGCAGCTGGTGTTGGAAAAACTGGACAGCTACATGTAAGAGAATGAAACTGGACTACTGTCTAGCCCTATACACAAAGGTAAACTCAAGGTGGATCAAAGACCTGAATGTAAGTCATGAAACCATAAAACTCTTAGAAAAAAACATAGCAAAAATCTCTTGGACATAAACATGAGCAACTTCTTCATGAACATATCTCCCCAGACAAGGGAAACAAAAGCAAAAATGAACAAGTGGGACTATATCAAGCTGCAAAGCTTCTGTACAGCAAAGGACACCATCAGTAGAACAAAAAGACATCCTACAGTATGGGAGAATATATTCATAAAAAACGTATCTGATAAAGGGTTGACATCCAAAATATATAAAGAACTCATGCATCTTAACAAACAGAAAGCAAATAATCCAATTAAGAAATGGGCGGAGGACATGAATAGACACTTCTCCAAAGAAGAAATTCAGATGGCCAACAGGCACATGAAAACATGCTCCACATCGCTAATCATCAGAGAAATGCAGATTAAAACCACAATGAGATATCACCTCACACCAGTGAGGATGGCCAACATCCAAACACAAACAACAACAAATGTTGGCGAGGATGTTGAGAAAAGGGAACCCTCCTACACTGCTGGTGGGAATGCAAATTAGTTCAACCATTGTGGAAAGCAGTATGGAGGTTCCTCAAAAAACTCAAAATAGAAATACCATTTGACCCAGGAATTCCACTCCTAGGAATTTACCCTAAGAATGCAGCAGCCCAATTTGAAAAGGACAGATTCACCCCTATGTTTATTGCAGCAGTATTTACAATAGCCAAGAAATGGAAGCAACCTAAGTGTCCATCAGTAGATGAATGGATAAAGAAGAAATGGTACATATACACAATGGAATATTATTCAGCCATAAGAAGAAAACAAATCCTACCATTTGCAACAACATGGATGGAGCTAGAGGGTATTATGCTCAGTGAAATAAGCTAAGCCGAAAAAGACAAGTATCAAATGATTTCACTCGTATGTGGAGTATAAGAACAAAGAAAAAAAACTGAAGGAACAAAACATCAGCAGACTCACCGAACCCAAGAACGGACTAATAGTTACCAAAGGGAAAGGGACTGGGGAAAATGGGCGGGAAGGGAGGGATAAGAGGGAAAAAGGGGCATTACAATTAGCAGATGTAATGTTGGGGGGGCACGGGGAGGGCAGTACGACTCAGAGAAGACAAGTAGTGATTCTATAGCATCTCACTACGCTGATGGACAGTGACTGTAATGGTGTTGGTGGGGGGGACCTGATGAAGGGGTAGTTTAATAATCGTAATATTGCACATGTAATTGTAAATTACTGATAATAAAATAAATTATATTAAAAAAATAAAAAATAAAAGGTCTTAAGACCTTTATACAGAAAATTAAAAAAAAAAGAAGATGAGAAAGTTTTAAGTATTAAGGTTATTCATTAAATGTTTATCTGTTTCTACTATGTGCTAGACATTATATCTATGAAAGGGAGAAATGCCTAATAATTCATGGAGATATTATAGTATAACAAGTAATTGCACAGGTAATTATTTAAACACCGTTGGTACATGCCATGAAGAAAATTTACCAACCATAGCATTTAACAGGAGGCAGTAGGCTGGGGGTTCAGAAGAGTCTTCCTGGAGAAAGTAAAGTTTAGCCTGACCTGGTTCTTGTTTATCCATTGTCCTGATCTTTGAAATCATGTTTTTGAGAGATAGCAGCTCCATTGCTAATGAGAATAGAGAGCCTACCTTAATTACCGGGTCCTTTCTCAGTTGGGATTGGCATTTAATGGCACAAATGACAGCATCAGAGTTCACTGGGACAGCATTAAATAGCCCACCACTGCTGGGGTGCCCAGCCCCTGATTTCCTCTCTGTGCAGAGTCCTCGGATGCGAACAGAATTTGTTACCTCCAGTTCTCTATATTGCACTGCCATCCTGCTCATTCTTTACCCTATTGCTGTGTTTGATAAAAGAAGCAACTAATTTATTTGAAAACATTTGGAGGCAGGAAGAAACAAAGTGCGTGTTATGTTGTAGATATTTTGGGAAGTAGAAAACTGGTGTATTAATAACATATTTCAAGGAGATGAAAGTACAGGCTGTTTTGGTCAGGCAAGGAGTTAAGAAAAATGCAGTTTCCAAAAATCACATCACCAGGGAGCTTTTAAAGAATTCAAAGAGTGGTCTGAATGCTCTAGTTCTTGTTCTTTTAAGCCTATTCCCCCTGTTGGGGGAACAAGGAACGTTTTTGGTTTCTTTTGCTCTTGAACCTAATTGAGGACATTATTAGCTAAGACCTTATTTTCGTTTTGAAGTAGTTTAAGCAACAGAATGGGAGCCAAGCAAATGTGAATTGCAGGCCCGTGCCCCTGGAGCTCTGGCTAGCCATGCTTTATCCTGCGCCTCCCTGAGAAGTTTGGTGGAGTGCTGGGGTGTTAACTCAGTTAGGTGATGATGCGGACCTGCAGCAGACGTACTTGTGTCTGGTCACCTAAGATGAATGCATGCTCTTAGTTCAATATCAGAGAGTTCTTCAGTGAGTCTAATGGCAGTATTTTAAACACTATGCTTGTTTTTCTTGTTTATCAATGTTTAAATATGGTAGGAAGCCAAAGTGAATCTCTATATTTACTTTACCTGATCTTTGTTACCAAGCTTGATGACAAGCACCTTTGCAATCAAGCTTTTTTTAGACAGTAATTTGCAGAACTCTAATGGAATCCAGCCTGTGTATATTATTAAACAGTGTTCTTTTTAAAAGTGTTTTCAAATTGATCAGGTTTAAACAAGTTTTAGTAATGGAGGTTTGATCATGTCAAAATGGTAATTATTTGAGTGTTTTTTGGGGGATTAAACATCATTTCTCCTTTTCAAGTATCATGGGCCAACCTTTACTCATTTTGTTTATTTTGAAAGGTTACAGATTTCTAAGTAAGTTTGGTAAACATTTACCAGCATACAAAGGGGAAAGACTTGCTGCTTAAGTGTTAACCCGAGCAATGAGAGTTGTTTGATCTGCTGTCTGACAAAATTTAACTAATAATATTTAAACTTTTGGAAATTTGGGTATTATTAGGCAAGCCTGGGATTTAGGTCATTTTGAAAAGGGGAATGACTATGAAAATATTACATATTAAGATAAATACATTTATTTATCCCAAATGAGACTGTGAGAGTAGTGAGATTACTCTGTTCCTATCCAAATATGACCTGTCTTATTTTGAAAAAAGTGAAAATAAATTTCTTATAAAAATTCATCCTTTACTAAATAAACTGAGTGGAGAAAAGGTCGCCCTTTATGTAACAGTGAGAACTTTTCTGGGGTCCAGGATACACATTATCTAGGCTGAAAGAAGCTTTGTGTTTTCAGAGTTAGATTGCTCTGGAATTACACTCAGCCTGCCATTTTATTTCACAATTGTGTTTTGAGCACCTGCTGTGTTGTAAGTGCAGTGCTGGTGCTGGTGGTGTAAAGATGAACAGAATAGAGAGGATCCTGGCCCTCATGGAGCTTACTGTATGTGTGTGGGGGGATAGGGGGATGGGGGAGGTGTGTGCGTGTGTGCCTCAGCCATTTCCTGTACTTTCTTTTTATTACAGTTTTATGTATTTCTCTCATTTGATCAGTATCCTAGGATATTGAAATAGGCATTTTTCACTTGATAGACTTGCAGAGAATTTTGGTTCTGGGATACTCTAGGAGTAAAAGTCAGCTTCCAAATAGAAAGCACATTATTGCTCCTCTGTTGCTTGGGCACACATAATACTGATACACACATTTTCACCAAGAATAAGGCAGTGAAATGCCAAGCTCACTGAAATTCAGGATCGGCATTTTGGCAGCATACCATTAAGCCTGTATTGGAATGTAATTTAAAACTACTTGGAAGTAAGGGTAAGACCTATATGGTTAATTATAGTAGCGCAGAAACCCCACATTGGTTGTAAGATCATGGTGTTAGGTCTTCATTGAGTTAATGATTTCGATTTTAATTGCTCCTCTTTGTAAGGAGAACAAAAACAGGATGTCCTTAAGCTGCCGAGTAATAGGGGTAGCCATATATTTAGTGGAAATTATTTTAAAATGCTTTTGAGTCGTTAGGTGATCTTGAGACTTATAGATAGACAATGGGAAAGCTAACCTTTCTCTCTACATTTGTTTTCAAAATAAAGCTAGTTTAAAAAAATTTTGACTTGCACAAGTGAGACTATATCAAACTAAAAAGCTTCTGTACCGCAAAGGACACCATCAGTAGAACAAAAAGGCACGCTAGAGTATGGGAGAATATATTCATATATGACATATCCGATAAAGGGTTGACATACAAATTATATAAAGAGCTCACATGCCTCAACAAACAAAAAGCAAATAATCCAATTAAAAAATGGGCAGAGGATCTGAACAGACACTTCTCCAAAGATGAAATTCAGATGGCCAACAGGCACATGAAAACATGCTCCACATCGCTAATCATCAGAGAAATGCAAATCAAAACCACAATGCAATATCACCTCACACCACTTAGGAGGGCCACCATCCAAAAAGCAAACAACAACAAATGTTGGTGAGGATGTGGAGAAAGGGGAACCCTCCTACAGTGCTGGTGGGAATGTAAATTAGTTCAACCATTGTGGGAAGTAGTATGGAGGTTCCTCAAAACCACAAAATAGAAATACCATTTGACCCAGGATTTCCACTCCTAGGAATTTACCCTAAGAATGCAGGAGCCCAGTTTGAAAAAGACATATGCACCCCTATGTTTATGGCAACAGTATTTACAATAGCCAAGAAATGGAAGCAACCTAAGTGTCCATCAGTAGATGAATGGATAAAGAAGAGGTGGTACATATACACAATGGAATATTATTCAGCCAAAAGAAGAAAACAAATCCTACCATTTGCAACAACATGGATGGAGCTAGAGGGTATTATGCTCAGTGAAATAAGCCAGGCGGAGAAAGACAAGTATCAAATGATTTCACTCATCTGTGGGTATAAGAACAAAGCAAAAACTGAAGGAACAAAACAGCAGGAGACTCACAGAACCCAAGAATGGACTCACAGTTACCAAAGGGAAAGGGCCTGGGGAGTATGGGTGAAAAGGGAGGGATAAGGGGAATAAGTGGCATTAATATTAGCACACATAATGTAGAGGGGGTCACAGTGAAGGCAGTATAGCAGAGAGAAGACAAGTAGTGACTCTATAGCATGTTTTTTTTTGGTATCATTAATGTACAATCACTTGAACAACATTATGGTTACTAGACCCCCTATTATCAAGTCCACCCCCCATACCCCATTACAGTCACTGTCCATCAGCATAGTGAGATGCTATAGAATCACTACTTGTCTTCTCTGTGTTATATTGCCTTCCCCATATCCATGTCCCGCTACATTATGTGTACTAATTGTAATACCCCTTTTTCCCCCTTACCCCTCCCTTCCCACCCATCTTTTCCAGTTCCTTTCCCTTTGGTAACTGTTAGTCCATTCTTGGGTTCTGTGAATCTGCTGCTGTTTTGTTCCTTCAGTTTTTGCTTTGTTCTTATACCCACAGATGAGTGAAATCATTTGATACTTGTCCTTTTCAGCTTGGCTTATTTCACTGAGCATAATACCCTCTAGCTTCATCCATGTTGTTGCAAATGGTAGGATTTGTTTTCTTCTTATGGTTGAATAATATTCCATTGTGTATATGTACCACCTCTTCTTTATCCATTCATCTAATGATGGACACTTAGGTTGCTTCCATTTCTTAGCTATTGTAAATGCTGCTGCAATAAACATAGGGGTGCATATGTCTTTTTCAAACTGGGCTCCTGCATTCTTAGGGTAAATTCCTGAGTGAGATTCCTGGGTCAAATGGTATTTCTATTTTGAGTTTTTTGAGGAACCTCCATACTGCTTTCCACAATGGTTGAACTAATTTACATTCCCACCAGCAGTGTAGGAGGGTTCCCCTTTCTCCACATTCTCATCAACATTTGTTGTTGTTTGCCTTTTGGATAGTGGCCATCCTAACTCGTGTGAGGTGATATCTCATTGTGGTTTTAATTTGCATTTCTCTGATGATTAGCGATGTGGAGCATGTTTTCATGTGCCTGTTGGCCATCTGAATTTCTTCTTTGGAGACCTGTCTCTTCATATCCTCTGCCCATTTTTTTAATCGGGTTATTTGCTTTTTGGGTGTACAGGCATGTAAGTTCTTTATGTATTTTGGATGTTAACTCGTTATTGGATATGTCATTTACAAATATATTCTCCCATACTGTAGGATGCCTTTTTGTTCTGTTGATGATGTCCTTTGCTGTACAGAAACTTTTTAGTTTGATGTAGTCCCATGAGTTTATTTTTGCTTTTGTTTCCCTTACTTGAAGAGATGCTTTCAGGAAGAAGTCGCTCATGCTTATATTGGGGAGATTTTTGCCTATGTTGTCTTCTAAGAGTTTTATGGTTTCATGACTTACATTCAGGTCCTTGATCCATTTTGAGTTTACTTTTGTGTATGCGGTTAAACAATAGTCCAGTTTCATTCTCTTACTTGTAGCTATCCAGTTTTGCCAACACTAGCTGTTGAAGAGGCTGTCATTTCTCCAATGTATATCCATGGCTCCTTCATCATATATTAATTGACCATATATGCTTGGTTTTATATCTGGGCTTTCTATTCTGTTCCACTGGTCTATGGGTCTGTTCTTGTGCCAGTACCAAGTTGTCGTGATTACTGTGGCTTTGTAGTAGAGCTTGAAGTCAGGGAGCGTAATTTCCCCTGCTTTATTCTTCCTTCTTAGGATAGCTTTGGCTATTCAGGGTCTCTTGTCGTTCCATATGAATTTTAGAACTATTTGCTCTAGTTCATTGAAGAATGCTGTATGTATTTTAATAGGGATTGCATTGAATCTGTGGATTGCTTTAGGCAGGATGGCCATTTTGACAATATTAATTCTTCCTATCCAAGAGCATGGGATGAATTTCCATTTATTAGTGTCCTCTTTAATTTCTCTTAAGAGTGTTTTGTAGTTTTCAGGGTATAGGTCTTTCACTTCCTTTGTTAGGTTATTCCAAGGTTTTTTTTTTTCGATGTGATTGTGAATGGAAGTGTTTTCCTGATTTCTGTTTCTGCTAGTTCACCATTAGTGTCTAGGAATGCAACAGATTTCTGTGTAATAATTTTGTATCCTGAAAGTTTGCTGTATTCAGATATTAGATCTAGTAGTTCTGGAGTGGATTCTTTAGGGTTTTTTATGTACAATATCATGCTATCTACAAAGAGGGACAGTTTCACTTGTTTCTTGCCAATCTAGATGCCTTTTATTTCTTTGTGTTGTCTGATTGCCATGGCTTGGACCTCCACAACTATGTTGAATAAAAGAGGGGAGAGTGGTCATCTTTGTCTTGTTCACGATCTTAAAGGAAAAGCTTTCAGCTTTTCACTCTTAAGTATAATGTTGGCTGTGGGTTTGTCATATATAGCCTTTATTATGTTGAGGTACTTGCCCTCTATACCCATTTTGTTGAGAGTTATTATCATGAATTGATGTTGAATTTTATCGAATGGTTTTTCAGCATCTACGGAGATGATCATGTGGGTTTTGTCTTTTTGTTGATGTTGTGGATGATGTTGATGGATTTTCAAATGTTGAATCATCCTTGCATCCCTGGGATGAATACCACTTGATCATGATGGATGATCTTTTTGATGTATTTTTGAAATTGGTTTGCTAATATTTTGTTGAATATTTCTGCATCTATGTTCATCAAGGATATTGGTCTATAATTTTCTTTTTTCATCATGTCTTTGCCTGGTTTTGGTAGTAGAGTGATGTTGGTCTCGTAAAATGAGTTTGGGTGTATTCCCTCCTCTTTACTCTTTGGAAACCTGTAAGGAGGATGGGTATTACGTCTTCACTAAATGTTTGATAAAATTCAGTAGTGAAACCATCTGGTCCAAGTGTTTTGTTCTTAGGTAGGTTTTTGATAACCAATTCAATTTCCTTGCTGGTAATTGGTCTATTCAGATTTTCTGTTTCTTCCTGGGTCAGCCTTGGAAGGTTGTATTTTTCTAGAAAGTTGTCCATTTCTTCTAGGTTATCCAGTTTGTTACCATATAATTTTTCATAGTTTCTCTCGTAATTCTTTGTATTTCTGTGGTGTCCGTTGTGATTTTTCCTTTCTCATTTCTGATTTCTGTGTATGTGTAGACTCTCTTTTTTTCTTGATAAATCCGGCTAGGGGTTTATCTATTTTGTTTATTTTCTCGAAGAAGCAGCTCCTGCTTTCATTGATTCTTTCTATTGTTTTATTCTTCTCAATTTTATTTATTACTGCTTTAATCTTTATTATGTCCCTCCTTCTACTGACTTTGGGCCTCATTTGTTCTTCCTTTTCTAGTTTCATTAATTGTGAGTTTAGACTGTTCATTTGGGATTGTTCTTCTTTCCTGAGGTAGGCCTATATTGCAATGTATTTCTCTCTTAGCACAGCCATCACTGCATCTCACAGATTGTGTAGTGTTGAATTATTGTTATCATTTGTCTCCATATATTGTTTGATCTCTGTTTTTATTTGGTCATTGATCCATTGATTATTTAGGAGCATGTTATTAAGCCTCCATGTGTTTGTGGGTTTTTTTGTTTTCTTTGTGTAATTTATTTCCAGTTTCATACCTTTGTGATCTGAGAAACTCGTTGGTACAATTTCAATCTTTTTGAATTTACTGAGGTTCCTTTTGTGGCCTAGTATATGATCTATTCTTGAAAATGTTCCATGTGCACTTGAGAAGAATATATATCCTGTTGCTTTTGGATGGAGTGTTCTGTATATGTCCATTAGGTCCATCTGTTCTAATACGTTGTTCAGTGCCTCTGTCTCTTTATTTATTTTCTGTCTGGTTGATCTGTCCTTTGGAGTGAGTGTTGCGTTGAAGTCTCCTAAAATGAAATCATTGCATTGTATTTCCCACTTTAATTCTGTTAGTATTTGTTTCACATATGTAGGTGATCCTGTGTTGGTTGCATAGATATTTATAGTGGTTATATCCTCTTGTTGGACTGACCCTTTTATCATTATTAATGTCCTTCTTTGTCCCTTGTGAGTTTCTTTGTTTTGAAGTCTATATTGTCTGATACAAGTACCTGTAACTCCTGCTTTTTTCTCCCTATTAGTTGCATGAAATATCTTTTTCCATCCCTTTACTTTCAGTCTGTGTATGTCTTTGGGTTTGAAGTGAGTCTCTTGTAGGCAGCATATAGATGGGTCTTGTTTTTTTATCCATTAGGCTGTATATAGAAGGGTCTTGTTTTTTTATCCATTCAGTGACTCTATGTCTTTTGATTGGTGCTTTCAGACCATTTACATTTAGGGTGATTATCGATAGTATGTACTTATTGGCATTCCAGGCTTTAGATTTGAGGTTACCAAAGTTTCAAGGGTAATTCCCGTACTATGTAACAGTTTAATTTAACTCACTCCGTATGCTATTACAAACATAATGTAAAGGTTCTTTTTTTTTTCTTCTTTTTTCTTCCTCCTCAATGCTTTGTATGTTATGAATCATATTCTAAACTCTTTGTCTAGCCCTTGGGGGACATCTCTTTAGCCTTCCATCTGTAGGAGTCCCTCCAAAGTACACTGTAGAGGTAGTCTGTGGGAGGTAAATTCTCTCAACTTTTGCTTATGTCAAAATTGTTTAATCCCTCCTTCAAATTTAAATGATAACCTTGGCGGGTAGAGTATTCATGGTTCAATGCCCTTCTGCTTCATTGCATTAAATATATCATGACACTCCCTTCTGGCCTGTAAGGTGTCTTTTGAGAAGTCTGATGATAGCCTGATGGGTTTTCCTTTGTATGTCATCTTTTCTCTCTCTCTAGCTGCTTTTAAAAGTCTGTCATTTTAATTATTTGCCATTTTAATTATTGTATGTCTTGATGTTGTCTTCCTTGTGTCCCTTGTGTTGGGAGATCTGTGCACCTCTATGGTTTGAGAGACTATCTCCTTCCCCAGATTGGGGAAGTTTTCAGCAATTACCTCCTCAATGACACTTTCTATCCCTTTTTGTCTCTCTTCTTCCAGTACCCCTATAATGCGAATATTGGTCCGTTTTGATTGGTCACACAGTTCTCTCAATATTGTTTCAGTCTTAGAGATCCTTTTTTCTTTCTGTGCCTCAGCTTCTTTGTATTCCTCTTCTCTAATTTCTATTCCATTTACTGTCTCTTCTACTACATCTAATCTGTTTTTAAATCCCTCCATTGTGTGTGTCATTTCAGATATGGCATTTCTTAATGATTGAATATCCGACTTCAATTCGTTCCTGAGCTCTTGAATATTTTTCTGTACCTCCATAAGCATGTTTATAATTTTTATTTTGAACTCGCTTTCAGGAAGATTGGTGAGTTCAGTTTCATTTGGTCCTTTTTCTGGGGTTTGTGAGATTTTGGTCTGAACCATGTTCTTTTGACATTTCATATTTCTGTGTGGTGCCCACTAGTGCTCAGAAACTCCAGTCTCTTTAGCTACTCAGCCCATAGAGTGAGGTTGGGGGTCGTAGGGGAGTGGAGCTGGTGCCTGGGAGGTGGAAAGATCTTTTTTCTGATTCCTGTCTTCGGTGCCTATCTGCAGTGTCAGAGCCAGTGGGCCAAGCACACACGTGTAAGCCTCTGTGCTTTGCGTCTCTAGCTGTTGTAGGCGGGGCCTCCCTGTGGCTGATCTGACACCAGCACAGTTACTGCCAGTTTGCGAACCAGTGCCAGCAGGCTAGGAGGAAAGTGTATTAGGCTGCGTGTCACAGTGGGGGGCCTTGGAGCTGAGTAGGCAGCCAGGGGGATGGAGCGCCTGAAGCTCCTGAAAGTTCCCAACCAGCAGGGTAGAGCGCTCCTAGACAACCTTGTCCAGGTCTCCCTTCTTCCGTACAGCAATCTCCGTGCAAACCCCGCCCCTTCAGCAGCCCTCTCTCTGCTTGGAAGCCTCTCAGACCACCTGCCCCTCCTCTCACATAGAGTGGCCGGATGTGGATCCCCCCTCCGCAAACGGCTGGAATGTCAGTCTCCCAAGCACTCCGCCTATCTGAGCTCCCCAATGTCCAGTGGACCACACAATATAGGCTCCCGCTCACAAAGCGGATCTCTAGGGCTATGTGTTCAGCAGTCCCAAGCTTCTACCCCCTCCCCACTCCTTTTCTCTTCCTCCCACCGGTGAGCTGGAGTGGGGGAAGGGCTTGGTTCCTGCCGGATTAAGGCTTTCCTACGTTACCCTGTTTTGTGAGGTCTGCTCTGTTTGTGAGGTCTGTATGCAGTCTGGTTCAGCCTTCTTTCTTGTTGCTGTTTTAGGGTTAGTTGTATTAATTAACTATATTATTGTACTATTTGTGGTTTTGGGAGGAGTTCTGCGTGTCACCTCTCACGCCGCCATCTTGAATCTTCTCTCTATAGCATCTTACTACGCTGATGGACAGTGTCTGTAATGGGTTATGTGGTGGGGACTTGATAATGGGGGGAATCTAGTAACCACAATGTTGATCATGTAATTTTTAAAAAAGCCCATAAAAAAAGATAAATTAAAGCTTTCCTTCAAGTAAAGTAAAATTCTTTCCTGAAATGTAAAAAAAATTTTTTTAACGCTTGCAAATTTATATTTAGCATCTAGATGGGATATGTAGGCAGGGAAAAGAAATAACATGCTTTGTTTAAATTTTTAATGTACAAACAGTAAATGAGGGTAAATATCTATGCAGCATATTAAGAATTTTCCTTTGCTTTAAAGCATCAGGTAATAAATATATTTATAATTTCACTGTTCCTTGAGCAGTTTACTTTGTAAATAGAGGAATGTCTGGGAGATGCTGTTTCTCCCATCCTATATTATACTCTTCCTTGTTGTAGAAATGTATTCTTGGTTATACTGTGTAATGTAAGTTGTTAAGCCATATTGATAGATTCTTTTTAATAGATTGTTTTAAAATGAAATGAATTATGGTGAGTGTATTTTCCACTAATGAAATCTTTCAAAGTAATTTCCTTTATAGTATGGGCTAATTTTGCTCCTCCAAATAGTAGAGCCTAGTTTAACCTGCCCATGTTAAAAAATAAACTTTGTCCTTAGAGCTTTGTTCACAAAACTAGAACCAGCCTTCCAGTGGTATCTTTTATCTGTGTAGGAAAGATTCTCTCTGAATATTGGGAATGAAAGTATCTTAGTCTGTTCAGCCTCCTGTAACAACTCTACAGACTAGGTGGCTTATAGACAATAGACATTTATTTCTTACAGTTCTGGAGGCTGAAAAGTCCAAGATCAAGGTGCTGGGTGTTTCAGTGTCTGGTGAAGTGTCAGATTCGGCTTCCTGGTTCATAAACTTCCGCCATCTTGCTGTAACCTCACCTGTTCGAAGGAGTGAGGTTACATTCTGGGTCTCTTTTATAAGGGCTCTAATCCCATGAGGGCAGAACCTTCATGACTGCATCACCTCATAAAAGCCCCATCTCTAAATACCATCACATTGGGGATTAGGATTTAACACGGGAATTTTGGAAGGATACATTCAGTCTAAGGTAGAAGGTTTATAATAGGTGTTTTAGTCCTTGAATATTGTAGGCAGAAGATGGCTGACTGATCCATAACGGTTTCCCTAAAGTACATATGTTAGTGTTTGGGGAGAGTAGCCCACTGTGAGTTTTTACATTAGATACTTGCTGAATGTGACCTGTGGTATATGAAATTCTAATTCTCTTGTACAGAGAAATGTGCTCTTCATCTTCCTATCTGCTATGGCCTGCTTCAAGTCTTCATTTACTTAGTGGTGATAAACATTTCTCTTAGGTTGGTCAGTGTTTAACTTTTTTAAATTGCTTCTTTCCTCCACCAGGCATCTTTTAGACATTTTTCCCTAATCTCCCTCCCATGAAATTTTAATACTGTAGGTATATTGTATCTCTGTGCTTACATAAAAGAGAGTTCCCATCCCCCAAATGAATTCTCACTCTTTGAGAACAATATTGTGCCAATGAAAATGCATGTTAGGGTTGCTGCCCTGTGCAATAATTAGACTTTGAAGACGGCTAATCTATTTCCTCATTTATTTAAGAAATCAGGTTTATTTTAAAACTCAGTTTTTTCAAACTTGGGATGAACTTTGAAAACATTATGCTAAGTAAAGAAGTTGTTTGCAAAACACCACACATTTTATAATTCCATTTATATGAAATGAATAGAATAGGCAAACATCTAGAGATAGAAAGTAGGTTAGTGGTTGCCTAGAGCTGAGGATGAGGAAGGGAAATGGGAATGACTACTAATGGGCACAGGTTTGTTTTATTTTTTTTGAAATTGATTATGGTGATGGCTGTACAACACAGTGAATGTACAGAAAATTCATTAAATTATGTACTTCACATGGGTGAATTGTGTGATAACACAAATTACATCTCAATAAAGCTGTTAAAAAAAGATAAGGAAAAAGAATATGCTAGATACCATATGTGGTCCTTATGGTGGACCACTCAGGTTCTTAAAAAGAGATACTTTTTCTGATATGGATCATTCTTAAAGGTTTGTGTCTCAAAATGCAGGCTAGGTTATTCAGTTAAAGCATGGGCTTTGGAGTCATACACACCTCATTCAGATCCTCTTGGCTTACTCATTTCCTTGCTGTGCCACCATGGGCAAAGTCTCAGTTTGTTCACTTGTAAAATAGGGCTAATTTTATCTCAAAAGGTTGCTGGGGAAGACTGAATGAAAAAGCAAGTAAGCACTATGCCCATAAGCATAAGTAAGCACATAAAGCAAACCAGCAAGAAAACTAAGTATTAGAGTTGTCTTTGGTTGTTAGGCTCATCAGCTCTCTGTATTTTCAAGATCAGAATGAGTTCTATGGCTCCAGATTCAGTGGTGATAAAGATATTACAGATGTTGGCCTCATAGCTGTGTGACTTGATGCAGTTTTTTTTTTAACTCTTTGGGCCCTAGATTCCATACTTTATTAAACTAAGATAGAATACAAAATAAGTTGGTTGAAACTTCACGTACGGCAGTAATCCTAATAAATGTAAATGGATTGTATTTGTCCACAAAATGACGCAGACCTTAGATTGGATTAAAAAATATGAGACATGGCAAAACGGACCAACTCCAGAAGATGAAATAATGTATGAACAGGTAGAAAATAGAATATTTAATAATGTTACTCTACCAAGAGGGTAAAATAATTATGATTGTGTATGTATCCAGGGAATTAGAAAGAAAATCTGATAAAAATCTGTGATCATTGTGGGAGAGTGTAACATACTCTGTCATTGATGAATAAACAGACAAAAGTTGGAGTATTTGAAGAACACCTTTGTTAACAAGGTTTAATTATTAAACAGGTCTCTGAGCACCTTTCCCTCTCCACATAGTCTAATGATAGGAATTTTGGCTCATTTGTATAGCTATATCATGCTTTTTGTACTGTAAATCTGTTCCTGTAAAGCTGCAAGTAGGCTGGATAATTTACAAAGTGAATGATACTTTTATAAAGGACATAGTATGGGTGTGTGACTTTTGTTACGTTCTTCGCTATCACACTAGGACTTTTCATGTATGCCTTCTGAGCAGCAGAGAACTCTACATAATTAGGTATTACTCTTTGTTGGCTGTTTACACATGCTGCAGAATGCCTCAGTGGGCAAACTGCAAGCAGGATGTGATCTTGCTTTTTGAGGGACTGAATAGTTAAGAGGGTTGAGGCAGACTTCTTATAGGTGTCTTACTGGAAATTCTCAGATCACGGTTTGGTCCCTTCAGTGTGTCTGAACGGAACTCTTTTTTTTCTTTTTAAGAGCACACCAGCAGTCCTTGTTATGCTTTCCTTTTCACCAAGTCTTTTATGAGCAGAGTGCGAGAGTTTTAAGTGTTTGCAGAACATTTGGATGTGTGAATTCTGTTGAAGTAATTGTTAGCATATGGTTTTCTTCCTCAGAAAGGATTGGCAAATGTTACCTTTTCCACTTTTATTTATCTGAGCCTTAAATTAAGTTTGGGTATTAAGGAGGTGTGTGTTTATGCACGCATGTGTGTGTGTGCGTGTATAGCACCAGGGAAAATTCCCTTTATTCTCTGTTGCCTTGCTTTCTGGAATCTGAGCAGTTCAGACAAGTAACAAATTCTTTTCATGGTAAAAACTTAATTAAAAAGGGAAGCATAAATTTTAATGTGTATGTAGAGAAGTGTCTTGTTAAATGTAAGTTCATTTTCATTAGCAGCTTAGTGTAAAAATGTGACTTCTTTGAAAGCAAAGTGCCCAGCAGATCTGTGTAGCTCAGAAGAGTATGTGTTTTGGGCTTTGTGACTGTAGGAGGTAGTACCAGAGTAGCAGCATAAGATGACATTGCCCATATGGACTTTCATTCTAGTCTTCCATCTACCAGTCTCCCACATACCCAGCCAGCCCACAAATAAATAATCAGCAAGCATTTGATGTTTCCAGGTACCCTTCTAGAAGTTGAGAGATATAAAGGCAGTTATGATGGGAACATGACTTCAACAGCCTGTATGATAAGTAAATGGAAGTTTTGTAATGATAAGTAATTGGTCAAATAAGGGTGCTTAAAGGAGGGAGTACGTATTTGGGAGATCCAAGGTCATCTTAAAATTCAGTCCAGTTGGTGGCGGTGGGAAGTGATTAGGGGTGGCTTCCTGGAACAGATGGTACTTTCGGCTAGGACTTGTGGAAAGAGTGGAGAGCTGGTTGAGTAGTAGTTTTGGAGGTGAGACAACAGCATGACTTTTCCCTCAGGAACTCTAAGATGTTAGGACAGGAATAGTGAGTTTAGGACAGGATTATGGAGACTGGGCTGGAGAGCTGGTCAGAGGTCCCCCGTGGAGGGTCTCATTTCTCTTCTAAGGTTTGTGGACATTATTCTGAAGGCATAAAGATTTCTTATTCTGAAGGCATGGGCATTGGTGGGTTTTAGTCACAGCACTGAGGTGATTTGACATCTGAGAAAGGTTCCTTTGGTGGCAATGTGGGAGACTGGACTAGGGGCTAAAGTTAGAGGCAAAGTGCTGCATTAAGAAACTGTTGCTTGAGCTAACTCATGAGATTTTGAGGAGGTACATGCAACCTTGGGGCCTCAATATGGGAGGAGAGGGAGAAGTGAAAGAGGCCTGCAAGGTTTCTAGTTAAGGTAACTGGGAGAATGGAGGGTTCCATTCAATGAGGGAGTCACAGAGGAAAAACAGGGTTTGGAGGGAGGAATTATGAGTTTAGTTGTAGACACTCTGACTTGTAATGCTTAGGAGGGACTGCACTCAGCTGTCCAGGGAGCAGTTGTCAGCATAGGGTAGGAGCCAAAGGTGGTAGGATGGGTAGCATTACCCAGGGAGATTTTACAGAGTAACAGAAGAAGGTGGTGGAAGGACGCATAGAGATAAACTATAAAGCATTAAAATCTGTGCATTTATCTACCTGTGTGACATGCAAAATAGATTTGGCATCTTGGAAAGTAAACAGATAAATAAATGGTTTCCCTCTGGGCTTTGCCAGGTATTCACTTTCAGAATTTTAAGCAATACAGAGGAGAACTAATAGAACACTCCCAAAACTTTGAATGGTGATGCTCCAGTTTCTTTCCTGATGTTTGTGACTTTGTGGTAGCACATGCAGAACTGCAGGAACCTCTTTTCTTTCTAGGTCTAGGATAATCATTTCCTCAACTATTTCTGTCTTGGTTTTCCAGTTCAAAGAAATAAAGCTGTTGTCCTATTGAAGCAGAAAATGATGAAGCTTTCAGAATTCTTTTGTATCATTTGGAAAATTCTAGCTTATAGACCACAGGATTAGAGAAGAGAATTCGGTGGCATGGTCTTGATTTTTTTACTATTCCTTCCATATTTTTACACACAAACGGTTAGGTTGGAGAAGAGCAGGGAAGGGGGAGGTATGTACTTTTAACCACTTCCCAAAACCTAGCCACAAAAACATGGGTATTAGTCATAGCACACCTGGGATATTACTGATTTCTACTCATTCAAGGATTTTTTAACGAGTTCCTACTGTGGGGATCAATTCAGGTAGAAATTGGGCCCTCACTGGGCCAGTAGAATCAATGACAGCCCTTCTCTGGGAGAGCGTGTCTCGTCTTATGCCAGCCGTGCATGCATCCTCTCAAGCTTCCTAATGGTGGACCCACTGGGCAGAGTTCAGGGTGGCCTGCCCTCCTGTCTTCTCTCCTGGGATCCCAGTGCTATGGGCACACTCATCCACACTCTTTCTTTGACGCTGGCTGTTTCTTCCCTCTCAGGTCACTCCACTGTTGCTATTGAATACTTAGAAAGCACCCTTTCACTATGGACCCTGGGGGGATGTGGGATATGCTTTGACATTGCCCTGGAAGTTAAAAAAAACTCTTCCATCATTATAAAAACTCAGTGTCTTATGTCAGATGGACTGTACTGAAGCAAAAAGGTCCCTGATAGCCAAATTCATAGACACTCAAGTGAAACAATTGAATAAAAAGAATAATTTATAGCATCAATTCTTTTTCTGCACACAGACTAGTAGGAACTTTTGCTGTACACTTGCCTCTTTGTTTTAAGGAGTAATGGTGTTATTAAAGAACACCACTAAAGAATTCTTAGGAAAATGTGCTTATGTTCTCTGAATGACTTATTTTAAACTTAAGGAAAAGATTAACACTGATTATTGAGAAATCCGTGAAAAGCAGTTGGTGATTTTGGAGATAAGACAGTAGTAGGAAGGAGTCATGGGGGAAAATGAGTTGTAGTTGGACTCACCTGTGCCAGGTGTGGTGGAGGTTGGAGCCCAGGTTGGTGGCCGCCCTGGAGGCTGTGGTATGACTTGTTCTCATTTGTCAGCAGGTGGCACCAAATAGCCAAAACAAATCTGGAGAGGTATGTAGTGTTTAGATTTCACTTTGGGTTGAGTTTAAATTGCAAAAGTTGAGTTAAACTTTCAAGAAATTTGGAATTAATACCACTTTCACATTTTTCTCCTGGAGATGGCATCCTCTGAGGCTGAATTTTATGAAAGTCTTTGGTATTGATACAGTCATGAAAGCTAACCATCTCCAAGGTCAAGTGGTACATGAAAATATATTGATTTTTTTTTAAGGGAATTCTGACTGAATGTCAAAAGCAGCTGTTAAGATCATTTAATAGAAAATACTTACTGGCTTAGGTTTCTGAAAGTTTTTGTGTTTTAATGAAACCTGGTAAAACACATTGCTAATGTTGGTGTTAAAATTAACCTATTTATAAATTTACATTTTGAGGATTGATTATGTCTATCTGATGGGAATCCAGGATTTTACAACCTTCCAAACTGTTTAGGTTTGAGCAGAGATGGTGACTGTTTTGAGCTGTGGATGTGCAGCTCAGTTGTAAGGCGGATGTAGTGCTTCCTCCTTAGGAACATTAGAATGTGTTGGCGATGTTCTCGGATAGCTTGTTAGCAAACAGCTGATGACACAAGAGGGGGCAGTTCTGCTGGTGCCACCAATTATTATACCATTTAAGGTGCAGTTAATTTGTTCCAGCTTAATTTATTAACCATGGAAACTTGGTTGCTAGAACTTGAGAGAGATTACATATGAAGCACAGTAAGAGAAATACTTCTTTTCTGCATATGTGGCTTTGTTTGTTTCTTTTGTATGGTGGCATATATGGGTGGGGGGAATCAGTGTGAGTGGTCATTTTGTGGTTGCTGGGTGGTGGTCTGGTTTTCTGAGTGCGCAAGCTCTAGTGATTAGGCCTGCTGACTCTAGTCTGTGTGCACATTCTTGTGCAAGGCTTTCAGTAAGCGAGCATCCAGGCACAAAATCTTATGTTACAGAATTGAGTCTTAACATGAGTAGTGGGACAGGATGGGATGGGGAGATAACAGACATCTTTTCTCTTGCACATCTTCCTACCACTATGTTAGGGGTGAGGAGCAACTTCTCCTCTTCCTCTCATTAATTTACTTCATTGAATTTAGCCTTGTATATAAAACATGCAGGAATTTAACCACACCAATAGGATTTAAGCATACATCCTTGCCCCCTAGAATCTGTTTTTCCATATAGCACCAGGATTGATCTTTTAAAAACATGTATCTCATGATGTTAGTTATTAACTTAAAATCCTGCAG
Source organism: Smutsia gigantea (assembly GCA_032199065.1). Taxonomy (NCBI): domain Eukaryota; kingdom Metazoa; phylum Chordata; class Mammalia; order Pholidota; family Manidae; genus Smutsia; species Smutsia gigantea. Next base: position 481,680 of record JAVSCE010021727.1, on the reverse strand, counting down.
TGGCTTCTATCACTCTTAGGCTCACAGCTCTTCCTGGTCTGGCCTCACCTACCTTTTCAACTTCAGTTCCTTGTCTCTCCCCCTGCTCTCTAGACTTCAGCCATACTGACCTCTTCATTCCTTCCACAAGCTGTGCTCTTTCTCAAGGTAGGGCCTTTCCTTTGCCTGGAATGCTTTTCCTCTTAAACTGGGTGTGCCCTGCTCCTTTTTGACACTGAGATCTCAGTTTAAATATCAACTCAGAGAGGTCTACCCTGTCCACTAGATCTGAAATAGTCCCTTGCTCACACTCTTTTAAAATTGAGATATAACTGGCATATAATACTATGTAAGTTTAAGGTATACAGCATACTAACTTGATACATTTACTAGATTACCACTGTAACATTAGCTAACATCTCTGTCATATCCTATAATTACCATTTTTTTGTGTGTTTGGTTAAAACAATTAAAACCTAATATCTTAGCAACTTTGAAGTTTATAATACGGTATTGTTGATCACTCACTCTATAACATCACTCCACTTTCACTTTATTTTCTTTCAGTCTTGTGTTTCCTTGTGTGCTTTTCATCCAGCTCCTCCTACTGGGGTGTGAGCTTCACTAGAGCTGGTCTTTATCTTGTTTACTGTTCTCTAGCATCTGGAACAGTGCTGAGCACGAAGAAAGTCCTCAGTACGTTGTGGTTCAGTTAGTGAATAATGGCCGTATTGAAGAGAGAAACTATATTTAAAGCCAAGTGTATTTCTTGTAATTCTCTGAGGGCACTGTGATGAAGTGAAGACAGCCAGTGGACTGAAAGTTGAGGCCAAGGTGGTTGTTTCCCCTTTATCCCGGTAAAACACGTGACTCTGGGTGGGTCCCTGAGGAATGGGTATTGGCATTTGTAGTAGAATTTGTACAAACAGAGCAATAGACATAATTGCAGCCATTATTGAGTGATGGCTATGTACTGGTATTGTCCTTGGTGTCCTAACTTAGGATCTCATTTAATCTTACGCATCTTTTTTTCTTCTATGTAAATGAGATATTTAGATGAAATGATATTATTTCTCTTATATAACATTTAATAAATTTCCAGGAGAAGCTAAAAAGATTGCAGTTTGTGGTGGTACACAATAGAAACAACAGAAATGAACAAGTTCAGTCAGAAGCCCCAAGCAGCTGTTCATCACCTCTCATAAAACTTTAAAATTGCAGTTTAAACTTTATAAAGAAGGAAGAAACCACCCTCTGTTGGTCCATCATCTCATTCTGTCCTTTCAACAAGCCGTAGAGGATCTTCCCTGTTTAATCACTGGGGAAACTGAGGCTCAGAGACGTTCGGTACCTTGGCCAGGGTCACACGCTTTATGTCAGGAGGCAGTGTTGAAGTTCAAAACCAGCTTCAATTGACTCCAGAGACCTGATCTTGACATGTGGGAATTGTTTTACCTTCTACTCATCTTTATTCCAGTAGGCTTCATGGGGACTGTATACACACTTTGGACATCTAAATAGGTTTTCTTTTTTCTCACAGAACTCTAAGAAGGAGCTGATGTGGAGGAGCAGCTGAGACAGTTCAAGATGACGACCACAGTAGCCACAGACTATGACAACATTGAGATCCAACAGCAGTACAGTGATGTCAATAACCGCTGGGACGTGGACGACTGGGACAATGAGAACAGCTCTGCGAGGCTCTTCGAGCGCTCCCGCATCAAGGCTCTGGCAGGTAAGTCAGCGGCACGCTCTGCCACAGCTGCCCGGGCGCCTTACCATCAGCTCCCTTGAAAACCAACTAACTTGTCTCTCCTGTGAGATCAGCATACCTCTACTTAAACATGTCCCACGAGAGCAAGCTGACCATTACATAAGGTAGCCAGTTCCACATTTGGAAAACTGTCAGTCCTAAAGACAAAGAGATTCAGAGCACAGAGAGCATTTTTATAGTAGTTCAGAAAGGGCTGTCCTAGATTTGTAAGAATTCTTTTATTTTTGCCATGTCTTATGTTTCAAATAATGAAGCATACTCTATACCTTATACAGCAAAATATACAAATTACCTGTGTACCTAGAGCCTGTGATGTATTAGTTGACCTGACATGGTACAGTAGAGTATTTACTTTAAGTGGCCAAGGCCTGTTAGTATCACATGCACTTGTTTTAGATCTAAAAAGCAGTATCTTAAACTGGTGAGGGCACATTTAATACTGTAACATGTAAATTTGCTATTAATTCATTAAATTACTTTGTGATTTCTCACTCCCTTGTTGCTGTTAAATACTTAGAGCACACTTTCACCATGGCCGTAGTTGGAATGGAGAGTGTTTTGCTCTGAAGTTGTCCTGAAAATCCGGGAAAGGTTCTGTCATGATAAACACTCAGCAGTACTGAACATATGTAAACCAAGGGTCAAAGTGGAGTTTATTCAAGGTCTTTCATCTATACTTTGAGATTTCAAATAAAATCATTTCCAAATGAGAAAGGTGGGTTAATGATTTCTTTCCTGATGTCTTTAATTATGACAAGCAAATCAGGTAAGTTTGTTACAGTTAAAAGCTCCCTTGTCTGTTACCTTTGCAGTGTAATCTGATTTATGAGGCATGTACCATTTAGACTTCTCTTGATTGTAAATGAAAGGAAACCTAACCCAAATGTGGTTTAAATGCCAAAAGAGAATTTATTGATCATGTAGAAGACAAGTTTGGCCTTAAAGCAAGACACTCAGGCTTAAATGGTGTGACCGGGACCCAGTTTCTTTCTCTCCACCTTTTGACTTTACTTGCTAGTGTGGACTCCATTCTCGCACAGGCTCTTTGGACCCTGTAGTCCCAGTATGGCTGCCCCAGGTCCCAGATCTGTCTGTAAGGACACCCAGCAGAAAAGAGCCTATACTTACACCATGGTCCCAGGGCCAGTCTCACTGGCTGAATGGATCACGACTTGGGTTGTGTGCCTCTCTCAGAGCCTCTCTCCCACTGGAGTCAGAGAAGAGAATATGCTGATTGACATCAGCTAATCAGGATGCACTCCTTGTGGGAGGGTTTGGGGGTGGAGGAGGGGGTCAGTCCCACCCAACAGCTTGGCTAGAAAATTTGGAATATAACAAGGAGGAAGAAGAGGGAAATGGATATTGGGGAGGCAGCCAACTACATGCTGTAGTAAAATTATTCAGCTGCCTTAAGATAATTTGTCTCTTGAGTGGTGGTGATTTAAAGATCTTTCTTGAGCTTGTCTGATTCGAGGGCATGAATGATTAACCAGGTAGTTGCTCTAGAACTGGAGCTTAATTTTCTAGCTTATTCATTAACATAGAACCTTATGGAAACTATGGTCCTGGCTTGTGTTAGTGGATCAATTTGTACTTTAATCTCTTACCTCTTTTCTTGAATCTTCATTTAAGCCTTTAGACCAGTGTGATATTGGTGGTTAGTTACCTTTGATAATGAATCATTTACTTTTGGGTTCCAGACTACTATGTGCTATCTCCCTCTTAAGGAGAATTTTACTTGCACACTGCAGAGCAGTTCCTTGCTCTTTGTATCTGATCTGTCCTACAGTTCCAGAGAAAATTCCCAGCTGTCATTAGTGTGGGTCAGTTGTCCCTACACTTTCTGGAATGTTTTTCCCTCTGTCTAAGTCCCTGAATAATTGTAGTTATGATAATAATAAGCTTAATGAGGTGCTATGTGTGCCAAGCACTGTTATAAATACATTGCATATATTAACAGTTAATTCCATAAAAACCACATGAAGGGTATTATTATCTACAAGGTATAGATGAGGAAACAGACAGAGAGATTATAAGTAGCTTTTCCAAGGCCACACTGCTGAAGGAAGATTGTCTCTAAAGTGAATACTTACTATTTTCCTATATTCAATAAAATATAAAATGATTCAGAGCTCATTGATGTAGACTATTGATAATGGGTAATTCAAACATGTTTTTAAGAAAATCTTAAAAGGCTCAAGAGTATGTCCTGTGGCCTAGAAGAAGACCTGAGTAACCATGACAGTTATTGAAAAGAAAACATGATACATCCAAGTTAAATGAGGTTCAGGGGGAAAAAAAAGAAATGCTTTCAGTGAATCCAGAAGATATCAGGAATACCATTTGTTTATTGAAGTATATTATCTTACTTATTTTCTGACTTTCCAGTTCCATGAGACAGAAAAATGTGTGGGCTCCCTAGGAAATCTTACCTGCTGATAGCAGGAGTAATGCAATAGTCCAGCAGTGTCTGGAGCAGTGGTTCGAGAACTTGAGCATGCATCAGAATCACCTGGAGGCTGTGTTAGAACACAGACTGGTTGGCCCACCACCAGAGTTTCTAATTTAGTAAGTTGAGGGTAGGGCTTGATAAATGGCATTTCTAGCAGGTTCCCTGGTGCTGCTGATGCCTCTGGTGTGGGGAATCACACTGAAGACTGGTGTAGACTACTGATGGTCATCTGCCTACTTCCTAGGCTGTCTGAGGCCATTTCATAGAGACCCAGCAGAAGTCTAGGGGAAGAATGCAAGTATGAATTCAACCGTTACTGTACAGACAGACACACTTTAATGTGGGAGTGGTGTGGAAGGCTGGCTCCTGTTTTTGAGGAAAGGAAATGTCTTCCTGTCCCTTGAAGGGAAGTAGTATAGTGATAGACTCAGCATGAGGCTGTGCTGTTGTAGGGTTTCTGTTACAAATGTGTGTTCTGAAGTGGTGGTTAGAGCAGTAGAAATGTTTAGGTCAAGTTTCCTGTTTCTCTAAGGCGCTCTGCATGTTTAGTTTTCTTTAGACTTGAGTCTGGATTCTAGGGTGATATACAAAAGACAATGTAGGAATTCATCTTTTTACAGTGCACTGTGTCTTTTACTGATGGTATAACTAGCACCTTGCATTGTGCCCTTTTAAGTGGCTTTAAGTGTCTATATCTGTAAGGTGAGGTAAACTACTTGCTACTAATTTTTACCCAATTTACAAATACTATTATTAGGCTGATATATATATGTTCATTTTTCCGGAAACCATATTTAATTTGAGTTTTACTTGCCTTCATCCTTTTCATCTTCAGGAATTGCTTTTAACTCCATGGTATAATAAGAAATAAATTTTGTCTTTTTCCCCAGTTCCTGGCATAGAACTCCTAAAACCCTTGGAATTTCCTGAATATCTTTTGTTATTAATAAAGAACCTCCTTCATTACTCCCAGATTTAGGCTAATGAGGTGCCTTAGTGTGAGGTCCCTAGATAGCCTTAGGATGGGAAAGAGCAAGTGATGAGAAGATGGGAACTTTAAGCCCTAAACCCACCAACCCTGGGAATGGGGACACTGACGGTTGAGTTCCAAAGACTGCCAAATGGCCAGTGATTTAATCAATCATGCCTATGTAATGAAACCTCCATAAACACCTCTAAATGACAGGGTTTAGGAGAGCTTCAGGGTTAGGGGACACATCGATGTACTGGGAAGGTGGGGTGCCCTGAGATGGCATGGGAGTTGTGTCCCCTACCATACCTTACCTACTCACCTCTTTCATTTGGCTGTCCTGAGTTGTATCCTTTATAATAAACTGGCAAACACAAGTCATGTGTTTTCCTGAGTCCTGTGAGTTGTTCCAGCAAATTATTGAACCTAAGTGTGGGCAGTAATGAGAACCCCTACATTTACAGTCTTTGGGTCAGTCAGAATTATGGTGGCCTGGGTCATGTGACTGGTATTTAAAATAGGGTAGTCTTGTGGGACTGAGTCCTTAACCTGAGGGGTCTGTGCTAACTCCAGGCTGTTAGGGTCAGAATTGAATTGAGTCCTTGGACATGCATTTGGTGTCAGAGTATCAGACTCAGTAAGATATTTACTTACAGGGGAGATGGCTTCTGTAGTATAGTAACATGTCCATATTTTTAAAATGTAGAAATCTGGCTTGCAATCACTTGTCAAGTGCCAATTTATCATTGCAAAGATGAGAATCTGTAGTTGGGCCACTTCCTTTGCCCAGGGAGCTTTGAATTTTTCTATTCTCCTTTAACTATTTTGCTTGAAAATTAGTCTGATTCATACCACAGTCACTCATCACCCCTCCTGCTCCTTAGTGTAGTCAGAGACATCAGAGGGAAACACAAATAGAGAAGCACAGGGAACTGAACTCGCCCGTCTTCCTAGTCTTCTAGAGCATCTCCTGGTGGGACTGAAATGAGCAGTTTTTCTCAAAGTAGAGAAAAGCTTCATCTGAAATCTTCCCCCTCACAGAATTTACGTGAAGAGAAAGTCTTTCAACTCTTTAGCTTGTTAAAGTTCAAGAGTTAGGGATATTTTAGAAATAATTAGAATTAATATTAACTATTGTCACATACTAAAAAGTTTTTTGTATGCAAGGCTGGTAAGATACATACTTATGTCTAAAATTGCATGTGCTGCCATTCAGAAGGGAGATGAGCCTTGGTCCATATTGTTGCGTAGCGAAGAGATCGTGTCATGCCAATGCAGCCTGTAGGCAGAGCACTGTGAAGGTTTTTGTGTATTCTGTAAATGATTTCCCACATCCCGTGATAGCATACCCACATTCCTGACCTCTGACCAACTTGCCTCGATAGCCTGGAACACGTGATAATGAAGAAACTGATTGGAAGATACACTAGCCTTTCTGGAAAGCATTTTATTTGAAATTTAAAAAAAACATAAAATTTTAATCTTTTAAAGAAATGTAAAAGGTAAATGTTTTCTTTTTACAAGTGATGGGTGTTTATGGTTGTAGATTATATTTTGTGGAATCAACAAAAATTAAGAGGAACTAGGCAGTCTTAAAAACATTTAGCTTGAAAATATTGATAAACTAATTAGAATTAATAGCTTTTTATCCACATTCATAAACAGTGACTTTAAAAAATTGGGAGGATGTACACCAAAATATTCAGTGTTTTCTTCTGAGTGACTTTCTTTTTCTCTTATCTGCATTTGAATTCTTTCCTGAGATAAAATGCAAACTATTTTATAATTAGGGAAAAAAGCATGAAAACATTTGAACATCTAACATCACATTCAACAGCTTTGATTAACTTTTTTCCTAAAAACAATGACATGGAGAAGTGGTAGGAGAAAGCCTGTGCGGGTCTGAGAATTAAAAAAAAATGACAGGAATTAAAAATGAGATTACTTTGGGAGTTGTTACTCATCAACATTTGTGAGCTAAAATTTTGCATAAGAATTTTTCTGCCAAGCTATGGACTTGGCAAAAGAAATTGACCTTGAGTTTACATGGGTATGGGGGAAATTAAGAGTAGCTGATAGCCATAGGAAAGTAAGGGGAAAGCACCTAATTGTATCTTTTACATTATGTATAAAGAGTAAACAATAACTATTAGTGGCTGTATGTATAGGCCAGACTCCCTTTAAACATGCATTTATTTGAGTGACTGAGAATTTTGATGGTGCATTTAATCAGCTAAAGCAGTGATTTACTTTAAATATCCAACTCAGTGCTGTCCAAAAGAAATAATACTAGCTACATGTGATTTTAGATTTTCTTAGTAAGATATGCAGTTAATCAAATTATGCAAAATATTTTCGTATCAAAGGGTACTCAGTATAAGAAGTTACTAATGAGATGCTTAACATTTTTTTATGGTCACGGATTTGGACAGTGCAACTTAAGCGCCTTCACAAAGATACTTTTATTGGCAAAAACTTCATAGATCCTGCCAAACAAATGTGGGCTTTAAAATACCCATCCAGTATTTGGTCTTGGGTATATTTATAAAGCAGTAAGAAGTAGGGCCCTTGGCTGAATGTGAATTTAAATTCTGATGAGGAGTAATACATTAGCTGAATCAGTTTGAAAAACAGACACTTCTTTCTGTGCTTCCCAGTACTAAACTTCAATGAAATAGATGAAAGGTGGCAACAAAGACAGATCCTCCAATCTGCACTCTGCCCTTCCTGCTGAAAACTCTGGCATTGTTTGCAAGCATTGCTTTTGGACACCAAAGACGTAGCACACTTGTTTAAAAACGCATATTCCAAATTCCCCCCATAAGTTTACATTGACTACTGCGGGAGGGAGCACAGGCTCTGCAGTTTTAATGCATATGATAACACTTTGAGAAACATTTCCCTGGGACATGGCCTAAATGTTCTCAATACTCAAATCCTGTTATCCCTGAGTATTCTCACTTAAGTGAAAATCAACTTTTTATCTCTCCTTTGAAATATTAGTTTGTTCTTTCTCCCACTAAGTAGGTTATGCTTTATGTTTTGATGTCTTGATGCCTAAGAAGGCTTGATGTTCTGCCCAAAGTGAGTATAGTGCTAATAACTCCTGGCAGGGCGGAGCACATTCTTCCTGTAACCCTAGGCCTGTTTGGGTGGATCCTCCTCAACTAGGAGGTTAATGATGGCCCCCTACTCCAGCACCTACTGGTGTTTGGGCATTTAAAAATGTAATCTCCAGGAGGGCAGAAAATTTCTCTGGACCTAAATTAGCTCTCTAATGCTAATTAAAATTACTAGAGACACTTGAAAAGTATACCTAAAAAGGTCTGCAGTTACAGAGAGAAAAGAAATTAAGGGCCAGAGTTTTCTGGGTAGAAAAAAGCTGGATTCTCTACACTAGAGAGTTGGAGCAGAACTTGCCATCACTTTCTTCCAGCTGACTGCAAATGTCAAACCATCAGTAATATATACTAACAGTACTTAATCCCAAAATGCAAAGAACTGCACATAGATGGAGGAAAACTTACTGTAAAAATGAAAAAGATTTTTAGGTTTACCTTTTTTGAGAGCTATCTTAATGTCCTTTTTACCTTTTCCACCTTTTAATTAGGTGGTTCAGATACTGGCCTTTATATTTTTTTATGGTCTCCTATTATGTAATAGTTTTACTTAGAAACTCTTCAGAGTAAGACTGTTAATTCATAATCAACCAACCCCCTGCCCAAATGAGTAAACATATATATATATATATATATAAATATAAAATATTTGACTTCCTTCTACTCAGAGTACAGAGCCAGCTTGCTATTGAATATATAGAGAGACCTGAGAAACTTGGCCTGACATGGTCTGATTAGAAAGATAAAAACTATTTACATGAAACATTAACTAAACATGTATGCAAGTGCCAAGAAAGTAGTATAAGCAGTTAGTGCTCAGTAATTTAGAGGGAAGGATCGATCACAAGAGGAAAAAAAGCAGTCATATTAAGGGGATGGATTGAGTCATGTAAAGATTTGAATGTTAGAGAGAGATAGACACAGGGGCTCCTTCATTTTCCACTGCAGCAAAACAGGAGGCCAGGCTGTAGGTCTCTGAGGAAACCCTCCAGTTAAAACAGAAAGTCTGCTTTTGGCTTCTTATTAGGTGATACACCACCTCCATTGTGGACTCATTCCTCGAGAATTAAGCTAGAGCTTTTCTTACACACCAACCTCCCTGTTCAGATGGGACACTTTTATGCCCCAAGGGAAAGTCTTCTTGCCCGATGGCATGTTTTTTCATAGTCAGGATTAACAGGGATTTAATAGCTACCCATTATTTTCCACGTTCACTCTCCAGGCAGTTGCCCTAAATTATGCATTATTTGGGATTATTTGTGAGAGAATGGTCCCTAGTGCCTAGTATATGCACCACCCATTTTTTGTGAAATCTGAATCTGAAAGAACATTTCATATCAGAGGTTCCTAAAGCTACTGAAGGGAAAATCTGTTTACATCATTACTTGTAGTCTCAGGTTATACCCTCACTTTATTTCCTGTGTACTTTTGGCTTCTGCGTTTCCTGACAATAGGAATGCAGGAATTTTCTCTTCCTTTTTTGGGTATGGTTTCTTCAGGTTTACTTCCCTTCCCTTTCTCCTCAGTGCTGTCAATGACTCCCTCCCCACTTTTGGAGAAATTAGCTTGGATTCTTGCAACTGTTCCTTATTTTTCTCAAATTCTGTTCTCACCTCAGTAGTGGCTGAATTCCATAGTAGCTGAGATGACTTTTCCTGGCTGGGAGAACCAGCCTGCTATTCCTCTCCTTCATTAAATCTCTCAGCCACACACCGTTCTCCCTGACCCAGCCCATTCCTGCCCCTCTGTTCTGGAGCCCAAGTTCTCATTCCTCAGCCACATCCCAGGCCGTCCCTTGACCCTCATTCCTTTATTCATCTCTTACTCCACCCTTGGCCTTTGTCTTTACTCTTCTTCCCAGAATTTCCCTTCAATTAGTCTCAAAAAGATTAATTTAGAAATGTTAGAAAAGAGAAACTCCAATCACCATTTCTATGAGAAAATTCCATAAATTTTATTGTTGATTTATGATTGAATTTAGGGAATATAACCTCTCGTTTGTTGGAGACTGCCTGGTAAGCAAAAGAAGAAAAACTTAAAATTTGTCTTCTTTCATATGCTTTTCCTGGCTCTTTGTGTGGTCTCTCTCCCACCAATCTGTCTCTTAAATATCAGCTTTATGAGATACAATTTACATACCATAAAACTTAATCCTGTAAAGTATACAGTTCAGTAGTTTTTATATACATAGAGTTGTGCAACAAATCACCATTAATTCCAGAACATTTTTATCACCCCAAAAAGAAATCCAATAACATTAGCAGTCACTTCCCATATTCACCTCCCCTTAACCCCAGGCAACTACTAATCTCTTTCCTGAGTGTATGGATTTGCCTATTCTAGCCATTTCATATAAATGGAATCGTGCAGTAAGTGGCCTTCTGTTATTGGTTCCTTTCACTTAGCCAAACGTTTTCAAGGTTCATCCATGTGGTAGTATGTATCAGTGCCTCATATCTTCCCCGGCTCTCTTATATAAGCAAGTGGTGGATTGGTGAAAAGGCACAGAAATAAATTCTATGAAAACTACCAACCTCCCATACTGTGATCTTTATTTGGCAGTTGCCTAGGAACAGATGGCAGATCTGTAGGCATCTGAAAGTACTGAAAACTTAGGAACTTTTTCACTTACTTTTTTCGTTTGATGATGTGATCATCAAAAAAGCCTAGCTACCAGTAGGTGTTTGCTGTCTCAGATGGTCATATTTGTTGCCCTTATAAAACTACACCGTTTAACTCTTTTGCCAGTCTTCTGCGGAAGTAGACTTGTGAGCAGGTCCCATCATAGAAAGATGAAAAGAAAAAATGTAACTTACATATAGGCTATTTATAAAGTCCTATACACTTTAAAAAGTAAAACATGTCACATGATAAGAATGAACTGAAAATATCACAAAGTAGGTTTTGTATTAACAATGCAATTCAATTACCTAAGGTTTTATTTATTTAACCATGATCTTTAGTGGTACTGTTCAGTTCTAATTTGTAGAGAAAATTAATGCTGGGTAGGTGTTAAATAGCTTCTTAAATTACATTTTGAGTCTTGACACCAACTTGATTAAGAAGATGGTTTTGATTAAACTGTATATTTGTCAGTAATTTTGATGTGATCACATTAAATAGCAATCCGGTGGGAGGGGTCTGGGTAACAAGGTAGCAAGCATTTTGTCTGTGTCTGTTGCTTCCCTAAAAAGAATCCTGCTTTCAGAATTATTTTTGGTTAGTTCTTTCTGGTTGCTAGGAACAGAGATTCACTTGAGTTGTCTGAATAAAAAAAGTATGTGTTGGAGTAGGGGAGGAGAGGGAGAGGGTTATTGCAAAGTTTCAGGTATATGAGACCCAGAAATCCATTAGTGACTGAGGCTGCTGTAGGGCTAGAGGTATTTGTCATCTTTTAGATGGGCCGTGTGCCTCAGTTGTTGGTGCCCTCTGCATAGTAATCATATCCGTTCCCTGGTAACTCAGGTCACACGTGCCTTGGTGTGCTGTATGTAGTTCCAAATCTACCTGTTGCCAGTCATTGCTAAATGACTCAGTATCTGTGAGGTTGGACATGGAGATGGGGCTCTGATTGGCCCAGATAATCTTTTTATACCTGGTCTTTTTATAACTGGATCTGTAGAAAGGACATGATCAACTGGACATTTACAAATGATTTACTTTAAAAGAGGTATCTACAATATTGGTAAAGAGTAGGAAGCCATATGTACAAAATAAAACATTAGCCCCAACCGTCCACAGCTTAGAGGGTATTTGGCTGGCATTCAGAGGCTGTGATTGGCATTTCTAATGCAGAATTGTGGCATGGTAGAGGAAGGTAACATTATATAGGACTTTTGGGGAAAAATTAGGGTGTCTTGTGTGGTCAAGGGAAGAGTTAACCAGATAATATGAGGAAAAGGCAAGGTGCAGACAGGCCCTGGCACAAGAAAATTTAAGGCTTTCCATCTCTCAATCTCTTGTTTTTAGCTTCTGTCTGCCCCTGTAGGTGGTCTTCCAGAAGACATGAAGTATGAAGTATGGTTGCCATATGCCCCTGGACTTTGCTCTCTACAGCTTTTCCAATTTTTCAAGTTCTATTGAAAATATTGGGGGAATCTGATAAAGAGGCTGTAATTTACTAGCCTTTGATCAGGGGACTACTCCTGAACCAATGAACTGTGGTATGCAGTGTGGAGGAATATAAGAACACAACAGCTCTCCCTGGAACCACATGGAGCTGTTTCTGGAAAAGGGGGTGGGTGCTGGGCAGGTGACAATAATAGTAAATGTTTACAACACTTTTTCAGATAGATTGATGTTGATTCAGATATAAAACTATTTTATAAAATAGATAGGTGATGTTCACTATTGACTAATCGCTTCCTTAAAAAAAAAAGAACCAATAATGTACAGCTTCCTTTAAGGTCTTTGAAAAAATAAAGTTAACAAAGAGAAGCAAACATTTACATTTCAGTCTTTAGAATATGCCTCTAATATGTTTAGTTTGCACCTAAATTGTTAACTTGTGAATTTGCTTGGCTATTTTGTAATTTGAAAACAGTCTGTTTCCAAGGACTCTTGGGAGCCTCAAGGACCAGCACTGTTTGTAGAATATGACAGGTGCCCAGTAATAGAGTGTCGTTCCAGAATTTTCTAGCAGTACAATAACGTAAGCCCTATATTAACATGTTCCTTACCCACATGTAATCTATTTTGGGGAAATAGACCATGTGTATAAAAAAAGCAATGGATGCAACAGTATTACATAAAAGTGTTGTGAGACTTCCCCAAAATCTGAATCTTAGCCTCTTCATTCTCTGGTTTATAATCATGTCCATTTCCCACAATTCTTATCTCTTCTGTATTCTCTTTTGGTAACCTTCAAAGGGAATTTGCTGAGCTCTGAGTTTTGACCTCTCTACTGCAAACCTGTGACTTTTCAGAACCCTAAGGTGGTGACATAATTGGGTGATGGGCATATGTTACTGGGTGAGGCTGATAAATATTTTGCCATACGGGTTTAAAGTTCTGCAGGCTCCTTAGAATTCTTGAACATGTATGTGAAATTGCTTTATTAGCTACATGATTGTCTCTTTAGGCATCTGAAGATACAGATGGACTGAGGTCAGGGAGGTGCTGGGTTTGCCACATCCCCAGGCCTCCCTGCATTATATGTTATTTATTGGATCATCCTGTAAGTCTTGGAGACCCAAGCCTCCTCCACCGTCTCCAGTCTGAGCCGCAGCTCCTTCATGGAACCATCTTGCCTGTGTGGTTCATGCTGACCTTGTCAGGAAACCTCTTTGGTCTTTGTTATTCTGTACTCTGCTCCCTGAGTCTTAAAAAGTTTTGTGTATGTGCTCAAGGTGGGTGTATCCATATTCTGTCTCCAGATGATTACTAAACTCTTTGATGACAGTGACAAGTAGTATTTCTTTCAGCATTCCCTACACACCTTACATAAGTTGAAATGCTTTTGTTTATCAGACTGAAGAACCCTTTCATAGTCAGAGCTACAAAGTATCACTTCATTTGGGGAAAATTTCCCCCAAATTTTCTTGCGGGATTGCATTGCCCATTGTCCACTACAGTGCATGCATTATTTTAAAAATCCAAACACTGTAAAAGTGGACAGTGACTGTTTCCTCTTCCCCAAAGCCATCCCATTTGTAAAGATAATTCCTTTTAAAAGTTCTGAGATATATTCCATGTACATTATTGAAAACACTTTTTTTTTCTAGTAATAAACAGAAGCAGGACAATTTGATTGTTAAAACTTGGAGTTCGGTCTTTCTTCCTAAGAATATTTGTCTTAGTTTTCATTATTGCAGGATGTGATCTCCCTAATACAATGTTAACTTACAGAGGTGCTTTTGGAAGTTGGCGCATTGTTTGTAAGTGGGTTACAAAACATTACACAGTGGATTGGACATCGTTCAATGCCTCTCTTTGCGCTGCAAGCTTCTGCCTGTAGAGTTATGCTTTTTGGTGAAAAGAGCTAAAGCCAAAGATTTCTTTAGTTGTCCACTCACCCTTCAGGTCACTGCAGTGTTTCTGGACTTTTTTCCTCTTTGTCACTTGACCTTCTAATGTTTCTGAGACACTAAAGGTGCCTAATGGGAGGCATGAAGGTTGGCCTGCAGTTTGCCTGTGTTTGCCTGTGTTTTCCTGTGCACCATCATTAGCCTTGAGTGGGTGCCAACAGTTGGAGTTTGATAATTTAATGGTTCATTACAAATTTACAAATGCTGGCCACAGTTTTCTTCCTGGTGTACTGTATTGTGACTTTACAGGCACAGGGGATTTGGTGCATATATGGCAGCCAAGCATGGCAGGGAATGGAACGCTATAATTGTAGTATATGGTTCCTAGAATACCTCTATTTTGCTACAGCTGCCAAAGGCCATTCATCTGTCCCTCCGACTAGGCTGCAGGTAAACTGAAATGTTGTTGTCACTGTTGTTGTAACTTATGTGTAATTTAAGCCTCTTCTTCTGTGGTTAACAACAAAGCTAATCTAGTAACTTTCTAAGGCCACGGGGCTAGCAGTATGTCATTGGGCCAGCTTGGCCCTGTGGTCAGTTTTTACGTTCTTTTCTAGTCAGGGGCATGGGGTTCACAGTTCCGTGGGTTGGCAGTCCTGAAGCTGTTTTATATACTGATTTTGGAGAAATAAGTTTATAGACCAAATCTGTTAGTCCTTGTATGTCTCTACTGTGAAAGCACAAATTTTTATAACTAGAACTAGTCACTCTGCAGAGGATCAGTGTGTGCTTCCAGCCTCTGCTCTGAGCTCCTAAACACACCATCCATGCATTTGAGGGAAGGCCAGTGTTAGTAGGGATGCTTGTAAATAATGTAGAGGTATTCAAGACCGCCTTGAGAAATACGGGATGGAGAGGAGGCATGGCTGGAGGAAACATCTGATACTAATTTGAAACCCCAAACCCCTAGCACTGAATTAACAGGTGTGCTCTGTGGCTTTCTTGGTGCATTTAATCAGCCATGATCTTCAGGCGGGCCTGCATGTAGGTCTTTTTTTTCTTCCAAACTCCCTCACATTCAGGGCACATTTTAATTGGCACACTACCACCATTATTGTCTGAACTGAATTTTTTCATGGAGGATGAAGTTTTCTATTTTTAAACTGAATAGAGGACTTCAGAGTAATCATGTCAAGCTAATGTATAACTGATATAAAGTTTTGAAAAGAAAAAAATTTTGAGCACAGTATCAGTAAGAAATATATTTTACATGGCAATCTAGCCCACACATAAATTTATGTATTTAATACAAGGATATTTGTGTGTATCTCCACCCACATTTAAATTTCACAGAGTAGTATTTACTTATCTGATATTGTCTGTTCTACTCCATTGTTTTAATGCTAGTATTGATCAACTAATTAGGGCTTATAACTAACTCTTGAGTTAGTTTTAACAGTGTTGGAAAATCCTGTGGTAGCAGATACATTTAAAAGTACATCGAAATGGCCTAATTTTAAGCTTTGTGAACCATGATCGTTACAGCAAGGTGATATTTAAATTTTTTATTTCATCCACTTATTAGTGAGAATGAGTGAAATATTTGTGGAGCACTTACGTGCCAGGCACTGTGACTAGTGTTAGAAATACAGAGATAAGTGATTACGTGAAAAGAAAGTCTGTGGCAGCAGAAAAGATTTTCAGTTCTCACAGAGGAGAGGCAGTGTCAGTAGAGAGAAGGGAGTTCTTGGCTGAGTGAGTGGTGCCATGAATCAGTGCATGAGCATGATGGTGCCTGGCTCTCTCAGGGACCGTAAGAAATGCAGAAGGAGCCCAGGTGGAGTTTAGGAGTAGACGAGTGAATGCTGTGCCTTTGTTCTTTTGGCCAGTGGTTTTAACATTTAGCTTAGGAAAGTTTTTTTTTTTAATAGAATTTTATTTGTTACCTCAATATGTAAAATGACAAACTTGGAGTCACCCTGGTTAAACCAAGCGCCCTCCCCTGGTTTTCTACCCCCCAGGGGTCAAGGCCCCTAGTGACTTAACCTGGGAACCACTGGTAGGATTAGACTTGTGTCTCAGGAGGACCCCTCTGGGAGCACTGAAGGTGGTTTAGGAGATGGCTTAAGAGATTGTCCTGTTTGTCCAGGGAAGAGATAAAGAGGAAGCCCTGGGGCCAGGGCAATGGGCTTGAGGGAGCAATGACTTAAATTGTTGAGTTAGAATCCCTAGGACTTGCTCTCCAGTGGAGCTGTGGAGGGGATGGGAAAGGGAGGAGGAGGGAAGAACATGAGTTGCTTTTGGTTATATGAAGCCTCATGCCAAGTTTTTCTTTTGGTGCCAGAGGGTTGTATGGGGTATTTATTCATGAATCTGCAAGGCAGGCCACTGTTTGGATGTTTTTTTGGCTCTTTAACTAGACCTGCAGTTTTCAGTATTATACTACATTTTCCATAGCTCATACCTGTCTACATTCTCTCCAGCCTTCAGAAATTGTGTGGGTTCCAGGCTGTCTTGCTCTGCTTCTCTGCATGCTTGCTTGGAGTCCCTCCTAAGGCTCAAGAGCCCTTGTGTTCCCCGGTTTGGAGTCAGGGGTCTGTGACTTCTTCACCTCAGGGCTGATGCTGAGAAAGGAAGACTGGCTTTAGAGGCTTGGGGTCTGAGCTTAAATCCCTGCCCTGCCACTTACCAGCTGTGTGGTAGTGGGTAAGTTAATTCTGCAGGACAAGAATCATAACATCCACCTGTGGGATTATTGAGAGAACATAAAATAATGTGGACATTTCATTATGAAAATAAATCTTCTGAAAAGAAGGTTCCACTTCTGTTAGGAGATCTCCATATTGAGAAGTATTACATTAATGCAAGGTGGGAAGATTAGAAGAAGTCAAGTTAGAAAAGCAGGACCACATGTTCTGATGGGCGAAAGGCAGTGGTGACCTGTGGCTTTGTTTGCTGTGGTGTTTACAGGGCATTTGTGACTCTCAGGCCAGAAGGGAGGCAGGAAAAACACTGAGAAAGTCTCATTTTTTAATTAAAAAAAAAAACAACTAATATGTTCTTTGCATGTATATCTTCTTTTACCATATCTACCTGTTCGAGGTTTTATTCAGTGTGATCATATCCATAAATATTTATTGAGAGAATGAATGATTTAGGGGAAAAGTACGATAAAAATATTTTAAAACTTTTCTTGGAGTGGAGGTTGAGACACTGAAAATTTTTTTCCCCCTGAAAATAACCAAGATTGGAGGGAGGCAGAGACTGAGTCAGGGAAGGAGAGGGATGTACTCAGCATAGAAAATCCAAGTCAAATCAGCTGGCTCTTACTGGAAGAGGGTCAGGCCTCCATGGAGTTTATTTAGCTCTGGTGCTCTGTTCCTCTTTGTTGAGACAGCTGTAGTTTGGTATCAGGGGATAATAAGGAAAAAATATTACTAGATTTTCAGGGGAATTATTTATAATACTTAAAATCTGTGTATCACTTTCATCTTGGAGAGATTATAAAAATATTACTGTAATATTAAGAGCAGTCTTTGGTAGGGGGCATTAGCCCCCATTTTGTAGATGGCAATCAGAGATTTTCTGAATTGGGTTGTTATTGTCCCAGTCTGCACGCTTTAGTGGTAATATAAATCAGAGGCTCCTGTGTTCCAGGGTGGTAAGTGAAAGCCTCTGATACCTATCTTTGACCTGCCTCTACCAACTCTCTTGGAAATTGCCCTCTTATGAATAAGTGTTTGTATGTCTCTGAATGCCATTTAATTCATGGAGAAAAAAAAATCTTGTACCTCCCCTTATAATTACTCCATATTAGAGAATTATGAGTAAGACTGAGATACTTTGAGTAAATTAACAGTATTAAAACTGCTGGAGGAACAGAAATTAACAAAAGTATTTTTGTTCTTTTTGTTTCAACTAATGACTATTCATTTATGACATCAGTAGTGATTGAATTTACTTTAAAACCTTTCCCAGTAGGCCCATACATTGCCTATATTTAACAGGAAAGCTGAATTAAAAATCAGATATTTTCAGCATTCTTTCTTTTTGTTTCTGTCAAGCACAAGAGAGGTGTGTCCAGTTTGGAAAGGGAGGCCTAAGTGACCTATATAAAAAAACTCAAACATTTGTGTTAGTAGTATACTAAAAAGATATGGCAGTATGAATTATAAGATAAGGACGTATAAAATAAATCCTAGATAGGACTGTTGGTAGGTTATATAAACAACTGGAAAAAAATAGTTTGAAGAGGTTGTGTGTTTTTATTTAAGAAGGATGACATTAAATAAGTGAAGGGGTTGTAAGACCCAACCGGTGAGAGATACTAGCTGGGCATTTATTTAATATGCCTTTAGAGAAAAGCCAGCAAATGGGCATTAAAATCTAGGGAAAACTTTTAGGTCACAAAGCTTTTTTATGGCATTTTAGAGAAGTGGCTTCAGGCAGGAGGCTGTTGTCAGTACTGTCAGCACAGCCAGAAGAGCTGGGCCCCCTAGGGTCTGGCAAGCTGAGACCTTAGAGAAATCACCCAATCCCTCTCAGCCTGTTTCCTTATTTGAAAAACAAGGACAGCTAAGATTCTGAGGTTCCTTAGGTCTTTAAGATTGTGTGTGGTCTCCTGGGGAGACAGCAGGCTGACTGGTGTAACCAAAGTGAGTTTGGGCCTCTCTTCCTGATGGTTCTGTGTATAGGGGAGACTCGAGCTGTGTACTGGTAGAGGGATGAGAGAAACCTTTGACCTTCTCCCGGAAATGACTCTAACTCAAGTCCCAGTCTCTTGTTAATTTTCTGTTAACTTTTTATGTTTGATGAGTCAGAAATGCAGATTCTCGTAGAGCGTTAACAAGACTGATTATAATCACTTCAGATTGCAGGGCTGTTCCTCTGTAATGATTTTTGCCATTTGCCCTTTCTTAATCATCAAGATAGAAGGACATTTTGATCAGTAAGAACCTTTGTTTTTTTCTTCAGGAACCCTTATTACAGTGAAATTATTCTTTTTTTTAAATTAAGGTATCATTGATATACAATCTTATGAAGGTTTCACATGAGCAACGTTGTGGTTTCAACATTAACCCATATTATCAAGTCCCCCCACACCCCATTGCAGTCACTGTCCACCAGCATAGTAGTAAGGTGCTATAGAGTCATTACTTGTCTTCTCCATGCTATACTGCCTCACTGAAATTATTCTTAACAGAAAATTATCATGTGCTCACCTTGGCAGGATATTCCTATTCTTTAGCTAGGTAGGCAACTTTAAATATTTTAGAATAGTAGATGATGGAATATCACAAGACCTTAGGAATGAGGAAAACTTGTCTAGTATCTGCCAAGGTGACCCGATGCATATCTGGGCCTATGTGTGTCCCCAGTCCCCCAGCCCCACCCAGATTGTGCAGGTGTGGGCATGACTGCTTAACTAAAACGTGTTGCTACTGACCATTCCTAAACCAGTGGTTACTTACTTTTGTGTTTCAGGGACTCATTCATAGATACACTGACTAAAAATAAAGTTTTTGAACAACTTCATGAAGGTTGGACTTGCAGAGATCATAAGGCCCGACAGTGGTAACTCTGTGGTAAATGGAGGTTACTTTCTAGCACTGTAGCAGATGTGCGGCTTGGAGGCAATTTGGAGTCAATAACTCATTTATTAGAACTTCTGTTGTAAAAATGAGAGTTGGCAGGATCCCCATACATTTTTTTTTATTTAAGGGTTGAAGAGAGGACTTGGAGCGATCCATGTTATTAGTCAATAGCATTCGGAACATTTTGTTCAAGCTTCAGTATCATAGCCATATAACGTGGCTTTAGATGTGCTGTTTCTTCCCATGCCCCATAGTGCACTCCTCCTGAGTCTTTACTACAGCTTTTTATTTTTTAATTTTGTTTTTAACTGTGGTAAAAAACACACAACAAAAAATTTACCATCTTAATCATTTTTAAGTGTGTAGTCAGTAGTGTTAAAAACATTACATTATTAGGTAGCAGATCTCTAGAACTTTTTTATCTTGCAAAACAAACTCTATACCTATTGAACACCAACTCCCTACTTCCCCCTCCCCTCAGCTCCTACTTGGTTTCTTTGAGTTTGCTCTAGGTACCTCATATAAGTGGGATCATATAGCACCCATCTTTTTGTCTCTGATTTGTAACATCCTCATAATGACTTAGCATAGTGTCCTCAAGGTTCATCCATGCTGTAGCATGTGACAGGATTTTCTCCTTTTTTAAGGCTGAATAATATTCCACTATATATATATCCCACATTTTCTCTATCCATTTATACATCAGTGGACATTTGGGTTGCTTCCACCTCTTGGCTCTTATGAAAAATGCTGCAGTAAACATGGGTGTGCAAATATCTCTTTGAGATCCTGATTCCAGAGCTTTTGGCTATATACCCAGAAGTGGGATTGTTGGATCATACGTAATTCTATTTTTAATTCGTTGAGAAGCCTCCATACTGTTTTCCACAGCAGCTGCACCATTTTACATTCCTACCAACAGTGCACAAGGGTTCCAATTTCTCTCTGTCCTTCGCTGAGACTTTTATTATGTTACTAAAATAAGGTGTAGTGGATAAAAGGTGCCATAATGGTCACAGTTCCCGTTTTTCCTGGTAGGTAGTAATTAAAAGGATGATGGAAATGGTAATAAAAAAGTGAGTGGAGAGGTGGTCACAGGTGAGCATGGCAGACAAGTCTCTCTCTTACCTCACTTTATTCCTTACCTGTCATTAAAATTCTAGTTATAATGAATGAATCCATCTGTCAGATGTTTTCTGAAAAAATGCCTCCTGAGTAAACTTTCCCTCAGAACATCATAAGAATAATGAAGAAAGGTCCAGAAGAAAATTGAGATAAGGGTCTTTGGACAAAAGAGTTTACTGTAGCTGACTGTGAGTCTGACTCTGTGCTGGGCTGGGAGGATGAGATCGAAGCCGCTATGCCACAGTCTGGATCTTCTCTCCATGCCGGTACAAGTTGGACATCAGAGAACATGGAAAGATGTGGGTCATCTGCCACTTGGTTTGAGCTTGTCGGCTCCAGTTTTGTGTTGGATGCTGGAAAGTGACTTGGAAGAGGGGGTGAGGATAAGCTCTCTGATTTCAGGCCCTGGGCCCACTTCACTGACAGAGAGGCATGAGAAATGCATGCCACTTCCTTTGTTCTCAGCTCCCTATACCTTCAGGTTTGCTAGAAATGAAAGCGGCAGCAGGAATTCAGAAGGCTTACTTTCTGATTTCCAGTATGCAGTAACTTACTCTGTATCCCTAGGTATGCACCTCTGCCTCATTTTCCTTATCTATAAATGAGATGAATTTTAAAAAGGTTCTTGTTGACAGATGTTGGGAGTTCTAACTCTCATCTAATCCTTGTGAAAGACCGAGGTATGGACTAGAGAGTGTTACATGAGGTGGAATAGACTTTGCAGTTCACCATATGGTGCCAACTCCCTCACAGAGCCTTTGCTGTGTTCAGGCTTCTGAAATGGTGAATTGTTTGTTGAACAACTGTTTCTCAGAGGATACTGGGCCAGGGGGTGTGGAGTGAAGGTTATGTAAGACTTGCATATGCCCTGAAACAGATTACGATATATTTCTAAGAGCATTACATTCAGAGGACTAGAAATTTTCTATTTCAGATCCTTTGGTTTTTAGGGAGAGCATCCTGGAAGCCAAGAGGACCAGCTCGGGTCACAAGGCCAGTCAGTGTTAAGATCTGGGACTAGAGTCCACTTTTCAGTGCTCTTGAGTCTGTAACTGGTGCATTATTTTAATTAGGGAGATAAGACTGGTGCACAGGAAGAGATAAGCAGTACTTTACAGCAGTGCATGCTAGGTGCTAGAGGAGGGGGCTGACAGTACCGGTGTAGGGTTTCTGAGAAGGAGCAGTTATCCCTGCTGACATAACCTGGGAAGCCTTCCTGGAGGAAAGAAGTTTTGAGCTGGGTTTAAAGGATGAGTGGATGAAGAGGAGAGGGCAGTGGCAGGGCAAAGGCATGGAGATGGGAAAGCCCAAAGTAGATGATGAGGTACAGATGAGCTTGGCTGGAGCAGAGGGACAGATAGGAGAAAGGAACGAGAACTTAAATTTATTGAGTATCTGTCTTGTGTCAGTCGTAGTGTCGGGTCTTTACCCATCTCATCTCAGCATCCTGAGTAGGGGTTCGACATCCTGAATGCGCACTTGTTTGAGGATATCCCTTTCTCCCCACCCCATCTGTTATTTGGGGTCTGTCCTCCTTAGAGTAAAAGTAAGTTCTACTGTGATTTAGTGGGAAAGCACCTGGTTTAAAATAAGGAAAAGAAAAGAGGGAACAATTGTCTGTTTTTGTAAAGAAGGTCTTGGAGGTAGTTGATAGTGTTTAATTGTTTTACGTTAAGCCTGGAGCCTGCCTTCCAGTTAATGGCAGCTGGTGCGCCGTAGTGTTCCTGAGTGACCAGCTGACCATGAATTATTCAGGGCCTGTGCCCAGTGAGTGGCTGCCTAGCGAAGTCCTATGGGAAGGAGGCTGTGCTATCTCATTGAGAGATTGGCAGAAGCTCAGGTGCTGAGGAGGAAAGTATGACTGCACCCTTAAAATATTTCACGTCTAACATGCCAGGGCTACATGCAATGTTCCATAGCCCTGCAGCTGGGTAATTGGGACCTGTTTTTCAAAGGGCAAGAAATATCACCCCTCACTTCAATTAATAAGTACAATAACCTACTCTCTCATATGACTATAGCCCATGTTGGGAGGGACTTGTTTAGAAACCACATGAAAATCACAGGTAAGATGGTCTATCGGGAGAAAGCAATTGTGTGGGAGAAATCCCACCCACTCTGTTCTATAGTCTTTTCTCAGCTAAGTAGGGAAATGCTGTTGTCAATCCTTTCAGAATGGTTATCTGTGACTATCACTGCTGCTGTCACCGACCTCCTTTGTGACATGCTACTGTGTGCATGTGCATATGTATGTTCTATTTCCTCAGCTATGTTGAAAGTGCCTGCACAAAAATCACTCCTTATAACCTATGGGCCCTTCTGAAGGCCTCTTGGGTGGGCCCGAGCACCTGTTGGGTCCGTTGACTTTTGCTCACTGTAGACCAGGAGGTTTGGGGCCTGTGTCTTGATGATGAGATTTGCATCCCCCCTCCCTTCCTTCTTCCCTTCCCTCTCGAGCACCCATTCTATCTGCTCTTTTCACCTTTGCTCCTTATAGCCAGTCTATGTTAAGCTCCTGGAAAAGGTAACATGGGTGTGAATACCAAAGAACAGATTTATATTTCCTCTTTTCCTGTTTCTTTCCCATGAGCTGTGCTGCCATAAACTAGCTCTTCTCACTGTCCGTCTGCCCTGTGTACAACTCCGGCCTGATGGCTCTGAACACCTGCGTGTGCCAGCCTTTTCCCTCCATGTTGGAGATGGGAAACAGAACCAAAAATCCTGGGTGACAGCCGGCCTGGTCCCAGCTGCATTCCTCAGGTGTTCTTTTCCTTTGAGTCACTTGTTCTGTAGCAGAGGAGCCCAGTCTTGGCTTTGACTGGTATTATATTCACAGGCATAGCAACACCTGTTTGCCAAAGGTGAGGCCTGTGGACTGGGGCATTCTTTTGCCCGTACAGGGAAACTTCGCATGTGCAGATAACAGATGTGATAAGAATGCAGGGATAAGGTTTGGCTAGGGTGGAAGATTCAGTAAACTACATTCCTTCCCCAGGACCTTGGGTGTTTGTTATTGAGTGTAATTTGGCCATTTTTCTCCCCAGCAGAGATGTCACGTGTTTTGTATTCAGTTCTGCTGTGACCATTTAAACAAGAAATAGAAAAAGAATGTGAATGGAAATTAAATTTGCCCTGGTATTTCAGATTCAGCCATATAACTAGATGATTCTGTGGCAGGTAGGGTTGTGTGTGTGTGGAAAGCGGGTCAGGGCACGTGAAAGAGAGAGAAACATCCATGTCTTCCAAGGAACAGAGATAGCAATTATTGTAGATGGAAAAATACCTTTAGCCTTCCTTAGTAATTTTAAGTCCTGAAGTATCAAATCTGATAGCCCCACCTCAAACATTGGCCTTTCTAAAAACATAAGCCCTTTATAACTTGTTTCATAGTGAGTATTGTGTACTTTCTATTCCTGAGGTGTTACTGCTTTTATATCTATAAAATATGATTATGGATATGTCTTTCCCAGTTCATAATGGGGTGAGAAGGGAATAGGATTTGTGAGTACTTCCCAGAGAGACGACTGGTCCTGCTGTTCTGAACTGTCCTTGTTGCAAAATCCAAAGGGGTGACCGCTCTGGGTCCCAGCCCGAGGTCAGTGATTCCCTGTGAAGCCTACATCTTTCCTCTGGTAGCCTCCTTGGTGAAGAGATGGCTGAAGTCGGGGTAAAATTAGTTTTTGAAATTTCCTCTATGAGGAGTTTAAAGACTAGTCATCATAGCTGCTTGGATAATGCTAAGATCTTTATAAACAAGTATCTCAGTTACAGAACAACTCTGTGAGTTCAGTCCCATTACTGTGCCAGTTTCTCAGCCTCAGAATCACAAAGTTAGAAAGTGGCAGAGCTTCCTAGATTCCAAGTGTTTTTAACCACCTTTCCTTCCCTAGCTTTGCGTTCCAAACCCTGACCCAGATGTTCAGTGGTCAGGGCCTCTAGGGTAAGCGGGGTTGGTCGAGGCCTTGATGTGCTGGGGTCAGGTGGGTTCTGCTGGTGACTGCTTGCAGCTGCCCAGGTTGGGGGCCTGAGTGGGAGGTGCCACTGTGAAGAAAGGAGATGTTCTGGAGGGGTGGCAGGCTGCCAGCGATGACACAGGAATGCCAGCATCAGAGATGTGGCCTGTCAGTGGGTCTTTCTGAAAATTGTTCTTTTCATGGGTGTGGAGTGGGGAGAGGTTTCAGATTATTTCCTCCATTTTCTATTTTTGGTTGGATTTCGTGTTGGTATAATTGGTTGATTAGTTGAGTTTTCTGGTACGTGGGGCAATTTCCAAAAGGGATGGATTTTTGAGAGAAGATCCATGATGAGGCAGGCCTTGGGCAGAATAGACTGTAGAAACTAGGTAGATAGGGGGTGGGAGGCTTTTGGACTTTATATTGTGGAGTGGAAATGGAAGAAGAGTGATCACAGTCAGGGATCCAAGGCTGGGAGAAGTGGGCAGGAAGCTCCTGAAGAGGGCAGGAGGTGGGCCCAATAGACAAGGTGGAGAACCGGGGGAATGAGACAGACAGATGAAACAAGATTCATCCCTGGGAAGCATGAATGCAACATAATCTGGAGCCTCTCCTCTATCTGGCATTACTAGCCGAAGAAGATTATTTTAGTAGTATTTTAATTTCATGTGAAGAAAAGCTCGGGAAAAACTGGCTGTAGTCATCCAACTGTCAAGAAATGTAGCAGTGATGAGCAAAAGGCAGTAGAAAGCTGCGGAGAGTCAGACAGGGCAGTTTATACAGGAAACCCTGTGGTTTTCTGGTACTCTCTGTTCTCAACTTCTTTCCCAGCCCTTGGGTTGGTTTTTCAAGTTCTTGAATGTGTACAACTCCTATTACTTCTTAGCGTTGTGGCCATCCTTTCCCAGACATATTCAATCTTGCTAACATTTACATGTCCAGGAAAGGAACACCCCATAGGTACCCGTTCAAGCTTGCTGTAATACAGGAAGAGCATTCATCTTTTTTTTTTCCTTTTAATTCCCGGACTACTTAAAGCCTCTCAGAACAAACAGGCTTATTCTCACCCCCTCAGTGTTCCCATTGACATGCTACATGCTAATTTGGGCAGAGTCTTAGCGTACAGGTCCTTCAAGTACGAGAAAAGGAGTAAAACCCAACCAGACAAGACCCATTCACAACAAGAGAACCCTCAGAGTAGCAACTTCTGTGTGAACGAGCAGAGAATGTGCCCGGTCCTGACCTAAACCAAGTGTTGTAGAGGTTCGTGTGGAGGCTTGCTTGGATTTTAGGTATCCTGGTGTCTCTTAACAAGTTTTATGGTTTTTCTGAAAAGCTCAGCAACTATTAGTAAGCTGATACTATAGTCTGAGTGTATAAGAGAAATGGTGCTAGACCTGGTCAGCCTGCATGCAGTTGTAGCTCTGTCCATTTATCAGCTGTGGGGCCCTGGGCAAGGCTCTGTATCTGTAGGCCTCAGTTGCCTTGTCTGCAAAGTGGGCACAATATGTATCTCACAGGGTTAGTCATTTGAGAGAATGTATGTAAAAGCATTTTATAAGCTACAAAGTGCTGTAATGTAATGTTATGGCCATTCAGTTTGTGTGGAGATTTATAATTGGAACTGCAAGGACAGTCTCCAAGAGGGGGGAATCCCATATCACTAATAATTGGAACCAGCAGGAATTTTTTATGAGCATAGATTCCAACCTGTTAGATTTACAGGCAAGGGTTATGAAGCCCAGGGAAGGTCAGCTACACATGGAGTTGTGTA
Source organism: Smutsia gigantea (assembly GCA_032199065.1). Taxonomy (NCBI): domain Eukaryota; kingdom Metazoa; phylum Chordata; class Mammalia; order Pholidota; family Manidae; genus Smutsia; species Smutsia gigantea. Next base: position 454,974 of record JAVSCE010021727.1, on the reverse strand, counting down.
GCTTCTTGGTGGCACTCGGGAGTTGGGGTGAGCCTGAGCACCTGACTCTGGACTTGGGTCTTTCCACCACACTGCAGCACTTCTAATTTGTGTTATCCGCAAGTAATCACAGGGACTTGGTTGGATCCTTCTGGCACCACAAGGATGGCGGATGTGCATTCTTTGGGCTTTAATTGCTTCAATGCCATATCTGATGTTGCCAGTCATTCATGGCTGCCTTTCAGTTCCCCTTAGAATCTTGATGCAGCTTGAAGGTAGACACAACTTCTCAGAGGTGGCCACATGTTGATATCCCTGGTGTGGTGAGGGACAGTAGCTTTTTAGTTTAGAAAAGATTGAGGGGATAGGTTGAACTTGCAGGATCTATTTCTGTAGAAAGCTTGGTTGATACTGAGCATTCTGAAAGCTCACTCTCCTTAATGTTCCCATTCACATGCCACATGTTCTGCCTTAGGTGTCTTCAGAATTCTGTTCCGTAGATAACTACAAATAAAACTGTAGGTGGGACCCCTGGCCTCTTGTCAGAGTTCGGCAAACTCCTTTAAATTCTTTCTTTCCTTCTCAGAATGTCTCCGTCCTTTCTCTCTGCCTCTGAAGGTAGGTGTACCTCTGGACTAAGGTTGACAGCTCCACCCATGCCCTGAGCCATTTCCCACCAGCCTTTTCCTACCTATGCCAACTCAGGGCTGAAACCTGTGCACAGAGTACATCATCATCTGGAACCTGCCCCAGAGTGCCTTCCCATGGTCCTGTAGCTCCCATTCACTTGTCTTATCTTCACCATCTCCATCTGCTTGTTTTACCCTTCCCATCTCTCCTCATTCTCTTAACTCCCTGTGACCTCACTTCACCTTCTGTTGCCCCACCGACCTCCTCTCATTCACACCTTTTCTTTGACTTCTACTTCCTCTTCTTTTTGCTGCACATGAAGCCACCTACTCCCTGTCCTTCTTGAGTATCTCTTCTTCTTTGGGATTTTCATTTTGTAACTCCTTTGGTTTCTCCACTGTTGTTTCTTCTTTCTCTCAGACCCTGGCCTTCCCCAGGGCTCTGCTCAGCTGCTAGCCTTACTTTTCTTCCTAGATTTAAGCTCATGACTGTCTGAACTCTGACTCTGTGTGTGGGACAGTATCTTCAAGCCTTGCGCTCTAGTTCCCCATCGTTGACTGCTTCTGACATGTCACCCTGGGGAGTTGCAAGTACTCAGCTTCAGCCTGTGTAGAAGGAAATGTTCAGTCCTCCCCTACACCTCACAGCCAGCTCTAAAACCCAAGAGTCTTCTTCAGCCGCAAGTCTTTGTGCCTCCCACGTACAGTTGTAGACTTGGTTACCATAGTTCTATGGGTTAACCCTGGGCTTAGCCCATTCCTTTTTGTTCCTATTGCCACACCCTAACTCGTCCTTTGACCTGGACAACTTCAGTAACCAACCACCTAAGGGACCTTGCTGACTTCATTTTCTCTCTTTTCTACCCAACCACTGCCAGATTAATCATCCCTAGAGCCCAACCTAGACCCCATCCTCCTCTGGCTCACAAGTCTCCAGTGGTGCCCAGACCAGGCTTAATTCCAAGCCTGGCTCTCGGCTTCCCTCGTACCTAACAGTCCCTTATACCCTCTTCAGATGGCAGCACTCGCTGGTGCCCTTCCTGGGATGCCCCAGTTGGTGCCTTACCTTGTGCTGCTTTCCCCCCAGGAGAGGGCAGCTTCCCGTGAGCCAGCTTGTTGACAGTCTACCTGGGTTTCAAGGTCTGGCCACATGCCAGGCCCTCCTGGAGTTGTTGCTGTCTGCCTTCCTAGGCAGATGTGACCTCCTCGTCCTCTGAACCCTTGGACTGCCCCTCCCCTCGTCCTTACTCTAGTCCTCTGGTATGGGACTGTTTGTACATCAGTCCCGTTTCCTTGGCCAGCCACTCTCCCAGTCTTCTTAGAATACTCCAAATCACTGGACGGTGTGTGCCAGTGCCTAGTACACCGTTAGCATCCAGTAAATACTAAATGGAATAAAGAATAAGTGCCTCTGGCCTTCTTTACCTCCTCCCCACTGCTGAGTTGGAGGTGGTCAGATGAATCAAAGAGGGTTGTGTCCTCTTCTTCCTGTGGTCCCATCCCACCAAATGGATTCCCACTTTGCACCTCTTGTCCCTGTAGGGTTATTAAACCATTCCCCAGCCTCAAAACCTTTCTTTCTAATTCTTGACATGGGTTCACTCTGCCTGGCTTGTTCTAAGTCTGCTCTTCAGGATTCAGTGTGTCCACAGTACTCCCAGCCTCTACTGTCATCACAGTGTATGTAACCTGGCAGATTGGCTTATTTCACCTATTTCACTGTATCAGTGGTGACATACTCTGTTAAGTGGCTTAAAGATTACAAATAAAGCATTATAAATTGGTAAGCACTTTTCAATCTTTTTCCATGCTCATAATTGGACACTTAGAAACATCACTTCACCAGTGTATTTAATTGTGAGGAAGAGTGTGTAAAGAAATATTGAGAAAATTCTTTTATTCTCTTTGTTGGTTTGATGCGATATAAAGGGGAAAAAATGCAAGAGCTGCATTTTGAAAAATATACTCCTAGTTTTGAATAGTATGACCATTTTTAGGGCATTTCATACCACCCTCAGTGACCTTGAAAAGGTAGGCATTAATTATCCCTGTCTGACAGCAGAGGTTTAGAAAGAATCTAGGGTTTCTTCTAAGGTCATAGGTGATTAGGAGGCTTGGTCAGAACTAGAAACTCAGGTCTTGGGAATCCCAAATGTGTCTTCCAGTAACCCCAAGTTTTGCCACCTTCCTGTCAAAGAGTTGTGGCATTCAAATGGTTTTAGAAAATGCTCTACATCTTGAATGTTGAGAACTGTCTTCAAATCCTGGGCTTGGCTTCAGAGAGCTGAAGAGTTGACACTGGATGTATTAAAAGCACTGTGTAGATGGAAGGGGTGGGGGTTGTTCAGTTGATCTGTTAGCTAGACTCTAGGTTTGTTTTAACTCTAGCTCTGGACAGGATGCAGTTTCTTGAATTACAAGTGCCCTGGGGACTAAAGTAAACCTGGGGTGGAGGCCCACCTATTCCTAGCAGACTGGAATCCTTTAGGGTTGAAATTACCTTTCTCAGTGAGTACTGCTGCAGGGCTTGGTGCTGGAAATGCCAAATTGGTCGTTTGTTGTCTGCCTGTGTTTAGGAAAGGAGGAGTGGGGGGAGGAAGAAATAGGATTAATTATTTCCCTTCTGTATGTTATTTCCTTTGTAGCGGGTTTTATTTTTGGTGGAGATTGGTGGGGAAAGAAGCTAGGTGGAGAGTTTTTTAAATCTGAAAAACCCAAAAATTTAGAGGCCTTGTTTAACAAATCAAAGTAGGATTTGAGGGTTCTCTTATCTCCTTATCGGTTCACAAACTCCTCCAGGTCAGGGATCTTGGAGTTGTTTACCTCCTGTACCTTTCTCCCACAATGCCTTGCACATTGGTGGGCCCATAAGTCTTGCATCAAATTACTACCATAGGACCAGTATAATTTCCAGAAAATCTCCGGCGTAACATCTTGTGATGGCAGCAGAATACTGTTGAGATTATTGCGTGGACCTGAATTTACACCTCCCCTCGTCGCGGCCTTGCACCGTACCCACTGGCCAGGATGGCGCCGCTCAGAGCGTACGCCGCGCGCACCCAGGTGCGCGGCCTGCGCAGCCGCGTTGTCTTGGTGGACGCTAAATACTGGAGGAGCCGCCCCAGCCGGGGACCTGCGGGCTCCTTACCCTCCCGGGCCGCTTCTTTTTCGTGTGATAGTAATCGGAGACTTTTCCGTTACGTGAGGCGCTCAACAAAAGACTGTAATTCCAGCAGCTTTGTTTGGGAAGGTACCACTGTGGTGGGCACGTCCTGGGCCAGGCCTGCGGGTCAGCGGCTCCGGGGGCGCCGCGGGCGGTGCCAGGGCGGGTAGCGGTTGGGGGTCTGCGGGCTGCCGGCCTCCGCGACGCCCCTCCTCGTGGTACAGCCTGCGTATCCTCTGTGTGCTGTTATGCTAATCAGGTGACATCACCGCCCCGCTCACGGCGAGTAGCTCCTGATTGAATTACAAACCGGCGGCCGCCGCGGGCAGCCGGGAGGAGGTGTGCGCGCTGCCTCCGCGAGCTCCCGGGCTCGGCTACAGGGGCATGCTTAGGATTGGCCGTATTTTAAAAGAATTTTAAGTTGGTCTTGCGCCTCCCTCCCTCCGTCTTCCCGCCCCTCTTCGGTACTTTATTTCAAGCTTCTAGCCAGGGGCCACGAAAGGAAAACAAGGAATTGGATGCGTGAGTGGTAACTCCTGGTCGGGCTAAGGTGGACTCTCCTGCAGCCGACTATCAGATCACCCCACTGGACTTTCAGACCGGAATGGGGCTTGCCTAAGGTCCAGCCCTCTCTCCAGGGGCCGGGAGCCAAGCCTCACAGAAGCGGCTGCGTGTTGGATGGGGATAGGAGGGGGCCAGAGCGGGATTTTCACCGTGCAGCTTGCCAGAGCGTTACGCCGGGCATAATGGAATTGCAGAGGACGTCTAGCATATCCGCGCCACTGTCGCCGGCTTACACGGGGCAGGTGCCTTACAACTACAACCAGCTGGAAGGGAGATTCAAGCAGCTACAAGGTAGGCTCCCTCCCAAAGTCTGGGCCTGCTCAGGGGCCGTGCCTACAGGGTTCTGAGGCTTTATTGTGCCATATGGTAGTAACCCTAATGAAGTCGGGCGGCGCATTGCCCGGCCCCAGAGCCTCTGGTTGGCTGCGAGCACCCCATTCACTACTTAAAGGAGTCAATTTCTCACTCTCTGTTCCAGAAAAGCCGCCGTTTGGGGTCCCTCCCCCTCTTTCCGGTACCCTTACGGCTCTCTTGGTTATCAGGTATATCTAATGCCCACTGCACACATATTTTCTTGTCCATTTAGCTATCTTTGCATCGCAGTAGATCAGTGCTAATATACGTGTTAGTATGCAAGTATTTGATTCCCAGTGGCATGTCTCCCAGCCCCCAGCCTCTCACTCCTGGGAAACCTTAAGGTGTGAAGTGCACTGCTCTACACCAGCCCTTTAGAACAATAGCAAAGAGGGGGTGGGGTGGGGGGGGTGGAGTGGTCTTTTTGTTCCTAAGTCTTGGGCAAATTATAGTTTTGATTCCGAAGCTTAATTTTAATTCTTCTGATGTGTTGTGTTGGGTGAGAGCCTTTCCATCAATTTAGTGGGCTTTGTAATTTATAGTGAAAACCAGTTATTGTCATTCCACTGCTATGGGTTGGATTAGGATCAATTACAGGTTTTTTAGAGTCTATGTTAGTCCCAAATAATTGAATGAATCCAGTGTTTTACCAGATATTTACGTCCTTTTATGGAGAAGAGGGTCCTGTGTGTAGCAGTGTTTGGGAGTGAAGTTGGGGTGGTTCCTACAGCCCTTGGCTTTCCTTGCCCAGCTACGAGGCCTGGCCGGCGGTGTCTCAGCGTTTATACATAAAAAAGGATTCATAACTGAAAACAGAACTCCTTCCGTTTGGAATCCCCTGGAATCAGTCAGTAATAAACCAGGAGTGGCTCTAGTGCTATGAAAAAGTAGCCTTCCCAGACTGTATGTTTCTTATTTTAACTCTTCTCCTTGTCAAAAATGTGGTTCCTGTGAGGAGGAGGAAGGAAGGAAGCAGCTCAATCCTAGAATGTTTGCATTGGGAAGGAGGGGAGGATATATTTCATTCATAGGTTTATTTGTCTTGTGAAATAGTTGACAGTAATGACAGTTTTCTGGAAAACAAGAGGCAGAACTGGACGTGATTTTAAACATTTGCTAGGCTGTGCTGCATTCCAAGGGCAGTTAGCTAAGAGGAAGCACCATTCCCTCTAGGGAATGGTTATGTATCTTTGCTTCATTCCTCTTGAACTCTTAGAAGGTAGAATTTTTTGGAAAACTTGGGGGGAACTTGCAAGTGGTAAATAGAGAAGTGGGGTTATATCTTTTATCTTTTATCTAAGTCTCTCTCTGTTAGAAGCCCCAGAATTTAAAATTTTGAGAATTGAGAGTATACCTCCTCACATTGCTAGGTTCCCTGCTTCACTGTGTCACTCCTCCAGGAAGAAAGCACCATAGGGAATCCTCGATCAGAATATTGATCACCAATGTCCAGTCAGCCTACTCCTGTAGTCTCAGAAGAAATGCTAAACTGGGGAGAAAATGTGAGAAGGTGTGGGGAGGAGTGTACTTTACAGTACTACCCTTTAACAAAAGGCTGTTATTCTGAAAGGTTTGAGGATGGTTGTAAAACTGCTCGCAGGGAAGGGTGGAGCTTACACACAGGAAATGTCTTAAACTGTCCTCCCTGGACAAAGTTAAATTTAAATTACCAAAAAAAAATCACTGTGTGCCCCTGATGGTTTACATCCTAAGTGTTTCTCAAGGAAATCCCTTCAAAAGGAGTGGACTTCACATTTTGTGTGGTGGCTTTTTTTTTTTTTTAGTGACTTTGGTCCTCTAATTTAGTTCCAGATAACTTTCTCATTTCTAAATAATTGTGGTTTAACAGTTGCACAAGTTTAGTGTTGGTATTTCTATAACAGAAAACCATCCATATTGAGGAACTGAGAAAAGGTGAATTAACTTTCAAGTATGGTAGATCACAGGAGAATTAAAAACATGGCATTATCTTTAGTAACAAATGGAACTTACTGTATTTTAAGCAACTTTAGAATTTTTGGTAAAACCTTTTCCCACCTCCACCTCCACCCCTTAGTTTGGTATTCTGTTCAGAGTTTGTAGTTCCTCCAGTCATCACATCTTTGATAACAGATTCTATATGCTGATTTAATTTTGTACGTGCCTACAAAGCTCCCTTTTTTTACTCTAATGGGTATAATACTTCCTAGCACTTACAACCCAGTTACTGGTAAACTGATTATCTGGATCTGTTGTGACTTTTTTTTTTAATGTGTCTTTTATGAATTTATTTAACATCTATGCTTGAGAGTCTGAGAATATGGTGTTTCATGGGAGCTGTCTCTGCATTTTTGCTGGTTTCAGATATTTTCACACTGCATCCTAAAATTTTCAGGAGGGCCCATGAGATGAGATTTGATATCCTCTCTAGCTAAGGGAAGTATGATATTAAAATGAATCTGGTCTGCTTAGATAAAGTAGTTTCTAAGGATTTATAGGTAAGTAAATAAGTGATTAAAAATTAAGCCCATTGACTTAAGGGACTGAGATGGAGAGTGATGTCAGTCACACTAATGCTACTGACATAAAACAAGAGACAGGACCTTCAACCACTGGTGGCTTCAGACATTAGACACACTCAACATAACTCCTGACAGACACATCCAAAGTTCACTCTCTAAAATTTTTCATCTGCAAAATTAAGTTACCACCTTCCTCAGAGTCTGTGCATGTTATCTTATGAAGTTGTATTCATTGTTCTGGTTTTCTTTTTAAAATAAGAGAGGAATGCTGAAATATGACAAATAAAATCTCATGTTTAGAAAAACGTGTTTGTAGTAACAGAGAAGTTCATCATACCCTTTCTCCAGTTTCACACCAGCCAGCTTAACTCCTATAGGAAAAACTCCTGCTGCTTTTCTACTCAGAAACTGTTGCTTGTGCCCACTGTGTAAATGAAATTGTAGACTCCCTAGCTTGGCACTCAGGACCCTCAGCAAAAGGGCCCCACCCCATGTCCCTCCTATTCCCACTCTTACATTCCCATCAGATCTACCGGATAGCCAAACCTGCAGCTCCTCATAAAACCAAGCCCTGGGTTTTGCCTCAAATAACCCCACCTTTTCATTTTACCTAGAAATCCTTCCTAAAGTTTTTTGACTGTGCTTACGGTCGTTATTCCATAAAGCTGCTTGTCTCCTCCATTGGGGTTGGTAGGAAAAAGACTTTGTTGAGTGCTTACCAAGTGCCAGACATGTTAGTAGGAGCTTTATTTATGGTATCTCATCTTGTCTTCATAACACACCTATGAGGTTTTAAAGATGAGAAGATAGAGTAAAATAGCTGTCCAGGGTCACATGCATTGATTAACTTAGGTTACATACACTTGTTCTCTTTCTCCTCTCAGACTTGTAGATATTAATGTTATTTTATTTCTGCAAAAAAAAAAGGAAGAAATGATGGGGTGACATTGTGAAATGCCTACCCTAACCTGATTACTTCTCTTGCTTAACCGCCCCCCAGAGCACTGATTCTGTTTGCTTTTGCAGTGGAGTTGTAATGAAGACAGGATCTAGTTGAAAAGGAGCAAAATGAACTCTTGCTGCCATTTTTGCAGACTGACCCTTGACATCTAGCACCTGGTATTTCTGGAGAAGATGCTTTCTCTTAGCTGTTCTGGCTCACTCAATTTGTCATACTGTCCAGAAGGAGTTAATGGAGTAGTCTGTCTTCATTGGAACATAAAGGGAGACTAAAGAGTTTCAGGCCATGGGAATACATTACTCTTAAGTTTATTACATGCTAATCTCAGAGTTGCCTTGTTGAATTTCTTCATTTTTTGTTTTAATTTTTTTTTAACTATTAGGGAACAAATATCTGGTTTTATGCTCTCAGATCATGAAGAAATATTATTAAGTTTTCAAGAACTTCCCAGTTTGTTATAGTACCTAGATTTGTCTTGCTTGATTTCTTAAACCTTAGAAAAAGAAAATTGCTGGGTTTACACCTGCTTGTCATGAAAAAATTTTGAAGTTCTGAGATATAAAGGAATGGCCCTCAAATATTTCCCATTTTGACAGTAAAAAGAGTTGGTGACAAGTGATAAGGCTGTTGGGGAAAGCAAGATTTGTAAGAACATTTCTAGGGTTTAATGAAAGTATGGAAGATTGGCTTTTGGTCTGGATACCTGCCAACACTATGGTACTATAGTTTTTCTAAGCTCAGATAACTGTGGGCATGTTACCAATTTAAAAAAAAATCCTTTCACTGGTTTACCAGAGTTCCAGCTCAAAATTTAGAAGTCCCTAACAGATTTATGATTTAGAATCCTTTTTGAATGATGTAGTAATAATAATAATAATGATTATTATTAATGTGTTATAATACTTGACTTTAATATGTATCTTCTTGCCTAATAACTAAATGGTTTTATTCAGAATACCCAGCATGGGATCTAGTACTTAGAAAGTTCTGAATAACTATGCATTTCCTTAGTTAATAATATTCCTATGGGTTAGATGTCCCTTTTTATAGATAAAGAAACATATCATTGGATTAAGGTCAACTGGTATGAGGCTGCTTCTCCAGAAACTGGGTTTTCTGACTCCAAATTTGATATCTTCCTGTAAGACCACAAAATATGAGTTAGGTATGAGCCATGACACCTATTACCCAGATACCCATGGTGGCATCAAATATTAATGAGCTCAGAACTGCTCAGATTTCTGGTCATAAGTTATCCTCAGTTTTTGGTGGGCTGGGAACACTGATAGTCAAGGGAACACTGATTCTTCTAGTCTAGAATCAGACTAAGCTAAAAGGCTGGGCTGACCATTAAAAGGACCCTTGGAGGCCAGCTAGGAAGAAAATGGGGGTGATAACTCCCTTTGAGGAAAAGATACCACTGCCTTAGGGTAGTGAACTAAAGGGACTCAGAACTTCCTGGCTGCTGTGGAAGCTTTCTGGATGACAATGTCCCTGATCAGAATATTGCCTCTTCTTGTGCCTTCGGCCTAGAAAGGGGTCTGTTCATAGCACCACTGCCCCTTCCTCTGCTTTGGATTCTTTCTGTGGTTTCCTAACCCACCATTCAACTGCCCCAGCCTCTCTAAGGCTGGGTCCTGAAAAAAAAAAATCCCTCCTTGGGACTGACTCCAGGCAACCTTTCCATCTCCAGGTCCTGCTACTTCTTACTCAGTGGTACCCATGATTCCCTAAACCTGCCCTGCATTTTCCCACCCTGAGATTGCTTTCTTGTTTTTTTCTTCCACTGGGAGTTTTTTCCTGTGTTAGGATCATTTTTTTGACAGTTTAGATGCCACTGAATTCCAGGTTTTCTCAGAGGGGTGGTCAGAATTCCTGCTTGGATTCCCTTTAAGATTTAAATTTACGCACTTGGTCATTTTGTGATTTTTTTTTTCAACATAATTGCTTTTGGTTACAGTTGAGTATTTGCCTCTTTGTTTTCCCTACATTTCAGAAAGTCTGGGAGTGTAAAGACAAAAGTCTGACATAATCTGTCTTAAACATAGCAATCACCATGTCTTTATTAAAGAGTAAATAAGTGCAGTTAATATTAAGGACTAGCTTGTTGCAGTGGTTCTCAAAATGAGGTCCCCGGACCCCATCAGCGTGACCTGGGAACTTGCTAGAAATACAAATTCTCCAGCCTGAATTCTGACCTACCACATCAGAAACCCTGAGGGTGAGGCCCAGCAATAGGTATTTTTAACCAGCCTGCTAGGCGACTCTAGGATCTACAGGAACTAAACTGGCAGGCATAGGTTGTAAGGACCCTTGACGCACACTAAAGTTTGAGAAACATTCCCTTTACTAAAACACGCACTGAAATTTTGCAGCTTGGAGGGGATAGGGAGATGGGGAGGAACAGACTGCATGAAATGCTCTCAAATAGGAGCAGATATTATAGAAGAATTTTGAAAAAGTATGTTTTGGAACAAAATTCTTTGATGGTAGAAAAAACTGTAACTAGTCAGGAACGGGCTCTATCCTGTTGAATTCGACAAGCCATTTTAACATCTGTAGGCCTCAGCCACCTTGTCTGCCAAATGGGGTCAGATACCTGTCCCAGCTCCCCCACCAAATTGTTGTGAAGACCAATCTAGAAAGATGTTAAGTTTAGGAAAAATAAAGGTAATAGTATTATGTAGGTTGTAAGGACAGTTCAGTAAAGCAGTTAATTTAGTACCATTTAAATTCTTAAGAATCTATGGGATTTAACAAAAATTCCAGCAACTTGGCGTCTGGAAGGGAGGCAGGTGGCTTGCAGCCACAGCCCCGTCATAAGTATCAGAAGATCTGGGTTGATTTCCTTATCTTAATAACCTACTAGGTTTACCTTCTAGGGTTGTGTTGAACAGCAGATGCCATAATGTGTATGAAATTCCCTTGAAAACTTCCATTTACTATTAGATGGGTAAAGTATGGTTATTGTTTCCATAATAATATTTTCTATTAAAGAAAACTTCTATGTATATAGATGAATTGCAAGAATTCCATTATTGTACTGCAGTTTAAATACAGACTTCAGGGTTTGTTTTCCTCTGTTCTAGAAAATGACATGAATAGTAACAGCTTCAAATTTTTCAGTTAACAGTAGCTTTACAGCCCCATACATATGTTCATACTGGAATTAGACTGGTGCGCATTATCAACATGAGCCAAGCAAATCTCAGCCATTTTTAGGTCTTGGTGCCTTTTCCTCCTCTTGCCTGGCAAGTTTCTATCAACTCTTAGGCCTCAACTATGAAAAACTAATGGGAAATCAGTGATAGGGGCGTTGTAAGAATTTTCTCACTTCAGTATTATTTGCTGAATTGGGTAAGTTAAAAATGCAAATGACTTGCCAGTTAAAAGCTCAGTAATTGGTCAGTCGTGTACTTTAGAGCAGGAAGAATCCTAAGAAATAATAAAATAAAACTGATTTTAAAAAGAGAGGGCTTGCTTTTTGTTTATTCTGTTTAACATATTTACTGATGACCTGCTTTTCCGTGAGCAGCTGTCTTGTGGTTAGGAAGTGTGTGAGTAAGCATGCTTCAGCTGTGCTGAAGATGCTGGCTGAGCTGACCAGTGGTTAGAAGCAAGTGGAGAAATAAACTTGTTTCAGGTGAGGGACTCAGCTAGGGAATCAAGAGGTGAGGGACCCAGGTAGGTGAGTTGGACCAGATTCAGGGTGGCCAGAGTTTTTAGATAGCAGAGCTGGGAGAGGGGCTGGTAGGATTTTTACGGTCAGAGGATGGGTGCATGGTACTGTAAATAAGGTGAAGGAGTGTGGAAGTGAGTCAGGCGGTGGGAAGCTGTTGAAGGATTTTAAATAGGAGAGTGACTTATTCCAACTTAAAAAAAAATTCTTTTAAAAGAAAGGCCAGCCTGACTCCTAAGTATGGTGATTGTTTTGTTGGAGGGTAGCAGTAAAGAGAGGAGGCAGGAGACCAGTTAAGAAGCTGTGGAATTTGTAGAAACATTGTCAACTTGAATTTTGAACTGCAGGGTACTTAGAATGTTGTTACTCAGTGTGGTCTCTAGGTGACCTGGGGGGTTGTTAGAAATGAAGCATCTCAGGCCCACCCAAGACCTACTGAGTTAACCTCATTTTAAGAAGAGTCCCAAGAGGTCTATATACAAGTTCAAGTTTAAGGAGTGCTGCCTTGGAATCTCTGCTTGCTTCACTAACCCTATGAGCACAGAAGGAAATAGTCCTAGAAAGGTTATGACCTCTGAGGTTTAAATTTTATGTTTTATATGAAGTCTGCATTAAAGGCAGTAGTTTTGTGTGTTTTTTTAAGTAAACTGCATCATTTTAACTAACTATAAAAATAATCTTGTATCCAAATGTATAATAGTTATTAAAGTTTAGTGTTTACCCTAGCTGATTACAGGGCTTTTAAAAACATGGTCAGTTAATTCCTAGCTTTGTATCTTTGCAGAATTGGGCTGGCATTTTCCTGCTGGCCAATCCTTCAGTTCTAGAAATTTGGGAGGTTAAACAAACACAGTTTCTTTTTATTTACCCACTTGTTATTAGTGGAGAAATACAAAACACTCTGGGCCAGTTTCCCTAAATTCTTCCAGAAATTCAGCATGTTGTCTTGGGAAGTAGAGGCTTATCAAGTCCATACCTGCTTTAGGACTTCAACCTTTTATATACTTGTAAACTGTTTTTTTAAAGCAAAAATACCCCACCTTCCCCCCTGCTCCATCTTAATAAAGTGATCCTATATTAAGTGAATATTACTGTCCTGGCAGTTGATTAGACTTCAGTCATTTCATGTATATCAGACTTACCTAGCAGTGCCTTCAGGTTTGGGTGTTAAAAAATGGATTTGAAATATATTAAATATATTTATATATTTCCTGTGAGTTTGAAGGTGAGTTTTAAAATTACAGGGTATTGAACAGGGAGAAAAAGCACCCGCTGAAACTTGTTAGCTACAAGTTTTTGCCCCTTAGTAGAAGAAGGGGTGGGAGTGATCAGTGGCTTCTGTTCTTGACTGGCACCACTCCAGAATCTTCCTAACGGAAGGGGTGTGGGTAATGAAAGTAGTAGTAGTTAGGAGGTGACTCAAATGTTGATCTTTCAAAGGCAGGGCTGAAGGTTCAGAAATAAAAATGAAAGAATAGTTCACACAAGATCCTTCAGTACTAGCAAATTTTAATTTTCTTATGGTTCTTGTCTATATATACACATATACACTTTAAACTCTTATAAGAATTACATGGTTGTTTTGTCTGTGCATCATTTTCTATTTTTCATTTAACATTATATGGTAAACTTTTCATATGTGGTTATTTCTATGCCTCTTGCCAAATATTGCCAAATTACTTTCCAAATCAGGGCAATTTATTTACTAATCTGAGCCTGTTTCCTCATCTATGGGATGAGGGTAATACAAATTCCATGTAATAAGATTTATGTGAGAATAAGTGAGGTTCTCCATGGAAACTGTTTGGCACAGGACCTGGTCCATAGTGGGCCCTCAGTAATCAATGGAAGCTGTCATTAACACAGGTTCTGGTTAAACGAAAGGCAAAGCAGAGCCCAGCAGGGATGAGTCTTTTGAACTTGAGTTGAGTGTCACAACCCCCACCCCACCCCCGAAAGCTGTTCTGGGTGTGGTTTCCTTCAGCATGATAGAAGAGCATTTAGATTGCCCTAAAATGCACCCAACTGAAACACTCCCTTTTATGTTCCCCTTTAGTAAGTACACAAGGTTGACAGCAGTCACTTAAGTCTGGCAACTTTTATGTAGATGGAGGTTCACAGTGGTAGTACCTCTCCCAAGTTCATGAAAAGCATGTGGAGCAGTTACTGGTGCAGCCAGAGCATTCGCACTTTGTCAGAACTGCTGTAGCCAAAGTAATATTAACCATCCTCCATAGATTGTTGAATGCCCCTACTGTGTTTGCTCTCGAAAGGCCTTTCTCTCCCCCAACCTTGTTTTCAAGAGGCACAGGACCTTTATGTAGCAAATCCAGTAATCACAGTAGCATGGAGACACAGGCTGGCCTATATTTGGTTTCACAAAGGCCTCGTGAAAGATCTGGCCTTAAAGTCCCTTTTTAATGCTGAAATGATGCAAGTGGAAAGTTAATTTGAGGATCATTGATGCACACTTTATTCATGAAGAATGTGAACAAAACATAAAAAGTCTGGAGGCTCTGTTCTTCTCTGGTGGCAAGGAAATTACATAGGCTGTGTCATTATTTGGGTGAATTTTACCCTCCCCACTGAGAGTGCAGTTGTGGAATTTTGTAATGAGAGCTATTGGTTTAAACACAGACTAGTTGTATGGGTGAGTGAGCGTGTCTTTTGCCTGAAATCCTTCACAAACCAGACATTACTTTGGTGACATTGATGGGCAAATGACAGTTGTCTCTTAGAATGTGACTTTGGCATTTTGGAATATTTTTTTTTCTTAGAGAAACTTTGAAAGTCTATTTTCAAGTGTATGAAGCCTTTGAAAGTCTGCCTAATCTGTTTGAACTGTTAATTGCCGGTGAGTTTCTGTAGATTGCTGGCTTGAGTGATAGTAGTTGAGAAATGAATGTAAGTCTAGTGCACAGTGTATTTCTGATGCTTGAAGGTGCTGTCCTGATTTCTATTGAGGGAGAATGTTTATGCCTACTTAGTTTGAAGCTACTTGCTATAAAAAATTCACCCTTGCCCGTGGTAGAGGGAGATTATACATTATCTGCGAATGACTGCGGAGCAGATGAAATCCCAGCTGCCTAGTCTGGCGGACAGCAATGGGAGTGGCCAGGGGAGCCATGGAAGGAAGTGATCAGAACCTGGTGGTGGGGTGGTGCGGTGAGGAGGGCTGTTGGAGGCTGTTTTTAGTGTGAGGACATTTTATCTCTCATTTCAGAAGCACAGGGTGGTGGAAAGCACATGGTATAGATTCACATAAGCCAGTATTCAAATGTTTGCTGTACCAGTGATCTTACTGAGCCCCGTTTTCTCCATCTGTTAAAACTGGGAAAAATAAACAGCTTTTGTTATGGTTGTGAAGCTTTAATTAGTACATTGTATCGGTAGGTTAACCAGCTCATCCAGGTTTGCCAGAGGCTTTCCCCGTTTAAGCACAGGCTTCCTTGTTCAGGGGATCCTCCTGAGTCTCAGACAAGTGGGGTGGTAGGTTGCCCTCATTATATATAAAATTACCTATTACTATGTACTGCATGTGTGTGTGTGTGTGTGTGTATCCATGTATTTCCTCCTAGTGCTTGGCACATAGATAAGTGTTTCATAAGGAATGAATGAAAGAACAAAGTAATGAAGGCAATAATATATACATAGTTGTTTTAAAAGTGAGTTAGCTGACATGGATGGAGCTAGAGGGTATTATGCTCAGTGAAATAAGCCAGGCGGAGAAAGACATGTATCAAATGAGTCCATTCATCTGTGGAATATAAGATCAAAGAAAAAACTGAAGGAACAAAACAGCAGCAGACTCACAGAACCCAAGAATGGACTAACAGTTACCAAGGGAAAGGGACTGGGGAGGATGGGTAGGAAGGAAGGGATAAGGGGGAAAAAAGGGGCATTACGATTAGCACACATAATGTAGCAGGGGGCAGGGGGGAGATACAGGAAAGGCAGTGTAACACAGAAAAGACAAGTAATGTTTCTATAGCATCTTACTACACTGATGGACAGTGACTGTGGTGGGGACTTGATAAAAGGGGGAGTCTAGTAATCATAATGTTGTCCAAATAATTGTACATTAACGATACCAAAAAAAAAGTGAGTTAGTTGATCTTCCCTGTTGCCTCTTCTCCCCTGAGAAAAGGAGTGGCCTCACCAGCCATGTAATAATGTGTTGAATGAAAGAGTGAATCACATGATAATGGTTTTGGCTTTATGGTGTGGCTAACCTATAACTTAAAGAAGGACTTGTTTGTGTCGACTTTTCTGATAAAATGAAATTTCTGTAGGACCTTAGGGGCCTCCCCCCTGTAGTTCCTGTATTCTGTAGGGCACTGGAATTTACTTAACTTTGGTGGGGAGGGAAGGAAAGAAGGAAAGCCTACAGTACTAAAGTACTGGGAGAGAGAAACAGTTTCCTAGAAGTTAATTAGACATCATATTGTCTCTCTCTTTCTCTGTTTTTTGAGTGAGATGGGGCAAGAGTAGTTGGACCAGGAAAAAGTTTAAGGGTTGTGCAAGTGTAATCTAGCTATGTATAGAGCAAAAGGGATAAAAGTATACCCCATGAAACTGAAACCCATTGTTCTAGGTGTGGTGGCCATTCACATTCAGATTTTTATATTGTGTGACTGTAAAATGAATGTGACTTTTCTGACTGCAAATATGTCTTTGCTAACAATGATATAGCATGAGTAATGCTTTTCTAGAAGCCAGGCAGTTAGTAATACTTTGAGCAAATAGAGGCAGGGCCTCAAACTTAGATAACCAGATTAATATGCAGGCTTGGCCTTTAAACTGAAGGAAGTACCTGAGAGACAACTACATTTGGCCCAAGAACTACTCCGCAGCCCACAGTGCCTCCCAATTTCTACTGCCCCATTAAAAAAAGTCTTTGCTTTTCCTCTGCAAATATATATGAGCAGATGGGAGGTTATTTTTTCACTTGAAACACAAGGAAGCAATTTTTAAAAGTCATACTCATTCAGCAGTGGGCTTGGCTATAGCTAAGCTTGACTGGGAGTTCTTGGCCACAGAACCGCACACCGCCGTCTTTATTAGGGTAGTAAATTCAGATGGCTCTTTGGGAAGGGAGAGGGCTGGAGTTGAGGGAGGGGCACCAGAGCTGGCCTCTGCAGCTGGCCGCCTGTGTGTGTGCTGGGAGTCCAGTGGGAGGGCAGTCCCAGATACTCATCTCAGACATTGTTGTCATCCAGTGATTCTGAAATGACCTTTCTTACCTCATTTTCCTATGAGCTCATAGTTGTCTGCAAACATAAATTATGTCATAGATTCTTGCTCCCTCTTTATTTGATAAGGAACAGTTCCTAGGCTGTTTTTTTTGGAAGAGGAAATTGAGGTTAGGTCGCTTGGTGATTCAGCAGTTGATCTGGAATCTTCTGTCTTTGGTCCTCCTCCCCCAGTGGGAATTCACAAGGTAACTCCTTTGCTAAGGTTCTCTGCATTAAAAACCAACCAACAAACTCCTACTGTAAAGGGGGACCTATTACTAGTGTAATTACTGGCATTACTTAATCCCTGTTTAATATTCTGCCTTATGGAGGGCCTCTGTGGCCCTTTGCTAGACTGGGGTACGGTTTCTATGTCCTCAAGAAGCTCACAAATAAATCAAGAGACAGGAAAACATAGTTCTTGTAATAGTATTTGAATGGGTGACTATAAGGAAGGGAGTCGTGCTTTATACACCTGCCCTCTACTCACTGGGGTAGTTGTGAGAATCAATTACAGTTATGTGTGTGAACTTCCTATTAAAAATACAAATTCATAAGCAAATCTGAGAAATTTTTGTGTGGGGAAACAAATGATGAAGCCATCTTTGTTCTCAGGTCCACTCAGCTGGTCTGTGTCTGCTGATGAAGGAAATAGAGACCTTTTTGATAACAAGTGCCAGTTATTTATTGAATCCTTATGTACTCAACTCTGTGCCACTTATTATATGCATTACCTCATTGCACACTCAAGTTAATGCTAGAGATAGGCACAGACGTTATCTCTGCTTACAGAGGAGGAAACCAAGCCTGGGCGATGAAGTAACCTGCTCACTATCATCCTACAGCAAGTAAGTGGTGGGCCTGGTAGTCATACCCAGCTGTGTGTTTACAGAGCCCTAGTCTGCACTGCCTTTCCAGAGATAGTTATCTGCCCTGGAGAATCTAGGTGTGGCTGGGTGTGGGGGGAGCTGTCAACCATGTCTAGCAGCAGCCTACATGGTTTCTTGAGTCTGCTTTGAAGCAGCTTCCTTAGCCCTAGGTCCTCAGAAAGCATCTTCCCCTCTGAGTGTGGAATGTAGGATGTGGTTTCCTTCCTCCTGCTTCTGGAAGTCAGCTCTTCTCCCCCTCTGTCAGAAAGCCCATTGGTTGCTGATAATCTACTGTGCTGGAGCCCCTCCGAGCACAGGCTCTATGTTTAGGATGGGTCTCCCTTGCGCCACCACTTGGTGAGCCGTGCCAGATCAGTACAGTTTGGTTCGGGATTGAAGGCCACGCCCTTCCACCACATTGCTCATCAGTCCCCTGATCACATGATTAAAAAAGTTCAACCATAGCCTTCTTCCTCCTTCACTGAATGTACCATTGAAGTTTTTGTGGGCTTTCTAGCGTAAGCCAGGTATGAACCAGGTGCCTTCATGTATGTATGATGGATCCTTTCAAAAGCCTAGTGAGGTGTAGGTGGTGTCATTTCTGCTCTGGGGATTGAGGAACCTGAGGACCAGACAGATGTAATGAGACGGCAAGGTCACTTAACCAGCCAGTGACAAAAATGGGTGACTGCGAAATAATGCGGCAAGAGGGGGCCATTTTCATTACTTTGAACTTAAAATATGTTTTTTTCTATACAGATACAGGCAAATATCAGGGCATAGTGCATGTGTCTATCAGCACATGGGTAAATTGTATTGATCTTAAACATGTTTTACGTTTTATTTAAAACGTGTGTATTTAATTTTCTTACATATTTGCCAAACACACAGTTGTTTAAAAAAGTGTCACACTTAACCTAGCAACAGATTGAATACACAGGTTAAAACTGAAAGGCTCACCAAATATGAATTTATGACAACTGTTTACTATTTATGAGTAAATCCTTCCATTAAAAACAAGGCAATCTGGCAATTCGCTTATCATTGTTGTTGCAAGGGGCATGCCATTGTCGGGGTGGATAAGCCATCTGCATATCTTGTAGGACAATGATGACATCCACCTACATTTGGATACAGCATTTGGTAAATGCAGTTAGGACATTTGGGGTTGGGGGAAGGATGTTGAGCCTTATAGTAGCGTAAGTTCTGGTGATAGTGAGCTTGGTGTGTCAGGATCTCTTTGAACATAGCTGTAAACATGGGTGTAGGTAGACCCACTGCTCTTACTGTGAGAGCTATGGATTTTGAGTTAAGAGATGAAATAGCTGCATCCAAACATCTCTTGTGATGCAGTGATGTAGTGGCTCAGTGGCAGCCAGACTATGTAGTGGCTGAATTTCAAAGCATCAGGGACTCATTTGATCTGTCCACAAACCTCTGAACCAAAAGGAGAGAGAAAAGGTATTTACCTACATTTGGAAAGCTGAGTCCCAGCATGTCTCTGCTTAAGCAGTCATGAAGACCTTGTCTTTTTTCCTTTCTCCTGAGTGAGAAATTAGCCTGTAGCACAAAAGAAACTTGTTAGGGTGGGTGCTTAGGGCAGCTTCCAGAACCTGGTTCAGTTTAGGTTATGGCAATAATAGAGGGAAAGACGGTGAGGTGATGGTCTGTTTCATTCTTGTTGTCACTGAGATCTGCCTCTCCTTTCTGCTGCCTCCTTGGCTCAATCAATAACTTAAAGCTAGATCATTAATGCGAGGCGTGTGTAGACCCAGGAAGATAGCTGTTTGCTCTGGTTGTTGAGATGATTTCTTTACTTTGGTGATAGAAGTGTGTCATCCAGAACTTGTCCTCAAAACTCAACTGCCAAAACCTGGAACCCAGTTGCTTCTAATGTGCTCTAGTTGATGCACCATTGCAAACTGGCTGTTGGAAAAGAGTAGCTTTCGCTTCTATCCAGCAAAGAATCAGTGCTAAGGAGGAAGGCAAGGTAGAATTTCAGAAACATTTATTTATAGGCTCTAAGACTGCTGAAAGAGCCATTCAGTTCATCCACCTGTTCAATAAACAGTCAACAAGAGAGTGTCATGGTGAGCAAGTTACAAGGCTAAGCCCACCGGAAACACAGATGTGTAAGAGACAGCCTCAAATTATATTTCAAAAGGGAATACTAGGTAGAAAGTGGCAGATAACATCCCTTGGTTGTGGGATGATAGAGAGAGACTTTTTAGAGGAGTTGACATTTGAGCTGTAACTTTAAGTATGACGAGGATTAGGTATTGAAATGGTGGGTGCTTGGGAGCAGGGATGAAATAGGACCAGAGGGAACTGCAAAACCATGAGGCGTGTTGGGGGACTGGCTAGATATCTGCCTAGGATATGTATACTTGGTTTTTCATTTCAAGTTCTTAATGCTTATTATTATTAGTTGGGGTTTTGGCCTCCTTTTTCTTAGCCAACATCCAGCTAATGTTGGCACTGGGACAGGGAATCAGGTGCTTAGCAGCTCATGTTGGTGAAATGACCGGCACAAGTGACTTGCATCTCATTTCTCTCACCTGTTAGTTGTTTGAGATCATCATCTGATACAGATACAAATAAATGCAGGGAGGAGGTTACAACTGGTAGCACCAGTAACCATTGGTAACGTTCACCCAGTGGTCCTCCAAGGCTCTGATGGTAGATGTCCACTGCTAAAAAAAAAAAAAAAAGAGTAAGTTATTTCTGGCTTCTGTGTTCTCTGGGCTCAAGAATTGGTCCTCTCAGGAAACCAACAGGCTACCCAGGAAAGAGACAGTAAGAGAAAAGGTACATCCTCATACAGAGAGAGAAGGAAATTAAGTCCCTACCTAAATCACTAGCCTGGTGACGGTAGTAATATTAATACAGCTAAAACTTCATTCATTGATTCATTCATTATTAAGGTATTGATATACACTGTTACGAAGGTTTCACATGAAAAAACAATGTAGTTACTACATTAACCCATATAATCAAGTCCTCACCCATACCCCAATGCAGTCACTGTCCATCAGTGTAGTAAGATGCAACAGACTGACTATTTGCCGTCTCAGTGCTACACTGTTTCCCCCTTGATCCCCCACACCATGTGTACTAAACATAATATTCCTCAATCCTCTTCTCCCACCCACCCTCCCACACCCCTCCCCTTTGTTAACCACTAGTTCCTTCTTGGAGTCTCTGAGTCTGCTGCTATTTTGTTCCGTCAGTTTTGCTGCTTGTTCTACTCCACAAATGAGGGAAATCATTTGGCACTTGTGTTTCTCCGCCTGGCTTATTTCACTGAGCATAATATCCTCCAGCTCCATCCATATTGTTGCAAATGGTAGGATTTGTTTCTTATGGATGAATAGTATTCCATTGTGTATATGTACCACCTCTTCTTTATCCATTGATCTACTGCTGGACACTTAGGTTTCTTCCATATCTTGGCTATTTTAAATAGTGCTGCAGTAAACAAAGGGGTGCATATGTCTTTTTGAAACTGGGCTCCTGCATTCCTAGGGTAAATTCCTAGGAGTGGGATTCCAGGGTCATATGGTATTTCTATTTTTAGTTTTTTGAGGAACCTCCATATTGCTTTCCACAATGGTTGAACTAGCTTACATTCCCACCAGCAGTGTAGGAGGGTTCCCCTTTCTCCACATCCTCGCCAGCATTTGTTGTCTTAGTCTTTTCGATGCTGGCCATCCTTACTGGTGTGAGGTGCTATCTCATTGTGGTTTTAATTTGCATTTCCCTGATGATTAGTGATGTGGAGCATCTTTTCATGTGTCTGTTGGTCATCTGAATTTCTTCTTTGGAGAACTGTCTCTTCATATCCTCTGCCCATTTCTTAATCAGGTTATTTGCTTTTTGGGTGTTGAGGTGTGTAAGTTCTTTATATATTTTGGATGTTAACCCCTTGTTTGATATGTCATTTATGAATATATTCTCCCATACTGTAGGGTGCCTTTTTGTTCCGCTGATGGTGTCCTTTGATGTACAGAAACTTTTTAGTTTGATGTAGTCCCATGAGTTCATTTTTGCTTTTGTTTCCCTTGCTCGAGGAGATGCGTTCTGGAAGAAGTTGCTCATGCTTATATTCAGGAGATTTTTGCCTATGTTGTCTTCTAAGAGTTTTATGGTTTCATGACTTACATTCAGGTCCTTGATCCATTTTGAGTTTACTTTTGTGTATAGTGTTAAACAATAATCCAGTTTCATTCTCTTGCATGTAGCTGTCCAGTTTTGCCAACACTAGCTGTTGAAGAGGCTGTCATTTCCCCATTGTATGTCCATGGTTCCTTTATCGTATATTAATTGACCACATGTATGGTTGGGTTTATATCAGGGCTCTCTAGTCTTTTCCATTGGTCTATGAGTCTGTTCTTGTGCCAGTACCAAATTGTCTTGATTACTGTGGCTTTGTAGTAAAGCTTGAAGTTGGGGAGCATAATCCCCCCAGCTTTATTATTCCTTCTCAGGATTGCTTTGGTTATTCGGGGTCTTTTGTGGTTCTATATGAATTTTAGAATGATTTTCTCTAGTTCGTTGAAGAATGCTGGTTGGTATTTTGATAGGAATTGTATTGAATCTGTAGATTGCTTTAGGCAGGATGGCCATTTTGACTACAGCCAAAACATCTTGATACTTACCTTATGCAAGTGCTGTTCTAAGTCCTTTGCATGTGTTGACTCATGCTCCTCATAGCATCCCTGTGAGATAAGGATTTCCCAATTTCAGAGATGAGGAAACAGGTACAAAGGACACTTTGCCCAAGGTTGCTTGCCTAGTAAGTGGTAGAGTTGGGGTTCCAAGCCAGGCAGCCTGCTTCTAGACTGTGAATCCTTAGACATTTTGCTAAGCTGCCTCCCAAGAGCATTTCTTGCATGATGATTGAGGCCTATGCTTTTGTCAGTTTCAGACTAGTATCTGGTTAGGACCTGAGCAACCTAGCTTTGGTGAAGGCAGTTGCCGAAAAGTGAGAGTCCTGATCGTGTGCCAACTGTAAAGGATTTGCTGAGACTTTCACTCTTAGTTGGTGGTTAGTAGTGAAGAGGGCTGCATGTAAATGCATTGTAAAATTCAAGCCTTGCCTAATTTTGGAAGACTTTATTCCCTTTTCTTTGGTAATTTGCTTTGGTGATTCTGACAGAGCAAGAGGGACCCAGTGACAGTGCAGACTCCGTGTTTCCCCCCCTCCCCCAGTGCTACTGAGTTTTTGTTGTTTAGATATTTTCGTTTGGTAGCTGTGTTTCTGGTTTTGGTTTTGCCCGGTATTTTGCCAGTATGCAAAATTATTCGTGAAGGCAGTCAGAGAACCTGAAATGAAGGGTACTAGTCCTGGAGTCGAATCTTGGGCTTGAAAGTATGGTGCTCATTCCTGAGGCACAGGCTCCCCAGAAGGTAACCCTGGAACAATATTCAGTGGTGATGGCAATACCTAGGAGCATGGAGTTGGGCCAAAACCCACACATTTTAAGTTCAGATTCTTGGATTTGCTGATTTTGCTTGACTTTAAACATTTTCAGCTACTGGAGCGTTTGTTGGTCTATTTAGGCTGCTTGCCCTTTGTTCTGTGATGTCCATGTGTGAATAAAGTAGATAATCCCTATTTCTGGCTCAACTGCTGCTGCCAAGTGCAAGTGAAGACTTCCAGCTGTACTTCGCATTTTGTTTTCAGGTCACCTTTTGAGTTTCCCCATAGCAGATATAAAAATTGTTTTTAGGTGGGGCACCAGTTCATCCTTACTCGTTATACCCTAAAACCACAAACTTGGTTTTGTTTGCCATCCATTGTGTTGCATATCTGGCATAAAAGAAGCAAGTGATTCACGTTTGTTGTTTATACCTCACCCAGTTCTAGAAATGGTTTGATTTGGCCTAGGGAAGTGTCTCCTGGTGATCATTTATTTGTGTGTATGATGATAATTCTGCTGCGTGGAGAGTCTTGTGATCACTAGACTCATAGGATTGCTAGGTTGGTGAATGCGGGGTTTGTTCTTTTCTTTGGCCTCTCATTCCAGAAAAAAATGTGAATATTTTTCTTAGGAAAGCCTGACATTGCTAGACCAAAAGGTGCCATGTCACTGCTGCTCTGGGTCTGTTTTTTGAAAAAAATTTTCTTCTGAGGGTGCTGTAGAAAACCCTTAAATATGAGTTGTGTGTATTGTAAATGCCCATTTTGATCTCTTTTAAGAATAAAGCTTATTTTATGGGCTTATGTAGTTGAAGTGATCTCTTTTTACCTTTTCTTTGAGATGCAGTGGACTTAAAGTGTTGGAGCTAGGGCAAGCATATAGTCAGAATTAATTATAACAGTTTCCATTCAACGTGTAATACCCCTCAGGTGTATGCCACCCAAAGAGAGAGACTACAGTACCAGATTATCAGTTACAGTTTTGTTGAGATTGATACTGTGGAAATGACAGACTTTGTGTGGCCATTGTATGGTTAAACCATGTATCACAAACTGAATGTTTCTGAAAACAAATTCCCCATCTTTCACATTTACGTTCAGGGACCATAGCCCCTCATGAGGGTTGCATCTCTTTATATTAGAAACTGCCTAGTAAGCAGGAAAATCTCCAGCTCTCTTAATACCAAAGCTCTGGACAGACTAGATCCTTACTCGGCTGGAGCACATGGCTGAAGGTCAGGCGTATCAAGGGCGCTGGGTGCTGCTGTTTGGTCCCACTTTTGAACTGGGGAGCTGAATCTGCTGTGTGGAATTCTGAAAAGCACATTTGTGAGTCCCGTGAATTCCTGACTGTTGGCCTTTGGGTTTAGGTTTAATGTGTTAGAGAATCGATGAGAGTAGGAACCTGTTCTGGCCAGTGCATTAGACTAACATGAGTATTGTCAAGTCTTGTAGAAAGTGCAATGACAGATTCTAAAACTGTAACAGTAAATAGCAGTTAACCATATTTACTTTGGAAATAGCCTATGAATCCATATAAATCTTAAAAATCTCTATGCTGACCTTGAATGAGTTTATTTTCCCTCCTTCCTGGACTAAAAGCTGCTGAACGGGAACTGCTGCCTGGTGTTGCTTGGACAAATGTGCGTGACCTTCATGTAAATAATTAACGGGAATATTTTCATATGTGTTAAAGCCATATAAGAAAGGTTTCTTTCTGGTTCTGACAGCCTCTGGCCCCTTGGGGGATGCTAGTGCTGAAAAAATCCAAGCTTCCCAATGGTCAGGTGGAACCCTGGAATATCCTCCTCCTAACAGTGATAGCTGCAAGGCTGTTTTTCTCTGAAGTAAAAGCCCCTGTGAAGGTTACTCTGAGGTGACTTTATTGTTACCTAAGGAGAAGATGTTCCTTGCTTGTGTGCCTAGTGGTGGAGGATAAAGGTAGAACTGTGTGTGGAACTAAAAATGGTCTGCAACTTTTAGGAAACCAGCCACATTAGAAGCTTTTCTGGTGCACTTTGGTGGGGCACCTTTCATTTTTAATGCCTATACTGTGTCTTCACAGCCTGTTTCTTAAATATATAAAGGACACTTTCATCCACATTACAGGAAAGTTTGAAGCACAGGCCTTGTAAACTGGTAGGATGAATAGTACTGCCATCACCTGCTTATTTGTGTGTGTGGCAGGGGATGGGGGGTTGTTATAATCCCAGTATATTCAGATTCTCTCTCTTTCAACAAAAGAATCTTCCCATATTTTTTCTTGCCAGAATGAGAAATTTACGGCCAGTAACAAGTTATTTCTGAAAGGATTTGGCTTCCTACTGTGCACTTTCAAAAGTACCAGGTGTAGAGGTAGCCAAGATGAGATGCACATATTTGATGATAAAACAAGCCGCGCATGGAAAGCAGAGGAGTTGTGCATCGTCATTAAGTGCTTCTCCTCATGATTAATGACCTGGTTAATATTGTTAGTACTAGGGAGGCAGGGATGCTCAGCATTGAGAATTCCCAAAGAGGACTCCAGTGAGACACAAGGCGGTGCCTGTCCGCCTGCCCCAGGCGTGGGCATCCCTTGGTGTTGACAGACTCGGTAGGTCGTTGCTCCCAGGGCATCACGGCTGGCCTGGGGCTCCCACTGCCTCTGGGCTCCCGTGGTGAGCCTGCCCACACTCAGGAGGCCCAGAATTCATGTTTGTGTGTTTGTTTGCCCTGGGACCACTTTTGGGACTTCTAGGGATGGCCCCACACTTTTTTTTTTATTCATTAAGGTATCATTAATATACACTTTTATGAAGGTTTCACATGAAAAACGTGGTTACTACATTCATGCATATTATCCAGTTCCCCCCATACCCCATTGAAGTCACTGTCCATCAGTGTAATAAGATGCCACAGAGTCACTACTTGTCTTCTCTGTGCTACACCGTCTTCCCCGTGACCGCCCCTACACCATATGTACTAATCATAATACCCCTCAATCCCCTTCTCCCTCCCTTCCCATCCCTCCTCCCCATCCCTCCCCTTTGGTAACCGCTAGTCCCTTCTTGGAGTCTGTCAGTCTGCTGCTGTTTTGTTCCTTCAGTTTTGCTGTGTTGTTATACTCCACAAATGAGGGAAATAATTTGGTACTTGTCTTTCTCCTCCTGGCTTATTTCACTGAGCATAATACCCTCCAGCTCCATTATGGCCCCACACTTAAAAAAAAAATGTCCAAGGCCTGATCTCACAACAGGAGTAAAACCTTTTTCTCCTTGTCATTACTGCTTCCTCCTTACTAATTAGCCAGCTGCTGCAGGTCTCATTAAACTTCATTAATCCTGAGCATCTTGTCTATAGGAACGGCCTCAAGATAAAAAGAGGATACTCAGCTGAATATTTTTGTTGCTGCTGCTAATTACCCTAAGCTACACTTTTTATTAATTAGTTGCTCTGCTCACTTCCAAATCTGAGTGAGGACTTTCCTCAACACCAGACAGCAGGCATTTAACTCTCCCCTGGCTGCAGATGTGGTTTGCTGCATGGTGTATTTGTAATTATCAGGGCCAAGAACGGTGTCGCTCTGGAAACTGAGGTAAAGGGAAAACACATCTGGAAGTCCCATTCAGTGTGTAACCTTGATTTGTTCAAAGCCTTCAGTCTATTTTGATGCTTTTTTAAAAACAGATGCAATCAAATCATCTCATCTGTTTATTAAAATTTGCAATGGCAAGACAATTATAAAGCTAGTTTTTTTGATTTACTGGTTCCAGAGTCTAAGGAGGATTTTAATGAGGGGTGGGGTGGGAGAAAGTAATGAATATTTCTATGCTGTGGTTAGAAGTGAACATTTATAAAGAAAAGTACTGATCTTAGGTTTGGATTGGTGGAGATGGAAAGTAAGGACTGCTTAATGGTGTACAGTGAGTTATACACCTCCCAGGTGTCAGGGAGGAGCACATTTCCCTTAATAGGACTTGAAGAGAGATCCTGACGAAATTGAAACAGCATTTGAAAATATGGAAGATTCTTTCTGAAAAGGGCTTCTGATTGAACTATAAGTAAAACTGGTGTTAGAATTGTTAGGAATTAAGATTACAGGATACCTTCAGAGATTTAGTTCCATCTGTTCCCTTTAGGTGGGGAAAAAACTTAATTTAACGTTCAGGGTTGAATCCTATTTCATCTCAGGTGCAGTGTAAGGTCCTTGCTAGTGTAGAATCCTGTTTTGAGCATTGGGGGCTGGGGAGGCAGCCCTTGGTTCACACTCCTGGGATTGTGCTTACTTTGTGACTCTGGCAAGTCACTGAACCTCTCTGAGCCTTAGTTTGCTCTCACGCAAAATATGTTTGGTAAGAGTATCTACTTCACAGGCGGTTGTGAGAGTTAAATGAGTTTTACTGAAGTGCTTAGAATAGGGCCTGGATCTTACAGTGTGTGCCCAATAAACCCTAAGTATTGGGTTTGGATATGGAAGGTAACAGTTGAATTCCTCCGTCATTTAGGAACATGTCTATGGAGCTTCCTACTTGTGTAGCTGAGGCACTCACTGGTTGATCAGCCCCTGTGGACTCTGATCTCATCTCTGCCGCTGACTGGTGATGTCATATGGACCCAAACCTCAATTGTGAAGCTTTGACCCCTTGACTCACCTCTGCTCAGTTGATCCCACAGTGCCTTGTTCCTTCCTCTCCTTTGCCACCTAGTATGTACCGTATAATTAACTATTGATGAGGCTGGTGTGTTACTAAACTGTAAACTCCTCCAGCATCTGTTCTTATTTCTCTTTGCTTAGGTCAGCAGTTAACAAACACTTTTTCAGAATGGAATTTGTTTTTTCCTGTAGATGAAATCTGAGGTGGAGCCCCAGTAAATAAATGGTATAAAGTGAGAGCTTTTCTTACCAAAGTTCCAGGTGAGAAGGTACTTGGAAGCATGACCTCTGAGAATCTGGTGTGAAAATTACTCCCCTAACATCCATTAGACCTCAGTGTTTATATTCAGTGAATGTCACTTATTTTTGTATTAATATCATCAGTTGCCTATCTATTTAAAAGAACTATTAATATTGATTTGGCTTAGTTGGCTTATAAATATTGTATGAAGTTAAAATACTAATTTAGTATTCTTCAGAAGAAAGACTTGAAAATCCAAGGTGGCATTTTATTTTAGAGAACTCACTGAAAACCGCATTTCACGTGACCTGTGGGGCGCTGGGAGAGCTTATTTTCCTCCAGTGAGTGCCCTTTTTATTCCTACTCATCAGTCTCAGACAGACCACTGGCGAGCCTTAGTTCTCTTATCAAATGAAAATGAATTTTATGCTTTCTCCTCAAATGGAAATGCCCTTTATATATTTCAATAATGATATGTGTCACTTAAAAAAAAACACAAACAGTACAGAAATATGGAAGCAGAAATGCCTCCTGTCTTTCTTTGGTTCTTATTCCTTTGAGATAATTACAATTAATAGTTTGGGAGGTATCCTTCCATACCTTTTTATGTAGTTGGTTGCATTTAGGTATGTATATGTGTATTCATAGGATCATAATAAATATATACCCTGTTCTGTAAGTGGTTCTTCATCCATGGCCATCTTCCTACGCCTGTCTATTTGCAGATCTCCCTTCTATTTTTTAATACACACATTCTTTTATATGATTACATATTTTTATTGATTAACCTATTAATATTACATTGACCTTTTTCTCTTGTTGCTATTCATTTTTTATAATTTTTAAAATATGCAGTCCACATACTATACATATTAGTGTGTTTGCACAGGTATTTCTAAGAAAGTAAATAGGTATGATTAGTATATAGAGGAAATGCATTATTTTAAAATTTAGATATTGCCCATTTACCCTCCTGCCAACCACATTCTAGTGTGCCATTTCTCCATGTCTTCAGTAAGTGAAAGGATTTGATTTTCAAGTCCAAGGAAAAGAGTGAGTTTATTTTTGCTTACTCTCTCACCTAGCCTGAAAGTGGAACTTCTGCTCTTTGCCACCCCAGCGGAACATCTTTTGGGCCTCCAGGCCTTCCCACCCAGTTCCAAGATTATTAGCTTTATAGAGACTGTTGAGAAACAGCCATGTCCTTCATTAAGCAACAAAATGTCCCTGAAGAACAAGTCAGCATAGCAGTAGCTTCCCAGGCCATGTCTAGGGAGCTAGCATACTTCTCTTGTGACAGGCTTCTGTCACAGGAACCCACAAGAACTCTACTAGCCCCCCACAAACCAGCAAAACTATAACCAGGACCCCACACTTGCTCTAAGCACCCAACTTTGTGGAGTGGGAAACGAAGCCTTGCTGACAGGGACGGGAGGGGAAGGGGCGGGGCTTGCATGTGCGTGCCCGCTCTGGGATGTTATAAAGATGTGCGTTTGTTTTGTGGGAAGAGATTTTGCATTTAGGTTAAGCAACACTGTGCAACAGGTTTAAGTTTCCAAAACAAATAGAACAACAGAAAAACCGATCTCCCTGTTTGTGTTATGCCCTGCCCTCATTTTGTTGCTTTTTTCACTTGAAAAATTAATTAGGGTAGATGACTAGTTGTAAACTAAGAAGATGCAGTATGATCTGGGTCACACCTTGTGCATTATCTTGTATAAAACTGTGCTTGTAAGCTTTGATTAGTGTTCTTACTAATGAAAAATAGGTTTTAATTTAAAAAGTAACCTAGCATAAACTCTTAAGTGTCCTGCCTTCCGTGGATTAGTGTAGGGAGGAGGGATCCTTTGGTGCCCTCCAAGCCTGTTGATGAGGTTATCATAGGGGTTGAATCTGAGATCATTTCCTCCTCCAGTTGTTTTGTCCTTGTTTATTAATGTACATTGTGTACTTACAGGTAATGTACATTTTATATTTACATGATCTGCTCACCTAAAGTCTGTACTATTTGGCTTTGTAAGAAGTCTTGTGTAACCACTTATCCTCTGTGTGGGGTTGAGGAAAGCCACAAAGAAGGTTAGCAGAAGTGTTTTTCAGTATTTGACCTTGTGAGTAATAACTTTCTCTTTTTTTCATTTTAAGATACCTTAAAAATAACTAAATGGCCATTGAGTTTGGGCATCAGTTATCTAGTGTGAATTCTCAAGGAACTGAAAATTGCTTGTTACCATTTTAAGGAGAGAACTCAGTGTTTTGAGGTGCCCTTCTTCATACTAGTTACTCAATAAGTGGTTGTGCATTGGCTAATACATTGACCCAAGATGAGAAAATGACAGGGACTCATGTGGCTGAGTGTTGGGTGCTAGTGTGGATAACATCTGCTGTTCTACATGGAGTAATTTTTCAGGCAATGAAATAGTTGGCTGAGTTAACATAATTGAGGATTGGTTCAGAGCTTATCATTCAGCAAATTACTTCCTGGGTGAAGAACACTCAGTGAGAAGTGAAACTTTGGTTTGATGCTCTGGGATATCACTTAGAAAGTAGTACTAAGCACAAAAGTTCTTAAATTCAGTCCAGATAGCATTTATCTTTTTTTTTTAATTAAGGTATCAGTGATACACAATCTTATTAAGGTTTCACATGAAAACCATTGTGGTTACTGCATTCACCCATATTCTCTAGTACCCCCACACACACCCCATTGCAGTCACTGTCTATCAGCATAGAAAGATGCTATAGAGTCATTACTTGTCTTCTCCGTGCTGTACTGCCTTCCCTGTGACCCCCCCTATATTATGTGTGCTAATCATAATAATCCCCTTCTCCCTCCCTCCCCACCTGCCCTCCCCAACCCCTTCCCTTTGGTAACCGCTAGTCCCTTCTTGGAGTCTGTGAGTCTGCTGCTGTTTTGTTCCTTCAGTTTTAGCAGTTTATCTGTTAAACACTATGTAATTTGTTTTTTAATTTTGTCGCAACCACTAGTTATTTCTGAATTCCAAGTGTAGTTTGGATACCTTCTCCCCAAACACACATGAAGGGTTGGGCTTATTTGCATGTACATTTATAATTTGGGAGTTTGGCATTGAAGTTGCGACAGTATTTATTTGATTAATCCATCTGCCATTTCATCCCTGATGGTTTCTACAGTAGATCAGGATCCTTGGCCAAAAGGGAATTAGGTGACTAATTTATAATGCTCTTTAGGACAGAAGCCAGTATTTAAATTCTTTCATGCTTACATTTATTTATTTTTAAATAGTTTCTCTTCTCATTAATTGGAATTTGTCCTAATTCTGTAGTTACAAGTAATAGCTCGGCATCGCAATGGCTTTCTTTGTTACAAAATAGTAATCCTTTGCAGATCAAATTTATACATACAACCATATTTGGAGAATTTCCATGAAAGCTTATGTTAGATGGGCACTTCCACAAGTAATTCATTCAGGGAATGATTATTTTAGTAAATGCTCTACCATCCTTGAAAAGCAGGCAGCTCTGTGGCTTTGTGGTGACTTTAGGTCTTTTCTCCCTTCTTGTCTGTGTGTTTCTCTGATTTAAAAAAGAATCTCTTGGATCTTAGCCTTTTGGATTCAGTGAATTCGAGTTAACTTGGTGGTCCTGAGACGTCCTCATTAAACCAGAGAGCTGTCCGAAACTACCCCAAGTGGCTGGAAGTGGGTGCTTGGCCTATTGGCAGCAACCAGCCTCTTTGAACACATTGAGGTAGAGTAAGTATTCTCTTGTGTCTTGAGTGTCTGACAATAATGTCACCCTACTATGTGAAAGAGAGTTCGCTTTTCCTCTCTGCACTTTTGACCCTAAAACTGGAGAAGATAGAAAATCATAAGCAAGGGCCAGGGCTCACACTGCTTGATTTTTTTAGTGTTCTGGCTTAGACTGCCTCCATGGTCCGCAGAGCAGTATGGCCACGTTGCATGAAAAGCAGGAACATAAGGAAATTCAAATCCTCTTTTACCACCTCCACGTAATCCCAAGGCTCCTGTAAGAAAGACCTACTTTTAGCCCTTGAAAATGAAGTGCAGGAGTTTGTCTTTACCAGTGAATCTGTGTGCCACACACGCTAGTGTGGTTAAGAAGATGATATTTACTGCTTTTTTATTTGTTGCTTAGAACAGGTAATGCAACACAGTTACACTCACCCCATATTGCAGTTAAATTACCTACATAAAGTCTTATCTTTAGTGTTACAGTTGTTGCCCTGTAAAAAATTCTTCTCTGGTCTGTATTAATGTCAGTATTCTGCCATGTAAGTGAATAATTTTAAGGATGTGGTATCTTTTTAGTTGCAAGTTTTTTTCCATCTTTTGAGGATATTAAAAGTTACCCTCAGTCCATCTTGGACTTAGTATTTTTTAGTCTCCTTCCAGGGATGATTGGGGGAAGAGAGCCAAACAGTATCCATCAGAGTAAGAACAGAAGACCTGTAGAGAGAGGGTGAGAAGTTAGGGAAATCTGGCCTCAAGCCTCCAGGATCTTTTGAACATGAAGGTGTGGACTTGAGTTCCAGCCTGTGGTGCTCACTGTGCTGTGTCTGCTGACAGCTGAGGTAGCACTGTTAATCCTATTGTGTCAAGGTAACTGGAAAAATATCCCTCAGCTGGGGAGGGGAGAGGGCTCAGAGTTCATGCCCTGCCCAACCTGACACAGGGGCAGAGGCCTAGTAACAGAACTTAAAAAAAAAAAAATTGAAATGTGGCTTCTGCACGGCAACCTGCTTAATAGTAAAATTTTAAATGGTCTCAATTGTGGTACCTTGTTCATAACAGGCATTCAGTGCAGATTTGCTAATCTGATTTTGATTTGAAAATGGAAGCTAACAAAGGGAACATGGGACCAATGATACTATAAAAATCTTTCAAACCATTAATTGACAAAACTTTTTCTGTAAAGAGCCAGATAGTACTATGTTAGGCTCTACAGGCCACGTAAGGTCTCTGTCATCTTTCCTTATCCTCCTCCAATGCCTCCCCTGGATTCCCCCAAAATATGAAAAACTAGTCTAGCTTCCAAGGCAATACAGAAACAGGCTGGAGGCCCAAGTTTGCTGACACCCATTTTGAATGTATGTTTTCGGCCACTAACACGCTGACTTGAGGTAAGTGGCTGTGGTGTTTCCCTTTTTATATGAGTGGAAGCTTCGGGATCTGGGTTCACATAGATGAGGGATCTAATTCTTGGTGTGCCTTTGCTAGCCGTACGCCCTTAGGCCAATCACTGAACGTTCTCTGTGCCTCATGTAACGGCACTTGCCAGTGCATTGGAGCAGAGTAGGACTGACTTCATCCTTGTCCTTCCTCCTACCGCTTCTTGCCGGCTACAATTTCAGGCTGTTTCCTGCTAGACTGTTGCACAGAGATGGAGAAGAGAAGATTAGCAGGCTTATGATATGACTTCCTGTATATGAAGACAGTTTTGAAATGTGCTACCCATTTTCAACCAAATTTAGTGAACGAGAAGAATATTTCTTCATAAGGTCCCATTTCTTTTTTTCTTTTTTTTTTTTTTAAGGCACTTACTTTTCCCTCATGGTTTTGGCATTTTGCACTGCTTAATTTATCCTTGTTCTCAGCCTGGCTGTCATCTTACAAAAGAGTCAGTGGTGTTACTCAGCCCCTTTGCTTGCAGAGTTGGCCCCCGAGTATAACCTCAGCCGCCTCCACAGTCTTGGCTTTTTGTGGATTGTGACTTTAAGGAGCTCACCTTGAGGCAATGAGCAGGAGGAAATGATGGCAGGGAGGCAGGACCCCTGGAAAATGGCCTGCTTTCTCAGTTCATCATCATAGGTCTCCCTGTAGTACCTTGGTTTCCATGTTGGCAAAATTGGGACTGGGCTACTCAGAAGAAAGACGCTCTGTGAGCTGCAAGCAGGGCTGGCCCACTGATGTAAACCGTAGGTGCAAGGGTGTGTAGAGTTCATAGTTCTCTAGTCTGTGTATCAGACCATTCAGTATCAGCAGAGAATTGCATACTTGCTACACACAGCATTTAGAACAGATGTTCTACGTGTGTTTTGTCCGTGAAGTGGGTTAAACTGTTAGGAAAAATATTTTAACTCAAGTTCTATTTATATACAAATCAGCAAACATAAATGAAAGGCTCCCCAGACTAACCCATCACAGGGAAGCCTTCAGTCAAAAGATTAGTTTCCTTCCTTTTGCTGCCTCAAGATAACAGTTTGATTCTCTATTATCAGTACAGCCAGTTGCCTGTTTCCGGCTTCCTGCTCTGTATATTTTGCATGTTGCCCATGGGAAATGGTTTATTTATTTTTTCAAGCTAAGGCACATATGGGGACTCCACCCTATTGTGTTCTTTTATTTGGAATTTGGATTTTTTTTTAACAACTCAAGAATTGAGCTTTAATGAATAAATTGCTAAAATTAGTACAAATGTCTTGTAACTGTTAGCCAGTTGCGTCATGTTAAAATCATGTTATATTATAAATACACCCTTATGTATTTTGCAGCTTCACTCTCCTGTACAGGTATGTAGTGGCAATTGCCCCAAAACCAAAGAAAACAAAACAAAAAGACAAAATTTTGTCAAACGTTTTAGGTTAATTTTTGACTCCTTCTAATATTAAAGACAGTACCACGAAACTGCATTTTTATAATTTATTAGACATTGAGGAGCTATTGTAAGAAACAATTCCGCTGTGAAGGATTTTTGGTGCCATTCCACGGTAACATTTAGCTACTTAGGACCTGTTCGTGTCATTTGGTATTTCTTTCCTGAACAGTCAGAGGGACCACCAGCTGTAGCAGGGGTTATCAAGAACCTGTTGGGCACTGGAGGTTTGGTGATGGTTAACAAATGTTGATTTTGTACCCACTCTGCCAGGCAGTATGTTAAGGCTCTAAACAGATATAGAATTTGGTCCTTGCCCTGGAGGCGGTTAGGGCTAGTTGAGAAGTTAGGACACAGGATACATAATAAAAAGATAAGAGACCACATCCCAGCAAATTAAGGCCTGTTGGAAAAGCTAATCTTAGCCTGGGTCTTAAAAGAAAGATAAGAGACGGTGCCTTCCAGGTTAGGAGAATGGTGTCAACAAAGGTGGGAAAAAAGAATATGCAAGGTGAGAGTTTGGAACGTGATGAATGAAACCTGCTGGGTTGGAATACAAAGATGGTGTGTCAGGGATGATTCCAGAGGAAGCCTGTGCCCTACCTAGGAGAGGCCACTTGGGACTCTAGAATACCAGGCTTAGAGATGTGGACTGTCTTCAGATGCCTGGGCGCCACGGCAGGTTTTGGTACAGTGGTGTATCTTTGAAAAACCACTGTTTGGGTAAGCTGTGGCAGTGATGTTTCCGATGAGTAAGAATGGGAAAGGCACAAGGCAGGGACTTGAGTTATCAAGGGAGGATGGGGCCTGAAACTATCCTAATTGTAGTGAGCTTTTACTTCCAAACACCCAAAAATACATCATTGAAATCATTCTTATGGCAGTTGATCCTGTACTACTTTATAATATCTTTTGTTATTTTCTGACTTACTATTTTCTTTCCCAGCTAAAATTCTAGTTCATTGAGGGGAAGAGACCTTGACTTAGATAAAGAGTCCTTCTTAATTATGTACTTTGTAAATATTGGAGCTTATTAATGGCCTCAGCTTCAAATTAATCCTCACTTCGCTAACTGCACAGTGTCACTAACTTTCACTAACTTACACAGCCGGTCCTGTGGTGTGTTCATGGGGTGCTGCTTCATCATCATCTTTTGGTTGGTTTCTTCTCAGCTTCCATCCTTGTGGAACCCAAATCCACACCTAACTGTGTGTTCATACAAAGAAAAATTTGCACATGATTGTCAGCTCTTAAGATAGGCCATTATGTTAGCACAATTCAAGAAGATCCTGGTAGAAAATATTCTTGGGTTATACCAGCAGGTTAAGACTATATGTAAAGTAGAAGAAAGATTTGCCCTCTTCAGCTAGGTATAAAATCAGTCTTTGGGGGAATAATTACTGGGATCATTTATCAGTTCCTCTTTCTGTATTTCCCATTTTCCATCCAGAAACGTATACCTTCAGGCCTGCCTTCAACTCTGGCTTCCATCCCTTTCCATAGCCAGATACATGGCATATGGTGAATATGGTTGTTTAGCACTCCTACAGAGGGTGTTGCCAAAAGATGCTGTATAATCATTTCCATAACACAATGGCCTTCTGTTCATCAAAGCTATTTCTATATCCTATAGCTTAATTCATGCTAACAAGGTGTTCGTTTTTCCAGTTATAGCAGATTCTCCAGGGTAAGTAAATAATTGGAGTGTTAGCCTTTCAATGTTGATAATAGCCACTCTCTAACAAGAAAGGAAATCAGTTACAGGCTTCTAGAAGGGGATGATGGAGAGAATATTCACAGCCCTTTGGTTAGAATTCAGTATGTTCTCTCTGTTTTAAATATCTCAAACCTTTTTGGTGAGATGCCTTCTGAAAATTTCAAGTTATGTATCAAAAACAAAAGGTGGTGAATCTAGATGCTTAGAGGAGATGTAGCCATACATCCTGATCCCTCTTATACTGACTGAACAGTGGAAGGGACAGAAGACAACTCCCAAGAACACCCAGCATATGCCAATTCTGCCCCACCGCCAGGTGGTCCTGAGCAGTCCTTAATGTCACCAAGCCTTGGGCTTTGTGCCCCACCTCCCTGACAGAGTTGCAGTGCAGGTTTCGTGAGCTTTGAGAAAGTATGAATTGAGGTAGATGCATGATGGCATTACTGTAGGCACGCCATCTTATAAAGTTCTGTTTTCAGGGAAGAGTACCATAATAGAATTTCACTTAAAATTCACTCCTTCCATGGGCCAGAAGCCAATGGGAGATGTTGGCCCTCACTCAGGGTTGGGTTTCTCATCTGCTTTTCAGTAGTTCTCATTTTCTACATGGTTGGCTAGTTCATCTTTGAGTGTGAGGAGACGAAAGACTTGGCTGGATCTTCACACTTGGAATCACTTCTGGTTCCCAGGTTCTCAGGGTTCCAAGGATATTTGGTACCATTTGTGCTTCTGGGAAACTTGTTTGGAGAACAGCTTTAGGAGCCCTTCCTGATTCCCACTCTTGCACAGATAGATAGCCTGCCTCAGCAAGCTCCCTCCCACAGAGGCTGCTGGTTCTTCTTCCCTTTCTTCACTTGCTGCCCTACTTTTCCTGTCTCTGGACTGCTAACACTGCAACTGCCTCAAGTCCGGGCATGTATCAGTAGGTATGCAGTGATGACCAGGCTGTCAGGAGGTGGTAGTGTCCTCAGGTACCATCTTGGGTTCCAGTCTGCCTACCACATTGTGACAGTCATTGCAAAGAGGGGTCCGTAAGGAATGTTTAAACCCGAAGGCCTTTAAGTAGAGGAGTGCGGAAACCTATTCTCTGTAGCTTCAGAGGTGGACTGGACCTTGGTGGGCCACAGAAAAAGATCTAGTCTTGATGGAGACACCGTCCAACAACTGGAGTTACCAGTGATGGAGCAGCCCTTTCACAAGATAAGAACTTGGATTAGGATGGTGAGGTTATGGGTGATTCTGTGTCTTGTATCACTGAAACTTTTTTTAGAGTTGTGCTACAGACACCGTGATTGAGACCCAGGGCTTTGGAGCCAGCTAGCCTGGACAGTTACTAATTCTTCCTCATGGAGCAGGAGTTCCTACATCGATTATAAAGCATGTAGATAGGTACCTGGGACGTAGTAAGTCCCAGTGAACGCTATTATTTTAATAAAAAGAAAGGACAAGCTGGTTTCTTTCTGTCTGACTATTGACAATCTCCTGCCACAAACACACACACAGTTTCCCCCTTTCTGGGATTTTAAAATAGCTGGCCCAGGTGCAGGAGAAGAGATACTTTGCTTTTAAAAGAAAGTGGATTTAAATGACTTTTGAAGCTTTTTCCCATCCTGACATTCTGTGATCCCTGGTACATTTCTTAGCTGGTTTGAATTGATGAGAGTGCTGCTTTGCAGAGAAAACAGGGATGGAACTAATTTCATGGGCAGTTACAACAAGCTGGGCACTTTGATGTACATTTTACCTCCTTTCATTTAGTGCTGCAGTTGCCTTTAGGTGAGTCTCTATAAATAAATATAATGTGGGGGGCGGGAGACAAACACAGTGGAGAGAGACCCGGAACAGGGCTAAATAGGTGTGTTTTCCTGGGGGGGCACCACAAGTTCTAAGCAGGGCTGGGTGGGAGCCTGCCCCAGTGTCAGGCTCAGACATGTCAGTTTCTGGGGAGGAGATGTAGGCATAATTTGGCTTGATTAATAGTGACAAAAGGCCCTGAAAAGGTAAAAGGAGAACAGAAAACCGCATGGGGGCAGGAATCCCTACTGCCACATGGACACAGACCCGGCCCTCCCTCGTGCTGCTCCTTGCCTCTGCCGGCCTCTGCTACTGCTCCTCTGGTTGACAAGGGTGCAGCAAGCCCGAGGAATGAGTGGGCCTGAGGGCAGGAGACTTCTCCTGCCTTCAGGTGTTTCTCTTTGGTGAGTGCATTCTGAGACACTGAATGCCAACTCCGGTTAGTAAGCCCAGAATGTCTCAACCAGGGTTTCTCAATCCAGGCACTACTGACGTTTGGGCTGGATAACTGTTGTGGGCCCCATCCTGTGCACTTGCGTTTCTCATTATTCTGGCCTCCACCCACTGGGTGCCAGGAGCACCTACCCACCCCAGGCATGACAATCAAAAATATCCTTTGACATGACTGGATGTCCTGTGGGGAGCAAAGTCACCCCCAGTTGAGAACCACTGGGCTAAATAACCAAAGCAACATGGAGTTGGTAATGCGCTGTCCTTTCATTTCACCAGATTTACCTCAGACTCGTAGACCTGCACAGGGCTTGCTTTTCTCTGCTGCTCCCACCACCTCCTCACACAGCTCAGGCCCAGTGACATCAGCTTGGACTTGGAAACTGTCTTCCACTGTCTGTGCCAAGGGCCTCCTATTCCTCCTCAGGCAGGCATCTGCCTGGTCTGCCCCAGCCTTGCTGGGTCGGGAGTGCCGGGTGATGTCACTGTGCCTTCCCAGGAAGGGTGGGACAAAGGGCGAGTCCCCGAGGACATGCAACCTCAAGTAGGCTGCTGGGTAGATTTTTTTCCCTCCTTTTTTCCTTCTTCCGGGCTCAGAAATATTTTGGTTCAGCAAGCACTCCATTGTAAGACGACACACTAAGCTGGCCAGGCTTTGTGTCTCTGCTGAGCCCATTTCCTGCCCCTCTGTGTCATAAGGGTGTTGATTCTGATCCAGTCCCTGGATGGAATCTTCCACGCCTTTTCCAGTGTGGTGGTGTGAGCCTGAGGAACTTAGGTCCTATGTGATTTTTCTATCACGCTTATGCTACCTGGAGCCTGCTCATAAGCTGTGTGGGGAGAATAGAGAATTGGGGAGCAGAAGGGGCAAGAAAGCAAGCTCTCATTCCCTTAATTTAATTTTTTTAAATGTCTGCGCCTCTTCCTCCTGGAGCTGCGGAGGACAGCAGCAGCCCTGGGGCACTAGCTCTCTTCACTCAGATTGTCAGTCACGCGGTTCAATTTCTGCTCAGTTCTCTCTGCTCCACCCATGCTGCCTCTGCTGGCCTCATCTTGGGATGGAGGGTGGGGGTTGGGCACCAGCTCCGCAGGACAGGGCGCCATTGGGTGGGAGGGGGGAGCAGTTACTGCCTCTTGAAGAGGTTCTTGGAATCTCCTTGTAAAGGCATCTGTTCATTTAGAACCTGAAAGAAGCAGGCTGTGTTTTGGTAATGTGAGATTCACCCAAAGGAGAGAAGGTTGGTTGAGGAAAACATTTTGTGCTTGTTTATTTAGAAATATTAATCCAGGCAGGTTTTTGTTTTGATCTTGTTGCCTTGATAGGCTGGATGTGGGACTTTGAGCCCCAAACCCTAAAATAATACTCTAGGATACCCATCAAGAGCTTTCCTTATTAAAGACATTTCCAACTCCATTGTAGCACATAAAGATGTTATAATTTAGAAAAAAAATCAGCTGACCCTAAATATATCTGAACTGGGAGTTCTTTGCCAACTGTGAAACGTACCCAGGTGTAGCTTAATGTGTCCCTGTTCTGCTCTGGACCAGTTCTTTCAAAACAGCCAACCTTAGGCCCACATCACTGTCATAGAGTTACCACCCATCATGATGATTGTGTGATTAATAATGCATATGAGCTTTTCTGTATGACCTGTCACGGTGTTATTGGTACATCATCTTTTCAGCCTGCAATGCA
Source organism: Smutsia gigantea (assembly GCA_032199065.1). Lineage (NCBI taxonomy): Eukaryota > Metazoa > Chordata > Mammalia > Pholidota > Manidae > Smutsia > Smutsia gigantea. The sequence continues at coordinate 414,497 of JAVSCE010021727.1, read as the reverse complement.
CCTCTCATGGCCTTTTTCTTATTTCCCCAATCCTGCCCTTTCCGACTCTTTGTCTAGTTTTTGTTGGCCTTTGTCCCTGAGGAAAGGCCTATTTTCCTCTGGGTGGTCTGTCCTTTTGGGAGAAGCTGGGCTGTGAGAGGAGCTGTTGGCCACAGCAGGTGGCCAGCTGTCTTGGCAGGTGCCCAGGCTACCTCACCTACCAGTTTGGCAGGAGTAAAGGCTCATCCCATGTTGCCTCTGCCTTGCTCCTTCCCTTTGGTGGGCTGGATGGAGATCTCAGCAAAGTCTTCCAGGCAGACCGTCCCAGTATGCTCTGGCCAGCTGGGAGCTCAGTACCCTCAGGCCACCGGGTACATGCTGTATCAGCAAGTGTGGATTTTAGCGTCATCCAATGGTGTTGAAATATATAACAAGTTCTTGGGGTCTGCTCCCATTTGTGTAGACTAATGTGCTTGCACTGGAAGGTCTCGGGTCCTTTTCGCACAAATTAATGTTGCTAGAACTAGAAGTGGGGCAAGTAACTGACAGAAGTGTAGCTCTGTAGAATACAGGGAGTACAAGTGGTCAGGTCCCAGGCCTTTTCTGTGGATCCTTGTTGAAGGTCTTGGGCATCCTGCATTTAGAACATTCCACAAATGTAGGAAGATTGGAAGCCTATTTGTATGGGATGTGAAGGGCCAGTGCTGGGCAGATGTGGCTAGAACTTTATGCTTTCAGTTGGACAAAATTGATTCACTGAAGCCTGAAAAACTTGTTGCTGTTGCCTGGATGGCTTAGGTGTGCATCTACCACACTTCAGACCATAAACTAGCAGTTTTCCTTTTCAATGAGTGAAGTTTGGAGATGTTAGTTGTCATACATCTTTTAGAATGTGTCACTGAATCCAGTGTCTCAGCATGTTTTTAGGGCCCAGGCTTTGCTCTCTCAATTCCCATCCAGATCTCTTTGTTCTCTACCCTGTTGCCTGCCATTTTTGCTATTGTTCATGGGGCGTGTGATTCAGCAGGTGGAAGGATCATTGCAGATCACTCTCATGAGTGAGTTAATCTTATCAAGGTGTTGCTTGATCCTTTGTACATGAGGGAAGCAATTGCTTCCTCTCTCCCTGGCTTTTCTAACCCTAATTTTTCCATATACTGTGTCCTTCCCTCACAGTGGCCTTTTGGAGGAATAATAGCGGTAACATACACATTAGAAACTCTTAGAAACTTTGCTAGTCAAATGTTAAACTATTGGGCAGGCCTGTAGAGGATCCTGCTGTGATAATCAACTGTATCCTGCTGCCTTTTCAGTAGAGAGGGGAGAAAATGAGATGAATAAGAGCAAGGGATATTCTGCTAGTGGTCTTATTAGGGGCTCAGTCTATCATGCTTAAGAGGAGCTAAGTAGAGCCTTCATTAGAGTTCAGTTTTGCTGTTCTTCCTTTGCTGGAGTCTTGTAACCCTGCTGGCCCATAGCTACTGCTGCCTGAACCATGGTTGGTGGTAAAGTGAGCTCTGCTCTCCTTGCAGATGAGCGTGAAGCTGTGCAGAAGAAGACCTTCACCAAGTGGGTTAATTCCCACCTTGCCCGAGTGTCCTGCCGGATCACAGACCTATACACTGACCTTCGAGATGGACGGATGCTCATCAAGCTGCTGGAGGTCCTCTCTGGAGAGAGGCTGGTAAGTGGAAATGTTATTAAGTGTCTTGCACCGTAAGTGGGGGAAATGTTTTTGCGAAATCAGGTGTGACTTATCTACTGAATTCTGCATTTAATGGTTGATATTTTCAAGGAGGAGGATCTTGAGAAATGAGATAAACACACTGAAGAAAGCTCCCATGTAGCATTCTGAGTCTGGGCGGTGGTCTTAAAATGTAATAAAGTGTCCTCATTCTGGTAATCTGTGTGGTTGCTGCCCTTGGTTAGAAAGATCTTGGCCGGGTCCCCTTTAAACAGGTTACAGTCCTAGAAATTGAAGGGCCAGGTATGGGCGCTGGCTCCAAGATAAATCTGTATCCCACGAGATCATGGAATATTTTTTAAATTGTGTCGTATTGATTCTCTGGAAAATCTGAGCTGCCATTATAAGGTGGCAAGAATTGAACTCCATGGTCTCTGACATTTTTTGCTTTCTTCCCTGTGCACTTTATTCTGGGGTTGGAGGGAGAGTCTGGTGTTTTGTCATCTCCTTGGAAACTCAGAGCTTCTGATGAATTCTCCATGCCTTTACAGGCAGGGCAGTTGTCAACATACAGTGAGAAATGTATCCCCATTTTGTTTCATGCCTGTTTCTGATGTGACTTTGTTTGTAAACCTTAAACGCAAGAAGCTTAAACCAGCCACTGTAACTGACCCAGCAGGTTTTGTCAGGCTTTGGTTTGCAAATGGATGCGGTCTTCTTCCAGAGCTCACACAGTTCCCATAGGTGGTGGTGGGACCAGGCCAGACACTGACGCCCAGGGATAGAGCCCCACATCTGTAGTGACATCACCAGGAAAATATGATGCTGGTGGTTGGCAGGGCTGCTAGAAAGCCTTATTTTTAACTTGAGCTCCACCCTGTAACTTGACAGGCTCACGGATTTGCGTGCCGGACGACCCACACCTCTGACCACAAGCAAGGGGCTACTAAGATTGTACGCTACCCTATTGTTAGCCCACAGACAGAATTGCCTCTTTGAGTTTGGTAAAAACATAAAAACAAGAGTCAGAGCTTTCTCCCTCTTTCTGCCCTGCTGTTCAAGAACAGGGTCCTCAAAAGCTAATGAAGATCCCCCATCTCAGCCTTAGTGAGTTTTATCCTTGCTCTTTGTTCCCAGAGCAGGCAGGTCTTGTTGCCTCATTCTCTTTGAGAGTTTGAGGGTCAAGCTAGACAAACTAGATAAATAAAGGACGCTCCTACCCAAACCATGGTGGCTGGCTTGAAGTGTTTGTAGGGTAAGAGTAGGGGCTGTTGGGTCCACATTAAGAGGGCAAAGGCCAGTCATTTATTGCATTTTGATTTTTTTTTTTGAGGTGAGTTTTGTTTGAGAGCCTAGGCTAGGATTATTGTGATAATACACTTTTAAATGTAATTTTTGTGACCAGATTTTCCCCCTACCTCTCAACCTTTTTTTTTTCTCTTAATGTTTAACTTAGTATGATTGTTTATTGATTTTTTTTTTTGGAATGTTGTTTTGAAAGTAGCTTTAAAAAAAATCACTAAAGGTCACATGAACAGAAATTTATTTGAACATTAATTTTTCCAATTGAGTCCAGTCTTCCAGGCTGTAGGGAGTAAATTGTTTACCTTTGAAGATCTGTAATTCTTTTTTATCAAGTAGATTGTGTTCTGGATAATGTCCTCATAATAAATGGGATTAGGCCCTTTGCCCTTCATTCTCAACAGGGTAACAAAAATATTAGTAGGGAGAATAAAGTAACCAACAAAACATAATCCTTAGTTGTGTGTACACGCCTCCCACTCCTCTCTTTATTTGCTACTAGCAATAAATTTTTTTGCGGCAGCCCAGAGACTTAGGGGAGTGGGGGTGAGGTAGAACATCAGATGGCTGCCATCTCCAGCATCTCAGGCACTTGGTGCTGGAAACTGTGTTTAGCAATGACATACTACTTTGCAAAACCCCAAGTGCCTTGGTTTCTTTTATTATTCATTCCTCACAGCCAACCCTGATTATAGGTTGGGCAGTCTGATGAATCTTATTCCAAAAATAAGGATACCATAGATAGAGTTAGCTCGACCTCTGGTTCATTTGGACAGGAGATTTTCAGTCTGGCCCTGTGGTTTATTTGGTTCATGGAAATTTTCTGGAAGGCACACAAACCACTCTGCTGTTGTCTGCAGAGGCTGCCAGGGTCTAACTCAAGTTAGAGATCCTGCTTGCAGGAGACACCTCTGTGAGGGCTTGCTGCAAAGGATCCTTGCATACTCAGATTCCAAAACTAATGAGGTGGTTAGAGCTTCCAGGCCTGGGTAAATTAATGTCCACAGGTAAGCGTGTACCATCAGATAACATTCAGTCAGCTCTGGGCTTTCTGCACCAGTGATCCAAACCCTGAGTAACTAAACATTTGTACTCCATCTGCAGCTGTGTCTCAGATGGCATTTTAGCACCAGCACTTACCACCAGCTTGGTAGTAGGTAGTAAGATAACTGTTTGAGGGACTAGAGTATCTAAATTTATTTGTATGTTCTTAGAGCCAGTTAACTTCTTCATATAGAAGAGGAAATTTTGTCTGACTTTTTTACTGAGTAAAGTTCAAAGATACCTCATCTTAATGATCCAGACAATCCCACCCTGACCTCACCCTGCCTTTTGGCTCAATAAAATTTTAATTAAATTTGGGTAGGTTTTAGGCAGGCATTTGGATTATCAAGGCATGTGATTCTGATGTACTGGCAAATATCAGTGGGTGGAAATCCCCTTTTCTGGCCCTGGTTTGGGCAGGATCTGTAACTGGAAGTGTCCCTCTCTTCACCTTAGATGTGTCAGCTTAAGGAGCAGTGAAGAGGCTGCTGCTGAACTGGATGGGATTGTGTTGGTGACAGAGAAAAAACGTTCCTTTCCAATATTTTATTCTGAAATTAGTATGGGCTCTTAATGCTATGTAAAGGTCTCACTTTAAAATTCCCTAAAAAATACAGACCCACCGTTGACTTTAGCATCACCCCAAGCAGGTAAAAGCAGTGAGTACAGAGCCTGTGCTGTCACCATGTCATTGGTCCCAGATCCTAGGGCCAGGTGAAGAGGTGTCCCTTGGCAACACTGACTTTTGCATGGAGGGGACAGAGTATTTTTAGGCCTGTATGTAGGTGGTGGAGGGGAGCCTACAGGTCATACACAACCCAGGTCTGAGGCTTGCCTTTGCCTGCCCTCTTGCCTCCATGGGCCTCAGCAGTGAAGAATGGTTCTTAGTAAGACAGCCAGTGTTCTCTGCCTTTCTCCTGTCACACTGAGCCCTCCTCACCTCTGACAGAGAGAGGACAAGGTTTTCTGAACACTCCTGCCCTCCCCTGGACATCCACCATTTCAAATAGCAGATAACACTGGTTTTTTGCTTGCCTGCTGTTTGACTGATATTCTGTCTTCTTACTCCGTTTGTTAATCAGTCTCAGAGAAGAGAAAGCAAACAAAAAAGGATTTTTTTTTCTTTTGGTCACCGTTAATTCCAGAACAGGCTGAGCTAGGTGGAAGAGATAGATTTACCATGAGATTTGTTAAGCCTTAAATCTGCCATTGAACTGCTCTGAGTTTTACATAAAGCCTTTGTTAGAAGAACCATACTGACATGTATTGTAGTTAGAAGGGGGATTTATGGACTGGCCACAGAACCTACCTGTTGTTTGTAGTAGTATTTGTGTGGGAGAATTTGCTTTTGTTCTGAACAACCAGCCACAGAAGAATGCTGCCGTTAAATTGCGGTCTGATCATGCAAATGTGAAAAGTGAATTAATAGCAGTAGTTCATATGGTAAAGTACCTAGTGGGTGGCCCAGTGCTAGAGTTCAGAAGGGGAAAGCCTTCTGCTGGATGGAGTGTCAAGAAACACTAGTAAGTGGGCGGAGTTCCAGCTGCATCAAGGAGGAGAGGAGTAGGTAGGGATAGCCAGAGAATATACGGGTGTGAGGAAGGGTGAAGAAGTGTTTAGGGATGGGTGTTAGGAGGGAACTTGGTGTAGGGAAAGCATCCCTGCTAAACTGGAAGTCGTTTTTGGAAGGAACGATGATGGTAATTTCAGTATGTGTCACTTAGTTGTTTACTGTCACACACATTATGTTAGCTCTCACAGTCTAATGAAGCGGGCAACTTAAACGCTTTATAGAAGAAACAGGCAAAGTGAACAGGCTCTTGGCCGAGGCCAGTATCACTGGTAAGTAATATAACTTGGACTCCAGCCCACTGTCCTATTTGTCCCCTTCTTTCCCACTGAACCTACTGAAGGAGATTATGCTCCTTGGAGTGAGACCGGCAGGAACCAGTAGAACCCAGTGTGTTGTTCCGTGGTTAATTTTAATTGGGCAAGAATTGCCTATAATCTTCTTAAAGCTCAAAGTTTGATGTGTAGGAGGTGTTGGGTACTTAATGTGAAATAAAGTTGGCTGTATAGATGACCCTTGAATAATACAGGGGTCAGGGGAGCTGACCCTTCACCCAGTCAAAAATCCATGTCTAACTTTGGGACTCTTTAAAAACTTAACCATCTGCTATTGACAGAAGCCTTACTTATAACACAAACAGCCAATTAACACATTTTGTATGTTATATGTATTATATATTGTTCTTAAAGTAAGCTAGAAAGAAGGCTTTTCCAAATTGTTGCAGATCTCCAAAAAAATTTCCAGTATATTTTTGGAAAAAATCCACGTATAGGTGGACCCCATATTGTTCAAGGGTCAAGTGTATAGTGTGTTAGAGGAGATTGTGGAATTAATGCTTCCCATCCAACCTGCTGTATTAAGTAGAGACGTGTGTGTGTGGTGAAAATCTACTCTGATTAGAAGATAAAAATACAAGCAAGCGTCTGTCACACTGGTATACTGAGACCAGCAGATGCGTTACAATTCACCATGTGTGCCAGCAAGTCTTCCACCTTCCGACACCTAGATTGTATTTTACAGATGGAAGTGCCTTCAGTGGTACTGAGTTAGGTCCCTTCATTTCATAGGTACTGTAACCTGGAGAATGCAGCTGGCAAGGCTGTGCGCTGGTGTGTGGCATGTCTAGGCCTGGAGTTGACCTCCTCACTTCCTGGGGCTGACGGGTGCCCCCCTAGGACAGCTCTTGCTTCAGATAGCTGCAAGGTAGCTTTGGTTACCCCCGGAGAGAATTAGCAGGAGCGGGGTTGCCAGGGTGGAACAGAGTGGCCCAGCTCCCTAGGGCCCTCCCCAAACACGCTGCAGGAAATCCTCCCTGATGTCTTTCTTTTCTACTCAAGGCAGCCAGATCCATTCCAGGCTCCGACAGAAACGCTGCTGTTGTAATTACTCCATAGCAAATCCTCATGCCTTACCAGGGTATAATTGACCCAAACTCAAGGCTGGGCGGGCATCTAGGCAGAGCTCCCTGGGAGCGGCCAGCCCCCTCATTCCTTTCTAAGGGCCTCAGTTGGCTCAGGCGAATTTGCCCAAGGCTGCACAGCTTCTCAGAGGCAGGGCCATGACCAGCTGCTCTAATAACACTTACAGTTATGTTGTCAGGTGCTAGAGGTAGGTTTTTTTAATAGTTTATTTTGATATCATTAATCTATAATTACATGTGCAATATTATGATTAAACTACCCCCTTCATCAGGTCCCCCCCACCAATCCTATTACAGTCCCTGCCCATCAGTGTAGTGAGATGCTATAGAGACACTATTTGTCTTCTCTTGAGTTGTACAGCCCTCCCCGTGTCCCCCCAACATTACATCTGCTAATCGTAATGCCCCTTTTTCCCCTTTGTCCCTCCCTTCCCACCCATCCTCCCCAGTCCCTTTCCCTTTGGTAACTATTAGTCCGTTCTTGGGTTCTATGAGTCTGCTGCTGTTTTGTTCCTTCAGTTTTTTTCTTTGTTCTTATACTCCACATATGAGTGAAATCATTTGATACTTGTCTTTTTCGGCTTGGCTTATTTCACTGAGCATAATACCCTCTAGCTCCATCCATGTTGTTGCAAATGGTAGGATTTGTTTTCTTCTTATGGCTGAATAATATTCCACTGTATATATGTACCACATCTTCTTTATCCATTCATCTACTGATGGACACTTAGGTTGCTTCCATTTCTTGGCTATTGTAAATAGTGCTGCCATAAACATAGGGGTGCATCTGTCTTTTTCAAATTGGGCTGCTGCATTCTTAGGGTAAATTCCTAGGAGTGGGATTCCTGGGTTAAATGGTATTTCTATTTTGAGTTTTTTGAGGAACCTCCATACTGCTTTCCACAATGGTTGAACTAATTTGCATTCCCACCAGCAGTGTAGGAGAGTTCCCCTTTCTCCACATCCTCGCCAACATTTGTTGTTGTTTGTGTTTTGGATGTTGGCCATCCTCACTGGTGTGAGGTGATATCTCATTGTGGTTTTAATCTGCATTTCTCTGATGATTAGCGATGTGGAGCATCTTTTCGTGTGCCTGTTGGCCATCTGAGTTTCTTCTTTGGAGAAGTGTTTATTCATGTTCTCTGCCCATTTCTTTATTGGATTATTTACTTTATGTTTGTTGAGGTGCGTGAGTTCTTTAGATATTTTGGATGTCAACTCCTTATCGGATACGTCATTTATGAATATATTCTCCCATAGTGTAGGATGTCTTTTTGTTCTACTGATGGTGTCCTTTGCTGTACAGAAGCTTTTCAGCTTGATATGGTCCCAACTTGTTCATTTTTGCTTTTGTTTCCCTTGCCTGGGGAGATATGTTCATGAAGAAGTCACTCATGTTTATGTCCAAGAGATTTTTGCCTATGTTTTTTTCTAAGAGTTTTATGGTTTCATGACTTACATTCAGGTCTTTGATCCACCTTGAGTTTTACCTTTGTGTATGGGGCTAGACAGTAGTCCAGTTTCATTCTCTTACATATAGCTGTCCAGTTTTTCCAATACCAGCTGCTGAAGAGGCTGTCATCTCCCCATTGTTTATCCAAGGCTCCTTTATCAAATATTAATTGACTGTATATGTTTGGGTTAATGTTTGGATTTTCTAGAGGTGGTTCTTGAGCCCTGTAATTCCCACTCTTTCTGTGGCATCAGGAAGAAAGTGGGTCTGGAGCAAGGCATGGGATGGAGCTTTGGTGGATACAGATCTGGGACTAGAAAGGACAGAAGAGACCTTGGAAAGGGGAAACAGGAAAAGTTCGTGCAACACATAGGAACACACGCCTTCGCAAGGGCGGAGCAGGGGAGCTTGTTCTGATGGTTTAAAGGGGGATCAGTAAAAATAGTCATTTCTTCAGAGGAACCTTGTTTCTCAGGCTCATAGGAGTCTGGTATTGATCCTTATTGTCCACGTTAATGGTATTTCAAACCGCCCCATCAGAAATGACACAGGGCAGAAATGCACATGTAGCTGTGGGAATGGACCTGTGTCACACTAGGAATTTGACAGTAATTAATGGAGGCAAGCAGGGAATGCTCCTTTTCTTGGCAGAATTGGTGGCTCTTAGGGTGAGGCTTCAGAAATGTTTATTACTGAGAGATACACCCCTCCCCCTAGCTCCATTGTATTCAGTTTGCTCCATTGTTATGTCTTCTTCCTTTTGAGAAGATGGAAGTTCAGTAATATAAAAATAGCTCCTTTCTTTTTTTTTTTAAGAAAACTATCTGCCAGATGGGAATTGAGTCTCTTATTTCCTTTCATGTGGAAATGTATATGGCTCTTTCATGGTGTAGCGTAAAAAGACTGAGCTTTGGAATCCTGGCCCTCCACAGCTAACTAGCAGCATGCATTAGTTCATTGCTCTAAACCAGTGTGTTGTCATCTGTAAAGTGACAAGAATGATCATTATTATTAAATGATGTGACTCTGAGGATAAAATGTAATAACAGACATAAACCACCTAACAGAGGTTAACAAAGTTGCTCAATAAATGACAGCTAAGAATTTTTAGGGCCCTGAAATATTTTAGAAGTCTCCTCTAAAGCCAATAGAGCACAAGACTTGGGAGTTGATATACTTGAGTTTTAATCCTGATACTTACTGGCCCATATTTTGTGCCACCAGTACATCATTTAACCTCACCATGTCTTGTTTATTCTTTTGGTTTAAAAGGGTTAATCCGCCACTGAAGATGAGTGAGCTTCAACTGAGATGAAACGTGGGGAAGTGTTTAAAAATTGTAAAGGTGGTGTTGTGAGGTGGTAAAGCAGCACATCCCCTGATAACTTACTGTGCAGTAGCCTAGTTTGAATTCCTAGCTGTAGAGCAGTAATAATAATATTTAAAATAGCTCTGTAAATTATGCTGGTGTCCTAATACGCTCTAAATTACAGAGTACTTACTACGTATAGGAGCTCCAGGTGTTGAAATTCAGGTATTTTCACATTTTCTCCCCACCTCATCCCATGTGCCCTCCCTTGGGACACCAACCAGCCGTGTTTTTCTCTAACACCATTTCATTCTAGTCTAGCATTTAATTTCGGGCATCAGGATTAAGAGTAGTACTATTTTCACTATTTTGGGGTAGTCTCTTCTGGTTTTAAATTTGCCTTTCAGCTGACATGTATCAACTTTTCTGGAACTTAGAGAGTTCTGTCAGACCCTGAACATTTCCTGTTGACTACAGAGAGATGTGTTATTTCTAAACAATTTGAAGCCCAAGTGGCAGGGAGGGGACAGAGTCTCCTTTCTTTGGTGTTAAGAACAACTCTTAGGAGGAAAATACTTGGGGCGCCCATGGTAGAGGGATACCCAGGGGTTTGAGAACACCGTAGTGATTAGCTTACTATTTATTTATGTAGCATCCCTTTGCAAAGATAATTATCGATGTTATCCCCATTTTGTGGATGAACAGTTGAAGTGTAGGCAGGGAAATTGTAACCTGAATGTGGACCTGTTAACATCAGAATCATTACCTTCTATGTTAAGTTGCTCAACAAAGCATGTTGCAGAGGTCTGGTTTGCTCATGTTTGATGTTATAAAAGATGTAAAGGCCAGGAGCTATAAGACATTTAAAAAAAAAAAGAAACTTTAGGGACAGAGAAGCAGAACATCGTCCTCTCCCCTGCAATCCCCCATTCTGGTTTGATTTGGGAAGAGTTGAAAAAAAGTTGGGGAGTTTGCCATTTCCTCTGTCTTTTGGAAATAGGTGAGGTTTTATGTTTTAATCATTTGAAGAAGGTATCTCATCATTTACCTGAAGAGCGTTGTCTGTCATTTTCATTTCATCCTTCCTGTGTCTCCCACTGTAGTTGCTAATGGCTGGTGCTTGCCAAGGACTTGAGTCGTGTCTAGGTCTGGAGTGAGCCATTCATAGCTCATCTGGCATCACCAATTTGGGGTCCCTGTGATGCAGCATTAGTTTACCCCAAACTGCAGGAAAATGGACCTATATTATGGCCCCTCCCCCACACCTCCACACCCTTGCACCCGTACTCATGTGGAAAGAAGCACATATTCCACTGAGATTTTTTAGAGGGAGAATAGAGGCTTGGAATGGTCTCGTGTGTTTGAGAGTGAGATTTTCAAGATAAAATCTGAAAGAACAATGGTGGTACCTGATGGAGCCTCAGAAGACACTGGACGGCCCCGGTCTGTTCCTTGTTCTTCCCCACCTTAGCACCTTGTAACTCCATCCACGCTGTTCCTTCTGTAGCTCAATTAGGAAATACCCTTTTCTGCCCTCACAGAGGAACACTTGGGACAATGTCTGCTGAAGTTAGAAGAATGGTTCTGTCCTCATTGCTCTGCACTTCTCCGCACAGAGACCCCCCCCTCTTTGTGATTGAAACAGTGTATGTAGGCAGACCCCATCACTAATCAGGCACATAATCATTGGGGTGAGCAGAAAAGGCCTTGGAACAGCTGAAAGAAATGGCCGAAGCCCCTGTACCAGAATTCACACACCTTCTTAGTGGCTGTTAACCTAGATCCCTCAGCTTTGAACAAATATTAACCTGGAACCTCATGCAGTCCAGAAGCCACTTGGATATAAGAACAAGAGGCTGCTGTGAAGAGTCACTTTGTTAGCTGTAAGAGGTGACTGCTGAGATCTAGGAGATCAGAAGAACTGAAAGTGTGCTCACAAGAAACAGATGCAGAATTCTGAGACTTCTTACCGAGGGGCAATAGGCCCACCCACCTCATCACGAACATCGCAGGGTCCACGTACCTCTCTGCATCCGAGGAGAGGAGCATAGTGATACCTTTGAGAGAGAGCCAGTGTCTCAATCCAGTCTATAGAGTCAGAGTCATAGAATTTTAGGTTAAGCACACTCCTTTTTATCTGATCTTTTTCTTACCTCATTAGATTGCTTGATTTTGATGTAATGTTACCACTTCATATAAATAACAAATCCTAGCATTTCCCACATGTCTGAAATAAATTAATTGTCAAGTGTCTGAAGATAAAATTGTCTTTTTGGGGGTGGGGGTATAAAGAAAACTAGAATAGTGTGAAAAGCTTGACTTTTAGAGACATTCCTTTTTCCATTGCTATTTGAAAGTAGAATCTGACACTTGTGGTAAGGCCTCTGCATGTAATCTTACTTTACTAGGATCAAAGCACAGTCTTCTATTGTTTTTTGGTAGAAGAGGAGGAAGTTAAGGAAAAACCAACGTATTCTGAGATTGGGCAGACTCAACATGGCTACTTGCTACCCGTCATCTTCTCTTCAGATGTTTTCCATCTAGTAAAGAACTGAGGATCTCAACTAAAGAGGGGAAAAGGGGAAAGGGGGAAAGCGGTAAGACCCTACTGTGGGACTGGCTGCCACCCTTCCCTGGGTGTGCCCAGGTTGCGGTACAGCTGGCTGCCTTCTCCCTGTGGCTCTTAGCAGACATTGTGCCCAGTCCATCCGCAGGTGTTTGGGCCACTACCATTCTGGTGTGGTTCCCACAGGCTGCCGAGAATATAGCAGACACATGAAGCGTCGTCACTGACCTCAAGAAGCCAATAGTTGGAGTAATACATGAAACAACAGCAAAAATAAAAGATGATGATTAGTTCTCAAACTCTGTGGCCCAGAACCTAAATGTTTGTATTTGAGGGGAAGGGAGACGCGTGAAAACTGGAATGGTTGGAAATGTCTCCTAGAAAGATGTGCCTTGAAAGTTGGGTGTGGTGTGGTAGGATGGCCAAGGAAACGTGGGGGCTGGGGAGGTAGGACAGCAGCCACCAAGTCAGGCAGGCCGAGTGCAGGCTGTACATCTGTCCTAGAGGCAGCCTCTGCTAGAGGAGGGATGGGAAGGAGAAAGGACAGTGAGAAGGGTGGAGCTGGGCAGTAGCAGAAATGAGTGTGCTCTCGACACAGTACATGATACAGACCCACTGAAAATTTTCTGTGCATATATATGTATGTCTAATCTTTAACTTTTGCTTTGTTTATTGAAAATGTTCATCTTCCAAGGACCTCTTGGATTTTGATAGAACTAGGTAAAAGGAAAGGACATTTGGGATACTTGGTTTAGACTACTCTCTTATTTTTTTCCTTTATCTTACTTTTCAGGTAAGTCATACCCTTTTACTGAGCCCCCTCTCCATCACCCTTACGAAACCACCACTTGGAAATTCTGTTGTGGTGGTGTGTCCCTTTTTACTACTTTGAGCCAACCTTAGGAAACCTCAAACCAGCAGGTGGTAAGCCTTACATCTAAAGCAGTCAGAAAATCCTCGGAGGTGTTTGCCGTGCATCTGCAAAAACCTGTGGATTGCAGCAGTAGCTCCAAAGCTCTTTATGAAAATTGGGTTCTAGCTTCTATAAGCATTTGTAAATTATGTAGCTTCCATGATTAAACAAATGTTTACAGAGTGATCCATTACCATCCCTTAGGTAAACTTTCGTCTTCTAAGGCTATTACATAAGTGCCATCCTTGAGCTGTATGAACACACGTTTCTTAACATTTTAGTGTGGGAAGGAGAGTTCTGGGCGCTCTCTTTGGGCCTTAGCCGGGAGCCTGTTTCTACCCCATTGGATGATCTCTTTCTACCTTTGCTCAACTGTTTCTAGCCTAAACCCACCAAGGGACGAATGCGCATCCACTGTCTGGAAAATGTGGACAAGGCCCTTCAGTTCCTGAAGGAGCAGAGAGTCCATCTTGAGAACATGGGGTCCCACGACATTGTGGATGGGAACCACCGGCTGACCCTTGGCCTCATCTGGACCATCATCCTGCGCTTCCAGGTAAGGGACTTGGCTCGAGGATTCTGCCTTCCTCCTGGGTACGAGCATCCTTGTACAGCTGCCCTCCCCATTCCAGAGATACTGGGAAGACCAGGTTGAAATGGTATCTCAGAATCACGTGTGCGGAGCTGTGCATCACATCCGGCTGCCCTGTAGGCATGGGGCAGCTAACCCTGAAAGCCTTGGCTGTCCTGTCAGGTGGGGGAGTTTCTGGGCGGCATCCCCGCCCACCACTTCACCAGTACCATCCCCAGACGTCTCTCTTGTGCTGCTCAGCTTTCCAGGAGCAAAGGTCTAGGGATGTGCCTGATGCGCGGTTACTAGCACTAGACTGTCCAAACTCGGCCAGGTTGTAGCGTGTATCAGAATATTTTTAGAAGAAGCTGTTTAGGATTATGACACGTGTGGGTCCATTTTCACCTTCTTATTCATTCTCCTTTGGATGTGAGGAAGCAATTTTCAGGGGCATTGTGCAAAAAAAGCCTTATCCTTGTTTGAATTGATAGCCATTTTATGGGTTTGTTATGTTTGGGGGAAAGGCTCTAAGTAGTAGAAGTACTGTAAGTCAGAAGATACTCAAGGTCATTTTGTCCAATTCCTTCACATTACAAAGAAAGGGAGGAGCCTTGTTCAGGATCACACAGCCAGTCAGGGCTGTAGTGCGTGCTTCCCACCCCGTAGGAGAGGGCTCAGCATTTCAGGACTGAAATACCTCTGGCCTGATGAGTGGTTCTTTCTCCAGGTGAATGCTTTCATGCTCATGCTTGTCAATTAAAATTTGAAATGCAGGAAACACTTCTTACCATAGTGTCAGGTTACTCTGCAAACAAAGTCCTAATAGTCCTGTCTCCTTGGTGGCTGTGTTCTCAGTGCCTTTCCTTCCTGTTCTACCCCTCAGAAAAAGTCTGATTGATTTTTCTTGGTAAATAAAAACCACACCAAAAAAGGGCAAAAACAGAAATCATATTATAGCTTTCTTTGTATCCTTTTTAAAAATCCAAAATCAGCCTGTAAACATCATTTTCCTTCTTGCTTCCCCTGGGATTGGGCCTGAGTTTATAGTGTCCTGGGTGTTAATATGGGGGGAAGGCCTAGGGAGCTAAAAAAGAGCTCTACAGAGAAACTTCCTGAACGGGTGGTTCCCAAGCCTGGCTTACCATCTGACTCCCTGAGGAAGTTTTTTACTAATTCAGATTTCCCAGCCCCAGCCTTGGTGATTGTAATTAAGTAGGTCTGAGGAGAAACCACTTCTAATGACATCATTCATGGAGTTAATTACAACAATCAATGACTTTATTTTGCAAACAGAACTCTTAGATAGGCTTCTGTCATTTAGCTCCTGAATGATTAAAAAATGGAGTGAATACCATTACGTTCACTAATTATTGCTCTGGGTCTTAGGCCAACTGAGGTGAAATTAGCGGGACAATCCTTGAGCCTCAC
Organism: Smutsia gigantea; assembly: GCA_032199065.1. Taxonomy (NCBI): domain Eukaryota; kingdom Metazoa; phylum Chordata; class Mammalia; order Pholidota; family Manidae; genus Smutsia; species Smutsia gigantea. The sequence continues at coordinate 399,258 of JAVSCE010021727.1, read as the reverse complement.
CTCAGTTGTGTAGAGTAAAATGTTCTATTTCTGTTGTCTGGGGCCTGTAGTAATCTGATCATGGAAGGGCATCCTGCTGGTGGACCTTCTTGTCAGGTCAGTGCCCACAGTGGTAAGCTGGCACCACAGCCCTTTCCAGGATTCTCAGCAGGAATTGGGTTGAGTCATTAACTAATCAGCTTCCTGACAGATTGCCTATTTTCTGTACTTAACTTGTAAATACTGACAACTACTTTATCTTTTTCATTTGAGGCTAGAAACATAGGCTGCCCATGTCACTTCACAGCCTGCAGTATTGGTGTCTTACATGACCCCGCTTTCTTCAGCAGCTTTCTTAAATCATAACCCGTTTCAAGCATGTTGTTTCTGCATCAGCTGAGGCCTAGCTCACTTTCTCTGTGAAGCTTCCCCATGTATCTACAAAATCTCTTCATGCCAGCTCCTGATTATACATAGCCTTGTCTCAATGTTTCAGTGTGTGTGTGAGTGTGTCCGTTTCTGTGTCCAGAGGCCCCAGGACATGGCCTGGCCTTCTATGTGTAGCAGATATCCATTAAATCCATGTGTGATGACACACAGGGTTTATGCTGCTGTCCCTTTAAAAGATGGTGTGGGGAACTGGGATGAAAATCTGAGTTTGCCCAGTCTATAAATAGGGAGTAAACGTTCATTTCAGAAGATAGGCTGCATGTGTTTTAAATGAACAAATGTGGAAACAGATTCCCTTCTTCATAGAAGCATAAGAAAGTTGACAGGGGTTAATGTGTAACGTTGACCTGCCTTTCCTGGTGAGTCTGTGTCTTACCTCTTGAGTGAGAGTTATTCTTTCACGTTTAGTTTCTGCACATGAGCTAATGATCCTAATAATAGAGTATGGAGTTTATGCAAACTCAGACTTTGAATATTTACCACAGTTAAAAATGGAGAGGTTTTTTTTTAAGAGGTATAATGATTTAATGATTTTAATTCCTAAGTGTTTTTCCTAGTTGAAAGTTTTGAACTTTTTCATCTTTATTTGTATATTTTATCCTCTTCCTATCTCTTTTTCAAAAAGAATTCTGGGGCATGTTTCTATATTGAATGGGAAGACCTTTGACATTCTTTAGATGGTAGAGCCTTGATTCAGACATAGGCAGTCTCACTTTGGTGCCAGTAGACCAGGCCCTGTATATAATGTTGAAGATATGCTGCCTCTGAGTGGCTTAGGAATGCAGACTGTCTTTGGCTGCTATAACAAAATACCACAGACTGGGTAGTTTATGAATAATAGAAATTTATTTTTCAAAGTTCCGGAGACTGTAAGTCTTCAGATCAAGGTATCGCCATGGTTGGGTGATGGCCCTGTTCCAGGTTGCAAACTTCTCACCATGTCCTCACGTGGTAGAGGGCACTAAGGATCTCTCTGGAGCCTCTTTTGTAAGACACCAATCCCATTCATGCGGGTCCTCATGACTTAAGCCCCTCCCAAAGGCCCCACCTACTAATGCCATAACCTTTGGGGGTTAAGATTTCAACATAAGAATTTTGGGAACATGAAAACAATCAGACCTGAACACAGACCATGGAGGCGCAATGTTTAAGTGCATGCTTTCTCCGAGAGCTTGGGTCCGCTCCCAGGAAATGGTGTACACATTCTCATCTTTGGACACACACACCCTGGTGTGAAAAATGTTTGGTTATGGAAAACTGAACTTAATGTTTTTGAGGGTCTGATGAGGTTCAAGGTGTACCGTATGAACCATAGTTCTATCTAGCAGATGGAAAAATGGGCTTGAGTGTAGAAATTACACCTAATAGGTTCTACGAAGTCATGCAGGTAACTGTCTTCACTTCCATCTTATCTCTGCAGCATAGAAAACCTACTTCTGGTTGGTGTTTATATGAGTAAACCTTGGCTTTAGAAAGTATTTTTCACAGACACTCAGTAGATAAGTCTCCAGGGCTGGGCTTTGATCTAAAGCTTACTCTTTATTCTTTATGTATATGCAGGTCTGTTCTTCTGTGGCCACCCTTAGGTAGCTGATGCATCTGTTCTTCTAATATTTCTTTGTAAATCTTAGATCCAGGATATTAGTGTAGAAACTGAAGACAACAAAGAGAAGAAGTCTGCCAAGGATGCATTGCTGTTGTGGTGCCAGATGAAGACAGCTGGGTGAGTGTGAACTCAGGCGGGATCCAGGACCTCTTGTCCCAGGATAAGTTCCACTATAGTCACTTACAAGGTGTTGACAAGTATCTCTTCCACTGCTTGCATTGAGAAGTCCTGTTAACTCATAAGCAGTTAATATGCTAACATTTCCGCTAACTCTCAGAATGGAAGGAGTTCTGATTTATATTCTGAACCTGCCATCTCCATGTCAGTTTCCTTCTCTTTATTAAGGGAGCTCCAGGGAGCAGTATATCTTGAGTTTTAAAACCCTGAAACCATGCTTAAGAATCTCAGCCATATTTTAAAAAACAGTTCTCCTCCTTTTAATTTTTGTTGCTTTAAGGGGAAGCTTTGTGCAGTAAACTTAAGAGTGGTGTTTGTACATTTTCCGTTTTCCTTTTTTTTATTCTGTCATTGAAATTTTAGTGACGATACTTTTCAGAGAGCTGCGTCTTTGTTGTTGCTCACTGAAATTGTTGAGGCTCATGGGTACTTACTGAGAACCAATTTGTACAGGTTAAGTGGGGAGTTAGTGTTGGAACTACTTTGAAGACAACTGTAATGGAGATGATCAGTCAGCAAGTATGGAAACCATACGGACCGTATGTGATAAGGGGTCAGGTTAGGGGTGAACCTTTAACCAACCACAGATAGTATTAATAACATTATTAATGGTTATGATTAATATGGTGTGGCACACCTGATTGATTAGGGGTGAATTTCAAACATAGGGGAGTTTTGGGGGAGGTACTTGATTTACAAAACTTCATCAAATTCAGTGATCTAAGAAAGCAAGCAAGCAGAATCTCATGAACAGGTAACCCCAGGTACTTTCCCTTCCAAAGAAATGTGTGAAATCACATCTCAGTGACTGCAGAGTTCTGGTGTCTCTTTTGGCAGAGTTGAAAGCCAGGGGAGGCAAAGAGGCCTAGGAGGTGTCTAAATCGTGGTCACTTTTTCCTCAGTAAGGGTAGTTTAAAAAAAAAAACTAGGACACCATTTAGATCTTTCATCAGATTTAATTACCAAGAAAGAAAATCCGCATGGATGTACATGTATTGTTAGGCTACCGCAAATTGAACTTGAGGTAATATTTACTCTGACTTGATTGTCCTTAATGATACTACGCCCTGCCTCACATTCTTACAGTGCTTACAAACTAAATTTTAGGCACTGCATTCAGCAAAAGTGTAAACCTTTGTTTGCTAACTCTGTTGCTTTTCTCTTGTGCCTTGTCTTGGTTAGGTACCCCAATGTCAACATTCACAACTTCACCACTAGCTGGAGGGATGGCATGGCCTTCAATGCACTGATACACAAACACCGGTAAGTCCTTAGAGATCACACTAATACTGGGGTAGAATGCTCACCTTCTTCTTTAGTAGATCTGTGTGATTTTTGATCCTCATATCTACTGATGTAGATGTTGTACCATGGTGGAAATTCCTGCATGTCAGGAAAATGTGAGTGAATATGTAAATTATCCCCCCCAAAAATAAGCAAGTTCGACCATTACCTTCAGTTCCCTTAATAAACTTTGAAGTGTTTGTTCAGAAATCAGGTTTCATTGTTTGATGATTGGATAATATTGTAGTTTTTACTCTGATAAGTGATGATTTCAACACATTTGGAGCAGTAATTGTATCTCACCAGTCCCGTGATGTGTTTTCAAGCCATAGTTTTTGTTGTGTTCTGTTGTTCTGCCCAGGCCTGACCTGATAGACTTTGACAAACTGAAGAAGTCCAATGCACACTACAATCTGCAGAATGCATTTAACCTGGCAGAACAGCACCTTGGCCTCACCAAACTCTTGGACCCCGAAGGTAAGAGCTTGAGGGGTAAAAGATTTCCCACTGGGAATCCTTTCCAGTAGATTGTGCCCTTGATAGACATGATACATGAGAATCCTAAGAAATGGTGCAGGTTCCCAGTCCTTTATCCAAAACCCTTAAACTTAATGTTTCAGAAATCCTTTTTTTGGGATTTTTGAAAAGTAGAGTGCATACATGTTGTGTACTGTTAATATAAAATCTGCATTCTATCAGTTTGTCTTATTTGCACAGTGTGAACTGAGAATTACCCAAGAAAGAAAAGCTTAGTTTTGTTGTGGGAATTACTTGAGGATTTGTGCAAAGGATTACGTTTGAAAAGGGCCTTGAAAGATGAGTACGATTTAAACATGCTCTGAAAGAGAGAACATGCTAAGCAGAGAGACTTGGGCGTAAGCAAAGGTGTGGGACTAGGAAAGAGGAAGGTGTGTTTAGGAACTAAACAGTTCATTGAGAGTGGTGTTTAGAGTAATAATAACAAATGCCATTGGAAAGGTGGGTGGGGGCCCAATAGGTTAAAATTTCTAGGGGTTACAGGAGGCAGTGGGAAGTCGCTGAAATTCCTAGAAGCTGTGCTCAGGGAAGAGAAGCTCCCATAGGCTCTCGATGAATGCTTGTTGGCTGCCTTTCATCCCGCAGTGGCAAGCAGCATGGTTTGGAATGGGTGGAGAATTACGGGCAGGAACTTTCTTAGGGCCCTGTACGGTGTTTGCTTATACACAGGAAGAGCGTAAATGAGGAAGGTGCATCAGGAAAGAGGAGAGTATGGGTGGAAGGAGAAATAATACCATTCCTCCTTTGTGGCTGGCTACTTGAAAGCACAGCATCCCATTCTCTACGTGGAAGTGATCTCTCTGCACTGAGTCCCTGCAGCAGGACCCTATAGACCGACTGCAGGTGACATGGAGTTGACCTGTGTGGGGCAGACCTGCAGGAGGTGGCTCCTGTGCTTAACAACATCCTAATTCTAGGCTTCTTTTTAGTATGAGCCACCATAGGCAATTTTCCTAACTTTGAGGAGCATTTAAAGTATTAGAAGATTTGTATATAGTGCTGGAGAAACAATCTCCTTGGCTGTGAACAAATAATAAAGAAAACTATGTGAGTGAAAGTTTAAAGTTGTTATAAATACGAAACTGGAAGTTTAAGCCCCAAGGGCAGATTGAGGTCATGAGGCTGCCATGCAGGCTTCTTGCTATTTTCCAATACATCAGATCGACTGATAAGGTCACTACAGGAAGCTGAAATAAAATTATCTTTGTGCTAACCCATTAAATGATCTCTTAATATAAACAGAAAACTGAAATTCCTTGGCTGTGATTAATCTTTGTACATTTAACCCCTACCTTACTATGGGAAGGCACTCTTCCTTGGCCCTGGCTCTTTGTGCTTTGATAACGGACCTTTTTGTTCTATCATTATGACAACATTTTTTAAAATAACTTGCTCATTAATTAATATTTCTAATCACTACCAGTATGAAAAAGGTGTTGATGTTCTCTGGATCCCAGAACAAAGAGCTAAAAAAGGCAGTGGATGTTGCTTTTTCTGTGGTTTGATCTGGATTATTGTCCTCTTGTTGTTCGGTGCCCCAGAGAACATCAGTTAAAATACAGTTGTATACAAGTTAAAAAACAAAGGTTTTGCCTGCTCAGTCCTTCCCAGTTATGTCAACGTTTTGTGTTTATTAAATTGCTTATAGGACCAGCATTTTTTCTGGCCTTCCTCCAGTTTGCTGTCTTTGGGGCACACGTTGACAGTGCTGAGCAGAAGTAAGCAAGCCCTGGGGTGGGAACAGTAGACAGGGGTCTAGCCGCTACTGCCAGTGGCAGCCTCATGACACTGAGCAGGGAGCTTTCCAGCCCTGTGCCCTAGTTCTCATCTCTAAAGTAAGAGAAATGGTGCTGCCTCCACACAGGGCTGCCTGGGGAATAGAAGTGAAAGCGTGTGTGCGAGGCACACCGTGCGCTCTCTCCTCAATCTGTCCCAAGTTGAGTACTTCACTCAATAGTGCAAGACCTCGAAGCTTGCTGTCTTCACTCACTCATTTGTTCCCTCTTTCAATAAGTATTTATTGACTACCCACTTTGTGCAAGACAGCATACTAGGAATTTGAGAGGTGGAGTGGCACAAAGTTTACCAACACAGGCTTCCTACCCTTGGGGACTTAGTCTTGTAAGACAAATAAAATGTGCATAAGGAATTAAAGTGCCTAGCGGAAAGTGGACTGTGTCCATATAAGCAAAGTCCATAAGGGAACTAAGGAGACAGACAATAATTCTGGCTGTAGAGGTCAGATATGACTGTGCTGGAGTGGTAGTTTTTCAGCCGGACCTTGAAGGATAGGAAGAAGGTGATGGAGTGAGGAAGGCCATTTCAGGCAAAGAAAATTTGTGAGTAAAGGGACAGAATATCAGGAATTGTGGGTGTGTATAGAGAATGGTGAATGGTCCCGTTTGGCTCTGATATGTGGTGCCTGAGAGGAAGCAGAAGTATGGAGACTCAGAAATGTCTCGTACAGTACTCACACCTAAAGGAAGCCTGATAAATATTCAGTGGGTGGATGGATAGAAGGAAGGGAAGGAGAGTTATGGTTAAATTCTAGAGGATTAAGGGGCTTAGATTTTATTCTTCAGATTTCTAGGTACTTTTGAGTATTTTTGAGCCAGGAGAAAGTATGGTCACAGCAATGCTTCTCAACTAGGAGCAGCATGTAAAGCGAATAGGGTTGTAGGGAACCCCAGGGCGGGAGCCATCACTTCAGGTCTGATGATGAGGATCTGAACTATGAGTGACAAGAAGGATTCCACAAATGGAATCATTTGGGCTCAGACTCAGTAACTGGATATGGGTAACGAGGAGATAAAGATGTCCAAAGGCTTAGTGACTGGGAGACTTCCTGGTGCCAGGGACAGAGGTGAGGACTCAAGGAGCACAAACCTAGTTTGGGAGCAGGAGTGGGCAGGAGGCGAATGGGGTGTGTCTGGGGTAGTGGCCACATTGCTAAGAATCCTGACTGAGTACTTCCTGTGTTCATCATTTCTCTGTGGTAGTTTTGCATATATTTTGTTGTCTTGGTCGCCTAGGATCCTCTAGGGAAAGGATCATGTCTCTTAATTTCATGGTCCTATTCAGTAGTAAAAGCTATTTATCAATATTCATAAAAGTCAGTGAGATGGTTTCATCCTCATTAGCCCTGAAATTAACACATCGATGGCATAACTTTCAAGTATGAAAAATGAAGGCACAGGCCTGTTCGGTGTTGACCAGTTGTTCTGGGTCCTTACTGCTGCCTCGGTGGCGACCCCATGAGCAGCATACTGAACAGACTCTTCTCTGGGTTACAGATATCAGTGTGGACCACCCTGATGAGAAGTCTATTATCACTTATGTGGTGACTTATTACCACTACTTCTCTAAGATGAAGGCCTTGGCTGTTGAAGGAAAACGAATTGGAAAGGTGAGCTCACACCAGTTGTGTAAGTTGTGAGGTGCACTTGGGGTTCATTCATGCCTTAATGCACTGCCACTGAGTACTTTGTTCTCCCATGCACTCCAATTCAGCCAGGAGAACTCGTAGTGGGCTCTCCAGCTGGCAGGAAATTAAGCAGAAGCTTCATCCCAAGGAGTAAAGGAAGGTGTAGGGGTAGTGGCTAAAATATTTGGGAAGGGATTTGAGGGGGATCTCAAACCCAGAAACACCCCTACTTTCAACCCTACCAGCAAATTGGGTATTGAGAATCTGATTGAGTTGGCTAATGTCACGGGCATAAAGTCCTACTCACCACAGTTGGAAAGGCCTCACGATTACGCTTTTTATTTCTCAGTCTGAGGTTCGCCTGCCATATATCTCAGAACACATCAGACCAGGTGCATCATCTTCTCGATGCAATGCAGTGAAAATTCATGGGCATTCATGGGACAGGACCAAGCGAAACAAGCCCTTTTTGTTTCTCCAGGAATTTTGGAGCTCAGGCTGTAGGAGTCATTAAGATCAGAATCTTAAACCCTTTGCCTAGGGGTTGGGAGGTTACAGAAACAATTACAGTTGAGTTAAGCTGTCTTTGCTCACAAATAATAGCCACAACCTGAGTGCCTATTAACAGAGGGTTCCTCAAGTTTAAAATGCTTGTGCCAGAGTAGATAGAAACATTTCACATGCAGTCGTTAAGTGTGCGTGTGCCCACATGGGGTGGCAGTTTCCTTATGTAGGGATGCAGTCTTAACTTTTCCATTTCTCTAACTCCTGTTTATAGGTGCTTGACAATGCTATTGAAACAGAAAAAATGATAGAAAAGTATGAATCACTTGCCTCTGACCTTCTGGAGTGGATTGAACAAACCATCATTATTTTGAACAATCGCAAATTTGCCAATTCACTGGTTGGGGTTCAACAACAGCTCCAGGCATTCAACACTTACCGCACTGTGGAGAAGCCGCCCAAGTAAGATGCACATTGGAATGTCACCATTAATGTGGGAAGCGATCTCATGGTAGCCACAGACCCCTCGTTTCTGACTTGCTTGATCTTTTCTCTTAATGAATGCCTTTCACCAGTGGCCTGACTTACTCCTTTTCATCTGATCCTGTGTCATTGAGCCTTTTAGAAATCAGGCCCTCTGGGATTTCCAGTAGATTGTGCCCTTGATAGACATGATATATGACAATCCTAAGAAATGGTGCAGATTCCCAGTCCTTTATCCAAAACCCTTAAACTTAATGTGTTTCAGAAATCCTTTTTTGGGGATTTTTGAAAAGTAGAGTGCATACATGTTGTGTACTGTAAAACTGCAGGTAGGTCTCAGGCAGTTACTCATAATCAGACCTGCTAACCTCTGTGTAGCAAAATGTGTGAGTATTCACCTTGTGTTAGATATAGACAGATAATAAATAATTTCATATCAGTTCATACTAGGTTTTACTGCTCAAAAGTTTGATTTCTTACATCTTTTTAAAATTCATAATTGTTGAATAAGGATTGTGGACCTTATCTCTACTTACGATGGTTTGAAAGTCATTCTTCCTTTTTCTGGAACTCCACTCAGTTGTGAATTCCTTGCTGAGGTCTCCGAAACGCATTGAAAGTTATATTAGATAGTCATTTGAAATGTTCTTAATGAATGCATTCAAGCCGTCCTCTCTAAATAAAAACAAGTCCATCGTCCGTCCAGGACTTAACGGTCTAAACCTTGAATGAGGTTATTAATAAAAGAAAGGCATTATGTGCCCCAAATAGAAATCTCAGTTAACAACAAACAAACACAGAAATATTCCACAATTTGGCACATTTTGGGGTCTTAATACCTAAAAACCAACCCACTGCAGTTTCTCTTACATGCATTTCACATAAATTGGACCAGAGATAAATGGCTTTTAAAATTGTATGGCTGTGATGTGTTTTTTTCTCCAGAAGCATAAGAGTTTTTCTCCCTTGAAAGAACAAAATAAAGCAAATAATGTTTATGGCTGGTTTCTTTTCTGTGCTTAGATTTACTGAGAAGGGGAATTTGGAAGTGCTGCTTTTCACTATTCAGAGCAAGATGAGGGCCAACAATCAGAAGGTCTACATGCCCCGGGAGGGGAAGCTCATCTCTGATATTAACAAGGTAAAACCACTTCATTCTGTCCTGTTTGGGTGCTGACCTCCTGTAGGCCTCAGATTCTACTACTGTGTCTTGCTTGTTAAGCAGGCCAGAGACTGAAAAGAGTCTGTCCTGGCCTGTTGAGTTGGTAATACCCTGACAACTGTTGCTTGGGGATTACAGAGGGGCAAGCCACGTGTGGTACCTACGTGTGGTAGGCCAGTCTGTGGGAGGTTTGGGGGCGGTGTTAGATTTTGGCAAACAAGCCTTGGGCCTATTTACCTTGTCACTGTTGACTGAGGTAATTGACTCAGACATCTTAAAACTGCAGAAGAAAGAACTCGAAACCTTATTTCATGTATCTAGAATCTCTAGAGGTTGGGGCTTAGGATTTTGGCTCCTGCCATCAGAGAAGCTGTCAAGACAATTTATGTTATTGTGTCTGTTATGTCTGTGATTGTAAAATTTCGGAGGGGCATTATTTCCAATTAGAAATTTGAAAAATCTTGAACTGTGGTCATTGGTACATTTAGTTCTTTTAAGTGAAATTTTTTTAAAATGGGAAGTAAGGTATCTTCCATAGAACTAAATTTAACGTGGATAACTGGTGAGGATTTTGAAAAAAATACTCATATATGTATATTAAAAACAAGTGGCTATGACGGGATAAATGAGAGAGTTAGGATTTCTTTCTGAGAAAAATCATGTATCGTTTTTATATGATGGAGATGGTTTTTATATGTTGGAGATGATTACTTTTTTTGCCTCCCAAAGCAGGAGATTTATAATTCAGCTATATCACTCCATATCTACACTGTTTTGTTCCAAATACAACACAGGATCTTTAGATGTAGATACAGGAAAGTATTCCCATGAGGTTAAACTGAGAGAAAACTATTTTTTCCTCAAGCTTAAGAGTCAGTGAGAGTGAGAACGGGATTTCCCTTTCAAGTTCTTGGGTCTTTTTTAAAAATACAAGCTTTTGACAGTAGCCAAAGGAAAGTTCCTTGAACACTGCAAGCAACTGTTCTTTTTCACTTCTGTAGGCCTGGGAAAGACTGGAAAAAGCGGAACATGAACGAGAACTAGCTCTGCGAAATGAGCTCATAAGACAAGAGAAACTGGAACAGCTTGCCCGCAGATTTGATCGCAAGGCAGCTATGAGAGAGACTTGGCTGAGTGAAAACCAGCGTCTGGTGTCTCAGGTTGTACTCTAGACCTCATTCAAGAAACTGCTCTGGGGGTAATCTAGAAATGTAGGCTGTACCCGGGGGCCACAGGGCAGCTACCCATCAACATCCAGTGTTCTGAAGCAACTGCCAAGTCATCTTGCCCACTTCCTATGAGGAGGATGTTTATAATTTCTAATATACTTGCTCTTCTGTTTATCTAACCTCTCATAGATTGGAAGCAGTTCAGAGCTTGTTCAGAGCCAGTGAGTGTGTGTGAACCATTAATATAATTTTTAAAAGATTCTCACTGCAATCTTTGACCAGCTAATCCTTTGAGATAGTTAGACTGGCCTAATACATATAAAAGCGGCTTTCTTTTCTGCTTGGCTTAACATAAGCCATCACGTGCTCCAGGCTCATAAGAAGGTGCTAGATACATGTTGGACCTCCCATAAAATGAGAAGTTATATGGGGGTTTGAGCTCAAGCATGGAGTTTCAAGGGTCCTTGGGAAGGCAGAGACCAGCGGGGAGGGGGCTCAGGAGTCAGTGTTTGCCTTTGGGACCCCCAAAGATTAAGGTGTGCTCAGAAGTCCATCTTTGGAATTCCTTTCTTTGTTCCAGTAGGATGGCTTTTTTATTTTGTGCTTCTTTTCATTCCATTTTTCTGTAGGACAACTTTGGATTTGACCTTCCAGCAGTTGAGGCTGCCACGAAAAAGCACGAGGCCATTGAGACAGACATTGCCGCGTACGAGGAGCGCGTGCAAGCTGTGGTAGCTGTGGCCAGGGAGCTGGAGGCAGAGAACTACCATGACATCAAGCGTATCACAGCAAGGAAAGACAATGTCATCCGGCTCTGGGAATACCTGCTGGAACTGCTCAGGGCCCGCAGGCAGCGCCTCGAGATGAACCTGGGGCTGCAGAAGATATTCCAGGAAATGCTCTATATTATGGACTGGATGGATGAAATGAAGGTAACACTCGACTGAAGAGAGGCCAGAGCTGATCCAATGAGGCATCTCTTTTCTGGGACCTACCTGCTAACCCCCAACATACAGCTATTCCCTTTGTCTAATGGCACACTGTTTGAAGCCAGAGTAGGGCCACATTACCCATGGGAAGATTGTTAGCTCACAGGTTAAATGAGATATGAAGTGTGAAAAAGTTGTGAGACCAGTTCCATAGCTAGCATTCTAAAATGGTGATTTAGGTCTCATTTAGATCTAGATTTATATTCCATTGTAAGAAATCAACCAAATTGTACTTGTCCGTGTTTCCAATTTAGATTTCAACTGGCTTTCCATCTCATTGACCTGCATGTGCGTGGCTCTAGTCTGGGGAGGGGGCCCAGGCAGATGATGTGGGTATGTGGGAGAGTGGTACAGAGCACAGGCCTACAGCCCGGCAGCCAGAGTTGAGGCTCTCCTTGAGCCTCCTGCCTTGCCCGTAAGTGGAGAGCACACTTAACTGCCCACCGCACCAGGTCGTAGTGAGAGGCATGCATATCATAGGAAGGGCTGTTGGGCCGCAGCTGCCACTGCCAGGTTGTGCCTCCTCTTTCATGCTGACAGCGTGAACACAGAGTTCCAAGCTTTCTCCCCACCCAGAAAGACCAACCATTATGGCATATCCCTGTGCCCTGTCATGTCCCTCTGATGCAAACTGTGTAAAACTCACTCATGTCAAGCAGGTCGCCAGCTGGAGGACATTCAGCCTCATAGCTGGAACAGAAGAGGGCAGTTTTCAGACAGTATTGTGAAGCCTCTTTTATCTCAGCACACTGTGTTCCCAAGCTCGACCTTATTATGCAAGGGATTTCTTCATGAGATATAAGCCCTTGTCTTTTGTTAACCTCTTGAACTGTACTTGGCATAGGGGCAAGGTCACCTGATACCATCAGTTTTCCCTCTTATTGTCCCAGATTTATGGTTCTCAGATATGGTCTGCATTGACCTCAAAATAGCAATTTTTATAAAAATCTAGCAGAGAAGTGCTTTACTTTACATTTTATAGATGGCAGTACACATTATAATTTATATTGGGCTAGAGATCTCAGAACTAGAGAGTGAAGTAAGAATTCCATCTGGCAAGGTGCCACCCCTATACTGGGCTGATGGAAGAAACTAGAGAGAATGTTAATGGGTCAGACTTAAACCAGAGAACTTGCTCTGGCCTACTAAACATGTTAGCCACATGACCCTGTTCTTTGGTTAAAGATTTGGTCTGGAATGTAAGCTTTTCAACTAAATTCTCCTCCCTTTGATTGTACAAAGGTCCCGGAAGCATACCAGTAAGCTCTTAACTGAGGAATAAAGCACTCCTACAGCACCCTGTAGATTTCTTTAAACTTTGATGTGAAATAACTCTATCACTTTATCTCATCTTCTTGGATTTGTTCTTGGACCCCCAGTTTATATTTCACATTGGTCCCATTTCACCTTTTTTTTTTTCCTCTTTTCTGTACTTCTTAGTATATTTTTGACTGACTTATTCCAAGGTAGATCATCTTTAGTTTATTATGTCTCTCCTGATGCAGGCTTTCAGATTTGTTTCGTTTTGCTGTGATTGCTCATCACTGTCTTCCCGTAAAGATGCTGGGAGGAGAGTGGGTCCAGCTTGCTTGCTGGGTCCCAGCTCGTCCAAAGACCGTGAGATGCTGAGGCCAGGGTTGTTTTCACATGTGTCCTTTCTTGTTCTCTCTTGTGCACAGGTGCTATTACTGTCTCAGGACTATGGCAAGCACTTGCTCGGTGTGGAAGACTTGTTACAGAAGCACGCCCTGGTTGAAGCAGACATTGGCATACAGGCAGAGCGGGTGAGAGGTGTCAATGCCTCCGCCCAGAAGTTTGCAACAGACGGGGAAGGTAAGGATGGCCCTTCCCAGACCTTACCTCTAGAAGCGGATAGGTTGTGTGTTGCAATGGGGAATTTCTGAAGTTACTGTGCCCTTGTAGTTTCCCAGGAATCTGTCTGCTGTCATGTCTTGGATACATGAGATGCAGTGGGGTGGCCTTGAGCACTGTAACTTCTTGCTTTTCTGAAATATGTTTTACTTAAATACCTAAGCGCTGCTTGGTTTTGAATGGCTTGATGTCTGGCAGTGAGACTGCCAGACCACACCTGATGCATACTGGCCAGCTACCTGGTGTGGCAGCTCAAGCATTTTATGGCTGTCACACCTGGTTGTACGTATCTTTGTTTAAAAATATTTGCAAGGATTTGGTTTTATTTTTATTTCTTAATGTTTTAGAAACAGATAAACTCAGCTCTTCTTTCATAGGATTTGTGTGCTTTTTTGGTTCATAAGTGATGAGTTTGCAGTTGGGGCAAAAAAATAACACTTACCATTGCTCCTCTCTCCTCTTCGAGTCAGGATCCTGGAAGGTGCTCCAGTACTTTCTAACATGGCCCTGCCCTTAGAATTGAGCTGGTAATCTAGTAGTAAGGAAATGGGGTGTGGCTTACTGCCTGCAAATGAACAGAAATGTTTATTAAACTCTGTCACACACCTTCTTTGGCATTAAACAGGTTACAAGCCCTGTGATCCCCAGGTGATCCGAGACCGTGTGGCCCACATGGAATTCTGTTATCAAGAGCTTTGCCAGCTGGCAGCTGAGCGCCGGGCCCGTCTAGAAGAGTCCCGTCGTCTCTGGAAGTTCTTCTGGGAGATGGCAGAAGAGGAAGGCTGGATCCGGGAGAAGGAGAAGATACTGTCCTCTGATGATTATGGGAAAGACCTGACCAGTGTCATGCGCCTGCTCAGCAAGCACCGGGCATTCGAGGACGAGATGAGCGGCCGCAGCAGCCACTTTGAGCAGGCCATCAAAGAAGGCGAAGACATGATCACAGAGGAGCACTTTGGGTCAGAGAAGATTCGAGAGAGGATCATTTACATCCGGGAGCAATGGGCCAACCTGGAGCACCTCTCAGCCATTCGGAAGAAGCGCCTGGAGGAGGCCTTGCTGCTGCACCAGTTCCAGGCGGATGCTGATGACATCGATGCTTGGATGCTGGACATTCTCAAGATCGTCTCCAGCAACGATGTGGGCCATGACGAGTACTCCACACAGTCTCTTGTCAAGAAACACAAGGATGTGGCAGAGGAGATTGCCAACTACAGGCCCACCATCGACACACTGCACGAGCAAGCCAATGCCCTCCCCCAGGAGCATGCGGAGTCTCCGGATGTGAGGGGCAGGCTATCAGGCATCGAAGAGCGGTACAAGGAGGTGGCAGAGCTGACGCGGCTGAGGAAACAGGCGCTTCAAGACACCCTGGCCCTGTACAAGATGTTCAGTGAGGCTGATGCCTGTGAGCTCTGGATAGATGAGAAGGAGCAGTGGCTTAACAACATGCAGATCCCAGAGAAGCTGGAAGACTTGGAGGTCATCCAGCACAGGTGAGTTAGGGGTTTCGTGGGCGGGATAGCAGCGCCACCAGCCCACCCCACCCCACCCCTTGTTACCACTAGTAGCCAAGGAGGTGACTGCCTTGTTTTGAATTGCCTTTTCAGATTTGAGAGCCTAGAGCCAGAAATGAACAACCAGGCCTCCCGGGTTGCAGTGGTGAACCAGATTGCACGGCAGCTGATGCACAGCGGCCACCCAAGTGAGAAGGAAATCAAAGCCCAACAGGACAAACTGAACACGAGGTGAGCGTGAGGCCAGCAGTGTGCTGGCTTCCTGTGTGCAAGGCCAGGGAAGGCGAGGTCACTTGCTGAGCCTTGCTGTCAGGAATCTCCTGCCCAGGGTCACTGGCATCATGGTAGTGATGTCATGGCATTGGCACCTGCCTTTCAACATCCCCTAGCTTTGCAAGAAGCATCCTTTGGGGTGATGTCATTCCAGACAGCCTGGACCCTGCTCCTCTCCACATGAGAACTAAGGGCCTTGGTGAGACCTGTGCCCAGCACGGTGGATCATAGCATCAAGGTGGCGCCTGCACAGTCCCTTTTAAGATGATTTCTGAAACAGGATTTTACATGTTTGAGGTGTAATTGGCCTATGAAGGTCCTGATTATCAAAGTAGACCTTTGTCCTGGCTTATCTTTCTGTTGAATAAACACATTTGAATAGGGTTTGGTGGCAAAGTGGCCTTGGTTCTGATGGTTACTATCAGGTATTGGCTTTGGAAAGTGTTCACCAGGTACAGTTCAGAAATGAGCAGAATGTGTATGGCAGATGTGAACCAATTGACTCTTCAGAGGACAGGTGTGTTGTCTGTGCTTATTTATGTTGGAGCTCTTCCACAAGTCCCTCTTCATGTCAGGCTTCTTCCAAATTAAATTGCTGTTTCTATGGTATTTCTATTACATATGTGATACAAGAACAGTTATGATATTAGCCGTTCCTGTGATAACAGGTATTGAATGAGATGATTTTCCAAAAAGCATGTAATCAAAGCAAAGATAGAAGAAAAAACCCTGCAGCTCTGATCATCCCCAGTTTATCTAGCTGTGAGCTTTCAGCCCTTTTTTACACTGCTGTCTCTGTGCCCGCCCCCCCGCCCTCCCAGGTGGAGTCAGTTCAGAGAACTAGTCGACAGGAAGAAGGACGCTCTTCTCTCTGCCTTGAGCATACAGAACTACCACCTCGAGTGCAATGAAACCAAATCCTGGATTCGGGAAAAGACCAAGGTTATCGAATCCACCCAGGACCTGGGCAACGACCTGGCCGGCGTCATGGCCCTGCAGCGCAAGCTGACCGGCATGGAACGGGACTTGGTGGCCATCGAGGCAAAGCTGAGCGACCTGCAGAAGGAGGCAGAGAAGCTCGAATCTGAGCACCCTGACCAGGCTCAGGCCATCCTGTCTCGGCTGGCCGAGATCAGTGACGTGTGGGAGGAGATGAAGACCACCCTGAAAAACCGAGAGGCCTCCCTGGGGGAGGCCAGCAAGCTGCAGCAGTTCCTGCGGGACCTGGACGACTTCCAGTCCTGGCTCTCCAGGACCCAGACGGCCATCGCCTCGGAAGACATGCCCAACACACTGACTGAGGCGGAGAAGCTTCTCACACAGCACGAGAACATCAAAAACGAGATCGACAACTACGAGGAGGACTACCAGAAGATGAGGGACATGGGCGAGATGGTCACCCAGGGGCAGACCGATGCCCAGTACATGTTTCTGCGGCAGCGGCTGCAGGCCTTGGACACCGGGTGGAACGAGCTCCACAAGATGTGGGAGAACAGGCAGAATCTCCTCTCCCAGTCACATGCTTACCAGCAGTTCCTCAGGGACACGAAGCAGGCTGAAGCTTTTCTCAACAACCAGGTACTATTCCCCACTGCCTCTGCTTCCTTCCTGTCAGAGCGGGCCCTGGGGCCCTTCTGAGACAGTTTGCCAGGGCTGGTTGTTTCATACAGGTGTCAACACACCTGTATGAAATTAAAAGGGTGACTTAGAGATATTTTTTGCCCTGATTTCTAAGGCATTGGAACCTGGCACAACGTAGAGGACAGGCATTGAAGAGTCCACAGGAGCTGTCTTGCCTTGCAAAATACAGTTCTCTTTCAGCTCCTGAGGAGCTGTTCTTCATCGTATGTCCTCATAGTATCACATTGAATTGGCAACATTCTGTGAGGTACTAATTTAATTTAAAAGGACAGTGAAGATTTTTTTTTTTAACTGAATGACTGTATTCCTAGCTCTAGAGGAGCCAGGGACTTCACCTGATGACATAAGGCAGAGATTAGAGAAAGAAAAACAGCTGAGGATGGTGGCCCACATGAGGGTGGTTAATCTTTCTTACAGAGTTGAAGGGCATGTCACGGTTAACTTGGAAGGCACGTGAGAGGACCCTTGTGGTTAATAGACAAAGCCTTACTTTCCTCATTTTGGGAAGAAATGTAGAGCATTTAACCACTTAGGGAAGGTTAGTCACTTATGGTGTCCCACTAGGTTTTATTCCTGCCAACTTTAAAAAAAAATCTGATTCAATAGATAATTTCATGTAAATGTAATGAAGCAAGTATTGTGAAGTATGTTGCATAGAAATGGAGGACACAGGAACGATTGCTTTTGTTATTCTGAAAGTGAGTCCTACTTCATAATATCTCTACTTCTGTGCTTGTTTTTTTTTTTCCTCTCTCTCTTTTTAAATAAGGAGTATGTTTTGGCCCATACTGAAATGCCTACCACATTGGAAGGAGCTGAAGCAGCTATTAAAAAACAGGAGGACTTCATGACCACCATGGATGCCAATGAGGAGAAGATCAATGCTGTTGTGGAGACTGGCCGGAGGCTGGTGAGCGATGGAAACATCAATTCAGATCGCATCCAGGAGAAGGTGGACTCTATTGATGACAGGTACAGTGATCTGAAGGGAGTCCTGCACCTGGGGCTCAATCATCACATTGGCCAAAGTCCTTGGGGCTTCGGGTGTCAATTTCCCCGTGAGCAGGGTAGGGGCATCTAGCAAAATTTAATCTACCTATTACAGAAAATCACTGAGCAGTGAGCCCACGTCTGCCTGAGAAAGTGGTTCAGGTCAGACATGTCCACAAAAGAAAAGGGAGCCTGAGAAGCCGAGCTAGTACTTAACCAGAGGCTTATTAGTAAGAGCCGTAATACTGAGCAAGTCAGGTATAAGCTGTGCCCTGCAGGAGCCGACACGCAGCATGTCACCCGATGGGACTCTGAGAGCCAAACGCTTCCCCAGCCAAGCCCACATTTGCCTTCATCCACACAAGACTCCTATGAAGCCTTTGGGGAAGGAGTGGGGAAAAGGAGGGAAGATTTGCTTGTCCTGAGTATGTGACAGAGCCACAAAGAAACATTATCAAGCCTTTTGTGGAAAATTGGCTTAGATAATACTGTAATAGGGATTTTTTCATGATGAGAGGAAAGATGCCTTTTCCTCTTCTGCCAGGGCATCTCTTGGATGCTCTTGTTTTTTTTGTTTGTTTGTTGTTTTTAATTTCTTTGCTGTTCTGACAATTTTTTCTCCCTGAATGAAGGCCAGTGTACTCTGACTTTCACCCCTAATTCTCTCCTTGCCTTAGTTATTACTAAAGTGGGAGGTCAGGGTAGGCCCAGGTCTGACTGCTCCAGCATGGGCTGGTTCCCGGCCGGCCACTTCCTCACCAGTCGGCCCATCTGGGTCAGTCACTAGGTCTGTTCCCACTGACCTTCGCCAGTCCCAGTGTGGGCTGGATAAGGGCTCTCTGTGAGGCTGATGTCATTGAAAAACAAGCTCCTCCTAGAGTGAAGAGGAAGAACTTATACTGAGAGCATTTCTTAACATAGCCAAGAGGGTCTCCTGGGACGCTGGGCCAGATTAACTTTTTATGATACATGAGGGAAAGGGGAATTACTCTTTCCTTCTAAAGATTGAGCTCCTGGCCTTAGTACTTGGGGTTCGTCTTTTGCCCTGATTCAGAGCCTAAACCTATATGTTCAAGAAGAGTGGTACTGTGGAATAGGGTATGCCATGTATTAATTATAATTTTGTGTCTGTTGCTTTTAAAACAGCTATAAAAAAGGTAAAAAAGATCCCACCACCAAACCCTTCTTAAATGAGTATGAGAAATAAGGATCGAGCAAGGCATTTTTAACCTAGAGAAAAAGAATTTCTTTTTTTCCTAATGTTAATTAAGTCTCATTATTTTGTAAATATGATACCTCATGTCCTTCTGTGTTGGATGTACACAGCTGTTTCCTGCAGGCAGGCTTGGCTGTTAGGGACACGTGTGTTCAGGCCAGCATGCAGCTGCCTGGCAGCCTCCTCAGTGTATTTACACATCCCCTGGTGCTACAGCTGCAAGCAGTTGTTGGGAGCAGGTGATACTGTCCAGAGGAGAGACTCCTGCAGATGAGAGAACATTTAAGCAGCCTTTCAGTTGTGGTTTGACCTTCTTTTC
This sequence comes from Smutsia gigantea, assembly GCA_032199065.1. Lineage (NCBI taxonomy): Eukaryota > Metazoa > Chordata > Mammalia > Pholidota > Manidae > Smutsia > Smutsia gigantea. The sequence goes on along the minus strand of JAVSCE010021727.1, from coordinate 379,666 downwards.
GTCCTTGACTGAGAGCCTGGGCTCCTGGAGTTCCAAAGCCTTCTTAGGATTTCTGTTTTAAAAAAGAAATGGAAAGAGGATCCTGTGTTCTTCATAAGCAACAGGAGGATGGAAGTGGGAGAGAGCTTTCCATTGTTCTGCCCCCTGAGGACAGTTTTCTTCTTTTCCTCCATTGGTTAATTGAATTCTGGTTTCACTTTAATACCCCCAGTGGCCTCAGAGTTTGAAACTAACCCTAGAGGATATTTGTCTATTATAAAAATATACAAATCTGTGAGTTCCAGGTGCTGTAGGAGGAGCACAAGCTAGGGAAACATCTAAACCTTCAGATCTAATCCTCCGTCCAGAAACATAGTGATGCTTTTGTGCAGCTGTTTCCATAGACTGCAAAAATTATCATTCATAGTGTGCTTGTGTTCTGAAAGTCTTGTCTGTTACTACCGAGTTTATTGAGATGAAAAAGTACTAGAACAAAGACACTGACTCTTAACAGATGTGGGGGTGGGACACAAGCAGCCTTTAAAGTGCTTCTGACTGGGTGAAAAGGAGCCTGCCTGGCCCAGGGGTGCAAACTGTGAGCTTCCTGGCTCAGAGCAAAACCCCAGCCACAACACAGTCCTGGGAGAACTAGGAACGGTATCCAGCGTTATGAAGCCAGACCCTATCTCACAGGGGGGAAGAAGCTGAAAAACGACCAGCCCGTTTTATTCCAGCACCTGCAGTTCTTTTCACAAGAACCAGAATTAAACCAGCATCTGCCACATGTGACAAGGGAGCTTTTCAGTTTTATTATGGGGATAGGAGGTGAGACATGGAAGTAAAAAGCAAGAGATTTGACTTTCTCCCAAACTAAGAGCACTCTCTAGGACTATAGGAAACTATGGCCATGTTTTAGAAAGTCCTTCCCTATAATTAAATCCACAGTCCAGCCTTGAAAGACCTTCCCAGGTTTCACTTCCCTTGAGCACTGTCGGTTACCACTAATAAACAGTTAGGCCACACTCACTTCTCTCGAGGGTTTTCTGAGTCAGCAACAGTCTCAGCTTGCTGAGCACATCGCTCGCAGGCCCTCTCTTAGGTCTTTGGCGTTTGGACGTAGGGCCCTGAGTCATGGTTCGGCCATCCCCTGTTTTCATGGTCCCACTGTAAGAATGATTGCCTGGGCAGGAATCCTGGGCACGTGTGAGACTTGATTGTGTCAGGGAAACGTTCAGATGTGTGTCCAGTGGTGTCGTCTCTTGGTGAAGCTTCTCAGTGTTTGAAGTTATTTTTGTTTCCATTATTTCATGAGCTTCAGGGATGCATGTCCTGTGATAACTGCCAGTGTCTGCAGTTCTCCTTGGCATCGTAGCCCTTCCTTGTGACACTGCAGCAGGGATTGTTGTCTTTATTCAAGGCCTTTGTGATCAAAGGCAGGACTCTGGCATTTTGTGACTAACAGCAACTCACTCAAATTACCTTCCTCCTGAAGATTTGCTTTATTTTCTTAAAATCCCCTACAAATAATCATTGGAATTTGAGAGCAGGGAACCTGAAGAATTTTCTTTGACATTTTTTTCCCCACCCACATTTTTAGACCACTGATACCTTTAGCCCAAACCTGCTGATAATCTTAAAAAAATTTTTTTTTTAATTTTGATCTCTGAAAAGGATAACAGTGAAGTAAAGGGGCTTCGGCCTTTATTTTTTGTTGTTTAAAGAGCAATAGAATGTTAAAAATTGGTCTGAAAATACTACTACATACCATTTTAATTTCTGCTTTCTAATCCTTGCCTTGGAGTTTTCTATCACTGAATATGCCTAAAAGCTTTTCATTTAGCATAAGATGTATTTTTCTATTTTTGCATCTTGCCTAAGGGGTGTAAACATATTAAGATCCCTTTTCCTGAAGTTATAGAAGCCCTTTAAAATTCAAAAGTCGTCTGTGTCCAGTGGATGGAGGTGTTATTTCTGTCCATGTTATTCCTGTTGTTGTGCAGTCAGTCTGTGTCACTCTTGGCGCAGAGGCCATCTGCCTCCAGTTTCTGAGCAGATGATAGCTGCCCACTTGTTCCGAGCAGGCACTGAGGGCCCGTGGGACGCATGGCTTCCCTGTACGACCTTTCTTGATCCTGAGGAGGGTTCCTAAAAGTCAGTGGCTAGTGCTTCCCGAACTGCTCTTTGTCGGCACTGTAGAGAAGCAGAGGTTGGATTCTTCCTCATCCCTGCCATGGGGCTGGCAGGGCTGGGTGAGGAACCTTGCCTAGGCACATGTGGCAAGAACTCGCTTCGGGAATCGGCATGAAAAGCCAAGCTTCCTATGTGCACTTTGTTCCTCTGCCCCTCCTGAGACCACACGCTTAGGCTGGCTGGCTAGGGTTGTGCGGGAGTATGGGGGAGGCTGTTCTTGATGGCCGGTGTGGTACAGCTCCCATCGTTGCAGCAGAAACTCAGAAAGGCCATCCTTTTCCTGGCACTCTGGTGTCCCTGCAGCTGTTCTTCTCATCCTCGGGGGAGAGCCCAAGCTAGTGCGTGTGGGGAGGAGATGGGCTGGGGAGTGCAGGCCCCTCCATGGTAGTGTGAGGAAGCCCTGAGTAGAGTTTGGAATTGGAAGCAAATGCTTGCTGCTCACCACGTTCAGCAGCTCCTTCCAGACCTTACAAGTGTTTTGCTGAAGGTTTTGTGCTTTGACTTCTTGAAACCTTAGTTACCCTTATTTATTGATAAAGAGTGGGATTGAGTAGTAGACAATTTCAGATCGTAGTTTTCATTCCTGGTTTATTGTTTGTGGTAAGTTTTTCCCGAGATGGGAATCTGTTTATCAGGAAATGTTCATTTAAAATCAGTTATAGGATTATATATGTTTTCTTGGCCAGGTACATGTCCTGTCACCCAGTTACGAGTTTCTCGAAGATAAGTTTCAAGTTCTTGCACAGTGTCTGTAACGGGGATTTGTTAACAGCACATGTGCAGATTTTTTTTCTCCTTAGCACCAGATTAGGAAGCCCTGAATTGACACAGCTCATCTGACTGCATCCTTGGCCTGTCATGTGGCTTGGGCAGGTGTTTTTGTCTCTTTTGTACCATCATATGCTCACTTGAAGGATGCTAAAGTTCTTTGTTTATCCTGCCTTCTTGACATGATTAAGAACTGTATGCAAACTGTTTTCAGCACATATAGAAATCCAGGAAAGAAGTTGAATTGTAAATTCCATATTTCAAGATTCTTTTCCCTTTTTAAAAATTCTTTTTATTATTGTTACAACAGACATAGGAAGAATCGTGAGGCGGCCAGTGAGCTTCTGATGAGATTGAAGGATAACAGGGATCTTCAGAAATTCCTGCAAGATTGTCAGGAGGTATGTCTACCTTTGACCCCTCCCTTCCTTGTTTCTAACAAGAGCCAGCAAGCATTTGACAGAAGAGCCCTAGGAACTATAAAATTAATTGAGGGCAGAAATTCAGATCACCTGTGTAATTTGCAGGTGGGACAGTATGGCACCTTGTCAGTTCTCCTGCTTATAAGCTACCACTTAGAGTGACTAGATTAATCTAGGATAATATAGTCTAAAATTGTTTAGTGCTGTCCATTAACTGGCCATTTCATTTTAAATCAAGAGTGTCATTCCTCCATTGCAGTAGTTGTGTTTAAGTACTTGGTAGCCAACTGTGATTAGTGACTGCCATATTGGACATTGCAGGTGTTGAACATACCCTATACTATAACCTAAAAACATTTAATATAATGTTTTAACTATTTAATATACATTTAATGGTGTGGAAGGAAAGAATTAAGAGGAGCTGGCTACCTAGGTAAGAAGCAAAAATTTAAAAATACAAACTGAGTTTCTTACTGAATACCTTGAAATACCCAACCTTCTGGCTCTTTAAATGTGTGTCTAATATGCCAAGAGCAGTAATCCTGATTTCAAACTCCCAAGTTTTAACATGTGGTATTAATCTGATGCTTCTCATACTATTTCATGCTCCCCTGATACATGAATAAACAAATCTGGAACACTAAAGTTAGCTAGAAAAATGCAGTCTTTTGTCAAGTTAGTTGGAGAAAAGCATCTAGCTGATTTCACAGGTGTGTGTTCATGAGCACATTGTATTTTTCTATCTGCCAGAGAATAGTGGTAAGAGTCAGGACTGTTTTTTTTTAGGTTAAATCCCCTCGGAGGCAAAAATGGGATGAAGAATACAGGAGTGAAGCTGCAGGGACCTTGTGGGGGAGGGAAATCGGAGGGTGTAGGAATAGGATGAGGTTGTGTGCTAAGAATATGGCTGAAGTCATCACAAGCACCTTGCACGTAAACATGTGGCTGTGTGTTAAAAAAATACAGCTCTACTAGTGGTCATGTCAGATAATCTGTGCGACAGAAGCAATCCTTCATGTCCATCAAACTGCTGTCTTACTGTGAATCTTGCAGTATGCTCTAGCACCTAAACCTTAAGAAGGAAAGCCCATAAACTATGTAGCTTAGGGTCTGTTGGCTTTCAGCGCCACTTTGATGAATCTAGGTCTCTGGGGACTTGCCTGGAGCCAGACAGGCTGAAAACAGGAGTGCCTCTTCAAGTGACAGTAGCATTAATCACCCATTTGAATAGGATGCTCATTTAAAGAGGCATGCATGTCCCCAGGCAGGGCTTGAGGAGTGTAATGGGATCTAAAGTTAGCTGTGTAGAGCTGCATGTGTTGCTGCAGCAATACCAAGTGGCCCTTAAGCACTGGAGGGAGTGAAGGGGATCTAGGGATGTTTATAGCCAGGGCAATGGCTTGCACAGATTGAAGGTCCCCAGTATTACCTTGATGTTTCCCTTGAAGCACCTTAAGTGACTTGTTTTTAGCCATATTGGGTGTAGAAAGGAGCCATATGGTTCCATACTCTTGCTTAAAAGGCAGGTTAATAAAGTGAAATTCATTGACCTGAGCATGGTGAAACCTGGTTAAAATTGAGGGGAGAAAATTACAGGAAATAAGCAGGAGGTGAGGGGATAAGAGGAATCTTTGAGAGAAGCCCAGTTGAAATGTCCAGCCTCCTATTTCCCATTTATATACGTGTGAATTCATAAATAGAAAAGTGTGGGAGAAGTAAGTGGATAAAATGATAATTCTTCCTGAGGGAATCACAGGAAGTCATTTTAGTAAATCTTCAGATCTCTGTCAGTGCTTGTTCCAAATTACCATCCTGGGTTACAAGGAGTTCACTCCTCAACACGCACCAGCGACTGTTGCGCATGCCCAGAGGGCGTGGATTCCCCTCAGAGCGTGCAGGAAGGGTTTTGGCTGGGCTTCTGTATCTTGGAGATGGTTTGCAGGTGTCCTTGTAACTGCTCTGCCAAGCCTGCCTCCCTGGCTTTATCCTTCTTTTCTTGAACCTCATTAAAAGTTAATACAAGGATAGTATTTTGGGGGAGGGGGGATGGTTCTGATTGACCCACATCAGCATAATATAGTTTCCACATAGTGACCAAATTTAGATCAGGTTTGGGGGCTCCAAAACCCTTGATGTCAAAGTACAAGCAGGGGGTGATGTATGGATCATTCTTTGGCTATAGACTTTCCGTCATTCAGCCTTATTAAAATATGTCCCTTTTAAGCCAGAATCTCTGAGAATGGAGTTTGTATATGGACCAGGCCTACATTTAAAAATCTACCTGTTAACCCTGGTAGGTATTTACAGAGCACCCAGAGGTCAGATTTAGTATCATTGCTGGCTGTTAGTATTGTTCAGGGTCTAAGGAGTCGAGGTTGTCTCTTTGTCAGGCTCCCTTCCTCTGTGTGCCTTGGCCAGAGGAGGCATGGATTGTGAAAGCTGCTGTCACTGCCACCCCCCAACACACTGCCTGGATGGGGAAATTTATTGCCACAGGAATACAGTGGGAATGAGCAGAGGCTCACCTATTCCCAGTTACAAATAAGGATACGAAGATCATTATAGTATTTGTAGTGTTATGTTATTCTGAGGTCCTGAAAAATGAATGATTTTTAAAGAGTACCGATTTTCTGTTTTATTCCCTCACACTATATAACTCCTGTTTTCTGAAACTGATTTTTTTTTTTCTGGAGGGTAATGTAACTAGCTGTGTGTGGCACAGGGTAGTGAGTTTAGTGCTTTGCTTTGAGCTTAATTCAGTGATCAAAGCATTTTCTCTATCCTTTTCCAATCTGTGCAGTGTTCTTTTCTATTTTCTAGCAAGAATGAGTATTTTCTTAAATGACCTTTGTAAATGCCCACAGATAGTAACTGTAGTTTTGATTCCAGAATGCTGATGAAGGGCTGATGAACTAGCAAGTTCTGTAGAGCCACTTCATTGTGCTGTATTGGATAATGCTTTATCTGTAGGATGATGTGTTCAGCAAAGAGCAGATTCGTTTATAAGCCTCTTGATTTTTATGTAGATTTTTTTTTAAATCTCCCTTGGGTAGGTGGTTATGAATAGCAAAAATATGTGAATGTCCTTTGCACTTTGGATAAATGCCTTCTATTGTGCTTAATCTGTATGTGTGTGTAACACAGGGGAACATTTTACCATTTGGTTTCCTTTTAACTTCTTTTACCCTTTGAATGAATGGCCATAGTATTTCAGATTTTAGCTACTCAGACAACTGGAAAATAGGTAATTCTTTTAAAGTAGGAAATTAGTGTCTCTGCCATTGTTTAAAAAATCTGTAGTCCTTGCTTACAAAGTGGTTTATGAGATTTACTGGATTTCCCCTCAATAAAGAATGACATCAGAGATCTCGCTACCTTTTGCTTTCAAACCTCTGCCCCCTTGTGTGGTGGGTGAATATCCTGAAAAAAGTAGAGATGGTGCCTGGGAGTTCAGCCACATTCAGATCCAGGGGTGCTCCTGTGACCTGTATCACCCTCCTTGACATCATTTCCAAAGAACAGACTTTCTGTTGTTTAAGCAAATTTATGGAGAAGACTTTCCCAGTAGCAGCTTAAGAGTGCAAGTATGGCTTGGAAATGTTTATTCTGTAAAGGTTGATTCTATTGTTTTGATGCAACGTTTCTAAACTTTTGGAGATGGGACTGTGTAGGGGGTTTAGGTGCAAATTTATTTTGGCAACAACTGGTGTAAAAGGGTGCTTATGGTGGTCACATGGGAGAAGGAACACGGTCTAAGACATCTGCTTCTGATTCTGGGCTGAGCCTGCATTCCATTGTGTGTGTTCCGCCTGGGCAGGCACAGAGCTCTGCCTGGGTTAGTGCTGTGTGTAGGCCAGGAATGATGACCCTGGCAGGGCCAACTACAGGCAGGCAGTAAGGAGCTGGGCAAACTGGGGTGAAATCCAGCAAGAGAAGGGTATCCAGGGCCAGAGCCTCATGCGAGAATTCCTTCCGCAGGGCTTTCCAGAGTTCAGATTCAAGTAGACACGTTGGTCTCAAAGTCCAGTCCTGTGAAGTGTTCTTGGTCTGAATGGAAGACTGGTTAGAGAAGTAGAGGCTATAGAAAAAAAGGTGAAAGTGACTCGTTTGAAGGAAGCATTGAGAGGCATCAGATTTGCCTTACCCGTACAGTGAGCAAGTTACTTACGCCTTTTGGCATTCTCAGAGGAGGGGATAGAACAGCTGAGTTTGGAGGGTTTTTTTAATAATAGAAAGGACTGAAAGGGTAAAAATATTATAGAATAGAGTAAAAGACAGTCTTGATTAACATGTATTGCTGGCACAAGTATTTGGAAGAGAGAGAAGGTTGTGACTTGGACTGGTTAGGGCAGAATTTTAAATAATGACTTTTGGGGGAAAAGCTGGTTATGGATGCCCAACAGTTTGAAAGCTGGCTCAGAGAGCTTTTGTACTTCTGGATTTAATGTTAAATGCACAGTTTGAAACAAGGCTCAGGTGCAGCCTCCTTGCAATGGAGATACCTGTCAGACGGGTCAGAGTTGTAAAATAAATATTTGGTTGTCTGTTGACATGGAAACCTGTGCAGTGTGCATAACACGACATAGCACAACTCTTTCCCAGCAGCAAAAAAGGCTGACGTCTGTGATCACAATCTCTGAAACCATCCTGATTTTTGTTTTCCTAGCTGTCTCTCTGGATCAATGAAAAGATGCTTACTGCCCAGGACATGTCTTACGACGAAGCCAGAAATCTGCACAGTAAATGGTTAAAACATCAGGCATTTATGGCAGAGCTAGCATCCAACAAAGAATGGCTTGACAAAATTGAGAAGGTGAGCCAGAATGTTCGATGAGGCCCCCATTTCTGAGGTGTGGAAGTGAACTGGGTAGAAATGACTCACTCCTCTTTCTATAGCACATTTCTCCCTTATGTTTGAGTCAAATCTGATCGCATACAGAAGTTACACAGCTGGTAGCAATCCCCTTCCACTTACAGTTCCTGACCTCACCCAGCAGAAAGGAGACAAGCAGAAATCCAACCAGATGATACAAAGAGCTTTATTTGTCTTTTAATGAATACTAGGTGTTTGGTTTCTGTTGTGTGTCTCACCTGTTGTAGATGATGGACAGTGAGCCCCGTGGACAGAGTCCCCACTATCAATCCTGTTATGTGTGTGTGACCATGACAGAGACTGATCAGATCCAGTTTGCACAGAACTTAGAAATAGTATATATTTTAAGTTTTCCCAGTTTTTCTCATGTGATTACTGTATACTAGGCACTATAATAATTTAAGATGTGTTATTTTGCCACAGGGAGATTCTGTGCAGCATTGCTAAGCATGGACATCAAGTTCCCCACCCTCCTTTCTCTTCCTCACACTTTTAATATTGTTTCAGACTATTAACAGTTAAAATAACGTGCTACCATCTTTTGGGGGTGGAGTGGAGGGCATTAAGTCTTGGGATAGTAGTATTAATGTCCCACTTCCCCAGTAGAAACTATTTCAGTGTGTAGCAGGCACTTCCTGCTTGACTCCCATGAAAGCCAAATAGAATGTGTAGACGAGGCCATTGTCCATTTTATTGAGCAGTAACTTCATGTGGAAGACTGTGTGTGTGTATGTGTGTGTAATGAGTGGGTAAGTCTCAGATGAAATATCCTAGGTTTGTTTTTCACAGTAACGTTTGTTCTCTAGCAAATGATGTTATGTTTTCCAGGAAGGAATGCAGCTCATTTCAGAAAAGCCCGAGACAGAAGCTGTGGTGAAGGAGAAACTCACTGGTTTACATAAAATGTGGGAAGTCCTTGAATCTACCACCCAGACCAAGGCCCAGCGGCTCTTTGATGCAAACAAGGCTGAACTTTTCACGCAGAGCTGTGCAGACCTGGACAAATGGCTGCACGGCCTGGAGAGTCAGATTCAGTCCGATGACTATGGGAAAGACCTGACCAGCGTCAACATCCTGCTGAAAAAGCAACAGGCAAGTGGGCGAGACAGCCACTTTTCTTGAGCTCTTCCTGTTTTATTGTCATAGTCTTTACGGTCCCCTCGGCCACTGTGTTCTCAGCCCTCCCATCTTATGTGGTGGGATTTGAACCCAGCAGAGTGTTCGCTCTGACAGCAGCATTTTCAGAACTGACTGGAAACACACAGTATTAGGAGAAGATTGTGTGTCTGGGCATGGGAATGGTTTTTTATTATCATCATAATAAAATTGATGGATAGTATCACCATTTAACACTGGTGAGATATTCATTCAGTTCCACAATTTCCATGAAGGAAAATAATCGTGTTTGCATACTTTGCTGGATAATGTGTATATATGTGATGGTTATCTGAGTTGTTCAGGGTACTTTTTGGATAATAAAAGAAATTTCTTGTTATTGCATCATGAGAGAATGTCCTTAAGGGAAAATGAATTTACTTCAAGTTTACAAGAAAAACAGCTCCAGCGAGGTTGAGAAAGCATGTTGGTGGCAGAATCTTCCACGGGCTCCCCTGGCTGGGTTTGCAGTGTGTGGCTGAGTTCCAGGCTCAATGGTCTGCTTATAACCAGTCTCTGCAAAAGTGTCTTTGCCCAGTGCCGAAGCTTGTTTCTTCCAAGTGACACCCACTCTTCCTTTTGCTATGTTATATCCTACTCCTGTCTTCAACTGATCTGTATCGTGGAATTTTTTATGGGTGGCTTTCAGTCACTGCTGTTTATACCCCTACCTGCTGGAGGAGTCTGTTCCCAGATATGACCCCCTTGTCTGTAAACTCTCAGTATATTTATTCCCAGTGTGATGCTTCCTGCGTGAGACCCCTCTACTTTCACTTTTGCCCATTTTCCTCATGTAAATAAACAATTAGTGTGTTTTCAGCTAATTACTCAATATTTTTAAAAAGAATAACCAGCTTTCTGATTGAAGACATTGAGGGAAGATAATAATAGCTATCCTTCTTGCCTAAAAGAACTGGAACCTCAAGAGTTTATTTCTTCCTGATGGTCAAACTTCTTCCTATGGCTTCTGAGCAGCAGTTGAACTCTGTCCTTTTCCCATAATTAATTCTTATATCCCCTGTCGTTTGCCTCCTAAGTTCCTGGATAAACTTGAATGTTGCTCCCAAGTTTTAAACAGTGAGCTGACAAAGTAGAGGCTAACTGATAGTTTGATAGATGCTAGGAACCATTTCTTGGGCTCTCTCTCCACTGTATAAATTAATATTCCTCAATCTTCTATTTCAGCCAGTGCTTCAAAAGCAAGCATTTTATAAGGCTGTCTGTGTTTCCTGTGTCTCGGTGTGAAGGTTGCTCTGCTTTCTGCCCTCAGATGCTGGAGAATCAGATGGAAGTTCGGAAGAAAGAGATCGAAGAGCTCCAGAGCCAGGCCCAGGCCTTGAGTCAGGAGGGGAAAAGCACCGACGAGGTGGACAGCAAGCGCCTCACCGTGCAGACCAAGTTCACCGAGTTGCTGGAGCCCTTGAACGAAAGGAAGCATAACCTGCTGGCCTCCAAAGAAATCCATCAGTTCAACAGGGATGTGGAGGACGAGATTGTGAGTAGACCCTTGCCACACAAGGTGCTTTTCTTTAAACCTCCGTGCCTGTCCTGCCCAGATCCCATGTTCTCACTTCTCTTTTGGACTCTACTTGGGCCGTGTTGCTGAGCTGAGTTATCAAAGCCCATGTTCTTGTCTGTTCACACAAGATGTAACACTGTTTTTCTGTCTGGTTTTCTAAAAGATACCTGGAGTTTCATTGCTCTTAAAATAGTAGTTACAAAAATAAAGAATGAGGACTCAGGGCAAGTGCAGAACTGAGGATGAAGTATGGCCTGGACTACTAGCCCCTGCCCTGTACGGGAGACGGGCTCGCTGCCCAGGCAGCCCTTCCCCAGGGCACCGAGCACACATTCTCAGGCTGGCCTCCCGGCTGCACGTGTTTGTGTCAGATATTTGTTCTCTCCAAGTGGTCCTGACCACCTGTTCACAATTCTTTGCAGTTGTGGGTTGGAGAGAGGATGCCTTTGGCAACTTCCACGGATCATGGCCACAACCTCCAGACTGTGCAGCTGTTAATAAAGAAAAATCAGGTAAGTGTTTCTGCTTGGGCTGGCTCAGTCTGATAAACAATTGCTCCAAATTATAAGGCAGGGAACGGGAGAGCCTTGTGAAGTCTTGTGGTTTCCCGTTGGCCCTCATGAAACAGCCTGGTGTTGGAGGTTAGTGAGGCTTTTGTGTGTTCCCCACACTCACAGACCCTCCAGAAAGAAATCCAGGGGCACCAGCCTCGTATCGATGACATCTTTGAGAGGAGCCAAAGCATCGTCACCGACAGCAGCAGCCTCAATGCTGAGGCTATCCGGCAGAGGCTCGCTGACCTGAAGCAGCTGTGGGGACTCCTCATTGAGGAGACAGAGAAGCGCCACAGGCGGCTGGAGGAGGCACACAGGGCCCAGCAGTACTACTTTGACGCGGCTGAGGCCGAGGCGTGGATGAGCGAGCAGGAGCTGTACATGATGTCTGAGGAGAAGGCCAAGGTGAGAGAGGGTTCTGGCCCTCCCCAGAAGGAAGCAGAGTTTCATTCCTGCCCCCAGGGAGGCTGAGACTCAGACCCCAACCTTGTTTCTGCTGGTGGCTGCGGCTTTGAAACAGTTCACTGTTGCGTTTAAGTGTCACGGGGCACAATAGTGCATGAAGGTGGCCAGAATCTGACTATTTCCCCTTGACACAGAATTGTCTTGTGTGACTCCTGGTATGCCATTAAGACTGGGTTCATCGATCCTGCTCTTTTTTTTCTTTTTTAATAGAAATTTATCAGAGAATCTTTTCTGTTCTCTCTAGCTAATAACCTTTACAAGATGCTTTGAGACAATTTGAAAGCATTTTAAGATTCCAGAATGCTGTCATCTACCTACCAGTTAGACTGAGGGTTTGAGCCAGCCAGGGGATTGGTTTCCTGGGCTTCATCTCATTCCTTAGGCAGGTCTAGTTGTGCCGTGTATCCTCCTGCTTGTCTTCCACAGAGGCCCCAGTCCAGTCCATACTGATTCTCTGGAAATGCTTCACAGCACTGCCCATATCACACATGGGTTTTCTCTTCCTGATAATTCTTCCTCCTGCCCCACCGTGCAGCCAGCTGGTCCCTCTTCAAGGTGGCCTTGGCTCAGAGCAGATGCTGTGGTTGTGACAGTCCCCTCTCTTTCCAGGATGAGCAGAGTGCTGTCTCCATGTTGAAGAAGCACCAGATTTTAGAACAAGCTGTGGAGGACTATGCAGAGACAGTGCATCAGCTCTCTCAGACCAGCCGGGCCCTGGTGGCTGACAGCCATCCTGAAAGGTGAGTGCCGTTTTATAAAGATGAGACCAGCCTGTCATTTACTGCCATCAAGGACCTCTTACTCTGACCCATGCAAAAGATGATCATGGCATCTGTCTTGAGTAAATGGTAATGTAGATCTTCAGGAAGCACTCTTTTAAAAAGACCCAGTAGTCCTGTGTGGGCTAGGAAAAGTAAAAACAGTTGTATTAGGAAATGGCTATGGTGGGTTAACTATCTCCTATTAGCTAAGGCCACACTGAAAGATCACTGGGGTCAGGGATCGAACGTGTGGATGGACTTGCAGAGGTACAGGTTATCAAAGCCACTTACCTTTGGGTTGAAAAGTCATTCAGTTTAGGGAAGCAGTTATTAGATTTAAGAGGAATGGTAGACAATACATGGGCCTATAAAATAAAAGGGCTCCCAAGAACAAAATGATACAGCTTCTAACTCTTTATACATCAAGTCCTATAAATGCCTCAGGAATTAGAGAAAAAAAAAATGTGGGTGTGGTACTCCCTGACTGTATGCCAGGCTCACACATTAACTTCATGGCTGTCATTTTCAGCTTTCTGTGTACCTGCCTTTCGTGACTCAAAGTCAGCGGATTGTGTCTGTGCGCTGATCAGGGCAAGCTGGAGATGAGGTCGCAGCTGTGTGCGTGTGGGGGGCTTCGGGTGTTCCTCATCAGGGTTCCCAGGCGAGGGGCCTTCCTAGTCTCTAGGGATGGGCATCAGCAAGTCCTTGCCTTGTTCCAAGAGAGGCCTCCTGTGGAGAAGTTGGAGGGAGGGGCTGCAGCATTCCCAGGACCCACGGGGCAGGAGCAGCAAGGGCTGCGCTCCTGGCAGGGAGCACGGCCTGGAGAAGGTAATGGTGTGCACCAGACAGGGATATCATGTGTCTCTTTGGCAGCCTGGTATCTGAGAAAGGGAGACCACTCCTGGGTTTTGAATTGACATTTAAGGTCAGAGGAAATCCTGACCTACAGAGCCAGCTGTGCAGAGGTAGGGCTCCCCTCTCCCTCCACCACCACAGTCGGGGCGGCCCTTGGCCTCAGTTACTGTTTTGTTTACATGTTGGCTCTTCATTAGTTGAAGCTGAGGTCAAATTTTAGAGTTTTACTTTGAAGGCTAAGGAGGTTAACCAGAAGTTTCCTTCAAGAAATGTTTACATACATGCGGTCTTGGCATTTTACCTCATTTGTTTTCTCCCTGAAGAAATGACATTTAAGGTCCTCTGTTGGCCCCACCCCCACTTTTTCAGTGAGCGCATTAGCATGCGGCAGTCCAAAGTGGATAAGCTGTACGCTGGTCTGAAGGACCTTGCTGAAGAGAGGAGAGGCAAGCTGGACGAGAGGCACAGGCTGTTCCAGCTCAACCGAGAGGTGGATGACCTGGAGCAGTGGATCGCTGAGAGAGAGGTGGTCGCAGGGTCGCATGAGTTGGGGCAGGACTACGAGCATGTCACGGCAAGTACTCTGGGTAGAGCATGGATGGCTGCAATGAGGAAGGGGTGCAGAGGGCCATTTGCATTCCTTGTCTGTGAGCACACCAAACACCCTGGAATCAAATCAAAGGTCATGCGGTTTAGTTTCAGCTTCGTGTTTTTATCACCAGGTGACTTTGATTTACGTTGTTTAACCTCTCTGTGCCCTCTTCTCCTGTAGTAAAAGGTGATGGAACCAGCATCTTACTCTGCTACACCGAATAAGAAGGAAGCCTGATTGATAAAGAGGTTTAGAGCTACGCTCTGTTGCTAGGTCACTCATATCACTCATTCATGTGATCAGAGGGCATTCATGTGGTCAAGAAATAATGTTCACACTAGTCTCACTAATTTCTTTATGCACATCCCTGTTTCAGATGTTACAAGAACGGTTCCGGGAATTTGCTCGAGACACAGGGAACATTGGACAGGAGCGTGTGGACACAGTCAATCACATGGCAGATGAACTCATCAACTCTGGACATTCGGATGCCGCCACCATCGCCGAGTGGAAGGACGGCCTCAATGAAGCCTGGGCTGACCTCCTGGAGCTCATTGACACGAGAACACAGATTCTTGCTGCCTCCTATGAACTGCATAAGTTTTACCATGACGCCAAGGAGATCTTTGGACGCATACAGGACAAGCACAAGAAGCTCCCTGAGGAGCTTGGGAGAGATCAGAACACCGTTGAGACCTTACAGAGAATGCACACCACATTTGAGCATGACATCCAGGCCCTGGGCACTCAGGTGGGTGGGGGACCTACCCAGGGATGGTAGGGATGTTTTCTTTCCATACAGCGCCTTCAGGCATCTCTGAGGATCTCCACTACTCCTTGGCTCCTCAAAACATTGCTCAGAGAATTGTCCAAATTAAATGCACACGCGTGCATGTGCACAGGCCCACAGGCCTCCATCTGGGAGACCTCAGAACCCGCGATCTAAGTTTGCCATGTTTGCAGACATTGCTAGATGACCATCCCCATGATTCAAGTAAATAAGCCAGATGAACACACAAGCATTTGCAAGTTACAGACCTTTCAATAGGAATTTCCATTATGTTAGCATATCTATCCAGAATAATTTCCAAAACAATACCTTACTACTATTTTCTGTCAACCACGGTCTGAGTTTTATATCCAGAAAGAGGAAAAACAAGATTCTAATGTTTTTAATATGCCTGGTCTTCCTGCCCCCCACTATAAAAAGGTTAACACTAAGACTATGTAAAAGATGTTTCACAAAGTGATAGCGTTTTAACAGTAAGAATCTAATATAATGCCTCCCTGGTTTGCTCTCTCATCTCTGCAGTTTCTTGTTTAGTCTTACTCCCTTTGAGATGAAAAATAGTGTTTTTTCCCCTAAATTTCATGATCCTAGAGAAGAATTCTGTTTTATTAAAGACGCCAACTCTGAATATATGAGGGGTTTTATTTTTGTCCACTAGGAGCACACTAATAATGTAGTGCCAGGGCCGGCAAACATCTGTAGAAGCCCAGGTAATAAATATTTGTGGCTTGCGGGAAGTGTGGTCCCTGTTGAAACTACTCAGCTCTACCGTTGTAGCATAAAGCAGCCATAGACATATGAAAATGAAAGGGCATGGCTGTGTACCACTGCCTCTGTATTTAGAAAAACAGGCAGACCAGACCTGGGCTGACCCCGATCTAGTGCAGCAGCCTTACCCGTTATTTGGTGTGCTCTGGGGGGACCACCTTTACTGCCACTGTCTTCTCACTTCCCCTTAATTTCCCCCTTCTAGAAGCTATCAGATCACAACTGAGGCTCTGTTCAGATCAGGTGGCTTCAGTTTTTCCACCAAGGGGGTAAAAGGTATTGAGAAAATACTTGAAATACATGAGTGTCTGGGGTGTGCATGAAGCAGAATTTAAAACGGCCCACCATGCATTGTAAGGGCTTCCAATCGTAGTATCAAAAGGTACGTGCACCTGTAATTTTCATGGTTGCTGTGTGTGCCTTATCCTTTCAGCTGTAGCTTACTGTCCTTTCACAATGAATCGGCTCTCTGGCAGGTAAATCATCAAGCTTGAGTTTTTGCCAACTAATATAAGATAAATTACAGTATATCCTTGTAGCATCTTTTCATAAGACCTGTGTGCATTTCCTGTTCTGCAAAGTTTTTGTTGAAATATGGCTAGTTAGAATTTTACCGACTTTGACATTAATCAGTTTTTGCATCTACAATAGTGCTGCATTTTTATGTTTTTCAAGTTGAAATGTCCCATTGTGAGAGCTCTTAGAGGGGACATGTATATCACATAGCAATGGAAAAGGTGTTCCAAAATGAGTTATTCACAGCAGTTTATCATTCATGGCTAAAACATTATCTGTACCCTGCAGGAGCAGATTGGCTGTTCATTCTTTAATACATCGGGATCTGTACCATGTGTTTTTTTGTACCATCTTAAATAGTCACATCTAGGGGACCTTTCCTGCCCAGTATCTGCTGTCTGCATTCCTGTGGCATTTCCTTTGTCTTGTCATTCATGCAGAACTTATAATGTCATTCAGTGCATTTATATAGTAAACTCTGGTTTCTCTGTCTTGGATCTCCCCAGTGAGATTGTGAGCCTCTTGGGGGGTGGGGGCCCCATTTTGGCTTGGTGCTCCCATTCATGCATAAGCAGAGCCATGAGTGGCGTGTGTGAAGGCCGTGGTGGGGTGGTGGGAGAAGGCCCCGCCATCTGACCTGGCTCGTCTCCCCTCTGGCCTGGCAGGTGAGGCAGCTGCAGGAAGATGCGGCCCGCCTCCAGGCAGCCTATGCAGGTGACAAGGCCGATGACATCCAGAAGCGGGAGAACGAAGTCCTAGAAGCCTGGAAGGCCCTGCTGGATGCCTGTGAGGGCCGCAGGGTGAGGCTGGTGGACACTGGGGACAAGTTCCGCTTCTTCAGCCTGGTGCGCGACCTCATGCTGTGGATGGAAGATGTCATCCGGCAGATCGAAGCCCAGGAGAAGCCAAGGTAAAGCTCCTAACCTCCTGGGCGTGAGGATATCTGGCTAACTGACCCCAGTTAATTTGTAGATCCAGAGAGAACCTGGGGCCTTGCCTGGAAGTTGTGAGGCCAGAGCTGGGGCGGTGGGAGTTTTGGGGGCCGCCTCTGCTTCTGTTGTCTCGAAACGAGGAGCCCAGTATTGTCAAGCCCTGCTGAGACCCCCTCATTTCTGCACCCGCCCCCTCACCTCAGCCCCTGGGTTCCACGGTCACCAGGCCCTACTGCCCTGTCTGCAGACCTCATGCTTCATGCCAGCCACGTGCCTTTGGCATGTTTACCTCTCTACCTTCTTGTTGGAACAAGATGGTTTTTCTGAGTTCTTTTTACATAAGCATTAGGTCCTTCAGATCCAAAACGACCCCATCCCTTTTCATATACACTACTATAGCTATTTCTTAACATCAGTTACCTGTTTTAATGGTATCTTAAGGCTGTTACCTAATGTTCGTTCTGTACCTTCTCTGGCCGTATTTCATGCGAAGTAGTGAAGGGAAGCTAATAGATGAAGAAGCAGGTGCGCACAGCCTCCAGTCACCCCATCGGCTCCAGCCCCCATTGTGACGGAGAAACAAGCTGTGCCCTGAGAAGAAATACTGTCATTACTATATATATGAGAAGCAAATGTGTTTCCTAGATCAGTACCTGTCAGTCTGTAGGTTTTTACCCATGAGGCGCTCCCACAGCTCTTCCAGCCCTTGATTTCCAAGTTGGTTCCCTCTCTGCATGCCTCTTCATGTCTGAATGAGGAGCGGGTATCAGCTGCTCTTCGGAACACACATGTCCTGAACCTTTGGCTGCTGACTCATTGGGGAGCAGTGGGGACACCTGCCTCTCTACTTTCTTGAAAAGAGTCTGAATTGCATTTCAAAGTAAAATTCAAACAAATGCAGTGGCTTCTTTGGCACCTGCCTACCAGCCATTTTGAATTGTTCAGGTACATACACAATTAACCTAGCTTTATCCTAAATGTTAGGCTGCATAGCTAGCTAGTCCTGATTGACAGTGTCGTCAGGCATTAAGCCCTAGTGACCCAGCCTGAGCTCAGACGGTAAATCAGACCTGAGAGGCAAATTGTGCTGTTGAACAGTTTCCTTGAAATTAATTACATGTTTTGAAACCTAAACGTTTGAAAGATTTGACCTCCTAAAGGAGGTATTTATGTCTAATTTTAGGGATGTATCATCTGTTGAACTACTAATGAATAATCATCAAGGTATCAAGGCTGAAATTGATGCTCGTAATGATAGTTTCACAACCTGCATTGAACTTGGGAAATCCCTGCTGGCGAGAAAGCACTATGCATCTGAGGAGGTAGGACATCACTTTGCTCTGGAGCTTTAGGGTGGGCAGGAGCAGGTAACATGTAAAACGATTTTATGTTGTGAGTATCTTTGTGTGTACATGCACACAGAAATATATATTTACATTCATATATACTTACATTTAAAAACTATGCTGCTTTCCTGTGTGTTTAGAGTAAGACAATTACATAAGACTAGGCATAGAGCCAGTAAATAAATCTGGCATGGAAGACAATTTTTGAGGGCCCCAGGTTGAAGTTTCATACCCCCCCACCTCCTCCATCAGCACTCTCTCTGCATTCACCCTTCTCCACGGCGCGTACCCTAGGTCAGTTGGCTCTTTACTAGGTTGCCAATTCAGGTTAGGATGATGGTAATAAAGAGATGAATGATTTGTTAGTGGATGTCCCCCTTCAAGGGAGTGGGTGTTTTCTCAGAGAATCAGGGCTTTGCACCTCTCTCTATGCCTTTCTTCCTGAGTGTGTATGTCATAGGCAGTCCCAGAGTTGAGGGGGAAGTGCATTGTTGTCCCCCTCATGCCAAAACAGCTTTGGGTAGAGCCTAGCCCCACTCTCAGCCCCTTCTGGAAGGGACATTGCCATGCTTTTCTCTCTCCTCCCAGTGCAAAGGTGGACTGAGCAGTCCTTAGATATTTTCCAGCCTAGTGCTGATCTCTACAGCAAATATATTTTTTATATGTGAAATGCCCATCATGAAGAAAACTAGGAGATGTAGTACATTCTATTAACATGTCCCTGGGGTCTTTGTATTCTCACAGATCAAGGAAAAGTTACTACAGTTGACAGAAAAGAGAAAAGAAATGATTGACAAGTGGGAAGACCGATGGGAATGGTTAAGACTGAGTAAGGACATATTTCATCTTTATGTTGTTTTTGAGTTTATTTTCCTGCTCTAAGTGATTTGATGTGATATTATCACATAATGATTTTTAGAGTTCTAAATCCTCTTTTAGTGCCCTATTTCACCACTTCATGCTAAATATTTTTAAGTAGTTACCTATGACATATTCATAATTTTTCATTCCATGATTGATCTCCATGTTTTAGGTGGAGTTTGAATGGTCTTTAGGAACGTCACAGGAATGACAGAATTCTGTGTCTTTCTGGGAGAATACAGACAAAAGCACCTGCCACCCCCACCGCACCCCCGCCCGTTACCTTTAAGAAGAATTGTTTCTGTAGAGTCAAGAAGGTAGAAGTTGGCCCAGTTAGGGTTTACATTCAGTGCTCATAGTAGAAGGTTGATAACATAATATAAGTTAGCAACTGTAAGGGTTCTGTAGTGAATTGGAAATTACTTTTAAGTGTAACATATTTTTTTCTATATTCCCCAGAGTGACCTTTGGAGTAGATTCTATTTTTAATTTCACTTTATAAAGGAACGTGTGGTCTAACATAGAGTTTATAATGTACAGTACCGGGAATAGCATTTAGTAATCGTTATGAATACAGAAGGCAGCCCAACTCAAGCATTATTTGCTACCTTGCCTTTCTGTGTTTGGGGCTCTGGGCTCTGTCATCCATATAATAACCTCATTCTCTGACACCAAGGCTGCTTACTAGAAGCGGAATCTATGAGAAGACCTACTGAAGGCACCTCACCCTTTTGGGCCCTGGGCCCTCTTCTGAAAAAGAAATCCCACTTTCGGCCATTCTTTGGATCAGGATTTGGTCTTTAAATTTTGAGAATTGTCAGGGTTAAGCTCATTTCAGCAAAACCCATGTTAACATTCTGCTGTGAACTAGGCACCAGGCTGTGTGCTGGGCACGCACGATAGGCGGCAGAGCTCTAGTATGGCATCTTCTCCCTGTGGCTCTGTTGGGGGATGCTGGGGGGCATAAAAAGAGATAGCTGGCAACTTCTGGGGACACTGATGCTGCCCGCAGTCAGTTTCTTACCTGAATGGTCCCAAGCCTTGCTTCTCGAGATGTAATGGAAATTAATGCTGGCCATAGTACAAGGCTGAGTTCTTGCCTGCCTTCCCATAACTGCAGTGAAAGTTGTGCCTTAGCCCATATTGTTCCCACTTTCTATAGTGCTCTCCATATCCTTCCCTTATCTCAGTCCCCAAAAAAGATCAACTGCCACCCCAAAAAGGGTGATTTGTGAATGCCTGCTCCATCAGCGTAGTCCGGCTGCATGTAGACTGTGAATTCCTGCAGGGCTCTGAGGTTTACCTCAGTGAAGTAGGGCAGAGTGAGCAGAGTATGCCTTCGAGGCCTGCACTGTCCACTATAGTAGCCACTGTCCACACATGGCTCTTGAGAACCTGAAATAAGACTGGTCTGAATTGACATGTACTAAGAATGAAATACATACTGGATTTCAAAGAAAAAAAAATAACTTAAATTTTTTTATGCTGGTTGCATGTTGAAATAACAGTTCAATATGTCAGATTATCTAAAATATGCTCTTGAAATTACTGCCACCTGTTAAACTTTAAGGTAGCTACTAGAAAAGCTGCACACGTAGCTCACATTGCATTTGAGTTGGACAGTGCTGATCTCGCCTGTAAACTGGTTGTGCAGGCAGCTGCCACCAGAGGGCAGCACCACGCCTGACTGCCAAGTCCTCTTGCTCGCACTCACTCACTCTTGGTACCCTCTGCAGTTTTGGAGGTCCATCAGTTCTCAAGGGATGCCAGTGTGGCCGAGGCCTGGCTGCTCGGACAGGAGCCATACCTGTCCAGCCGAGAAATAGGCCAGAGCGTGGATGAGGTGGAGAAGCTCATCAAGCGCCATGAGGCTTTTGAAAAGTCTGCAGCGACCTGGGACGAGAGGTTCTCTGCCCTGGAGAGGCTGACAACAGTAAGTGGCTGCTGGATGGTGGGGTTTGCCTGTTAGTTCTCATGGGCAGCTTCCTCTTCCTGCTCGCTTCCTAGACCGGGGAATTCCCATTATTGCTCTGTTTTTAAAAGCAGTAAGGATCTTCCTGAAATTGGTGGCTCTCTGGGTATAAGACCTGGGGAGACTGTTGAGGGCTACTAGTTCACTTTGAGGGGCACCTAGATTTATGATCACTTACAATAGCCTTCTGCCCGGGAATTGATTAATGTGGTTAGCTTTTCTCTTTTGATCTGCTTTTCCTCTTACATCTCATAGAAGCTTTGGTTTCTAGGGAGCATAGCCTTATAGTTCTCTTTAGAATTTCAGAATTAGGTTTCCTGTTAAATAGCAGCTTTATCCTAGACCACTGAAAGGTCTCCCATTCCTGATAATTTCTTCTGCCAACATAAAGGTCCTAGAATAGGGCTTCTCCACTGGTATTTTCTTTCCCAAGACACTTGCACTCCTGGTAGAAAGCTGAGTTTTTAATGGTAACACAAATGGTGTTCTTCTCAACTTTTACAATTCTGGGGATATAAATATACCTGCATACTTACTTTTGTGTTAAAATGGAATAATGGGATACTTTTGGTGCATGCATATTGCTCATGAAATGGCTTGCTTTCAATTAGACTGTTCTGTGACTTTTTTGATGTGTTGTTTGGGCTTTGGTTGAACACAAATCCCTACTGCAGCACAAGATGCCTCCTTGAGAATTATTGCAGGTCTCAGTGGTGTTTGAGCTCTGACAGAAGTACAGCATTGACCCTCAGGCTCAGGTACTTTCTAAGCTAAGCTGAGAGCTGCATTGTTCGTGTAGAAATTAAAGCCGGCACCTCGGGGGACACAGAAATAGTTTGCAGGGATCTGGCCAGCCCATGGAACAGACCTGTTTCATCATTCAGACCTCCGTTTCTTATAGTTTGGGATTGTGCCTGCATAAGACTCTAATGCTGTTTTGCTTAGGATGTTAGAACTTCTGGTTGTCCAGTGTGATCCAGTGTAGAAAACCGAGACAGGAGGGTTTTCTGGGTTCATCTAGAACTCTTTCCTTAAAACAGGCAGAGTTTGGGGCTCTGCTGAACATCACCGTGTTCTCCCTCAGTTGGAGTTACTGGAAGTGCGCAGACAGCAAGAGGAGGAGGAGAGGAAGAGGCGGCCGCCTTCTCCCGAGCCAGGCACGGAGGTTTCTGAGGAGACTGGGTCCCAGCAGCAGTGGTGAGTCCTGGGCAGCTCGCTTTGCTGAGTCTTAGCTTTAGTGGCAAGTGATGTTTAGGGAGCATCTTTTCTAAGCCTGTGCTACATTAGACCTAACAACATGCCCTTCCTGTTAATTATTTCTGTAGAATGTTTAGAATCTGTATAGTCAGCGCTGGATAGCATTTGAGAACACTGACTTGTCCACAGTGAAACTTATGTAGGAGGCAGAAGTGGAATGTAGACGGCACCCTCTCTACTGCATGTGTGCTGAGGCACCCGCACTCTCTCACTCAGAATTCCCAGATGATTAAGTTTCCATATAATATCCGTATGATTAAGAACCACCCAGATTTCAGGCCAGTGACTGCCTGTTGATTTTTGAAAGTTCTTTGTAACTTCACATGAAGGACAAATTATTTTCTGTTTCTGAAAGGCTAATTGTTTTACTGTGATCAGAGCAATTATGCTGCCTTTGGTGGGGGGTAGGGGGGGCATACTTTAGTCTTAACTCTCTATGTAGAGTCAATTTGAAATACTTGGAAAGAAATTACATTATGTTGAAGAGAATTGTGTATGTTTTTCTGAAAAAAATAAAAATAAAAACCTGTTTTGAAACCCAATTATGTTCTCCCCCTTGCTCTCTTACTGTTCTCCTTCTCTTCTTTCCTTCTTCCTTCCCCTTCCCTTCCCTGTCTTCTTCTCCTTCTTCGCCTAACAGGGATACTTCAAAAGGAGAGCAAGTTTCCCAGAATGGTTTGCCAGCTGAACAGGGATCGCCACGGGTTAGTTACCGCTCTCAAACCTACCAAAACTACAAAAACTTTAATAGCAGAAGGACAGCCAGTGACCAGCCTTGGTCTGGACTGTGAAGTTCACTACCATTTGTCAAGAACCACTCTTCCCAGATCCTGCTGGTTTGACCTTTTGGCTTCTACATTACCCACAGTGTTAAAGTTTTTTACTTACTTTCTAGCCTTCCTTGGTTTCATATTTGTTTTGCATTTAATTCATGTTTGAGTCTTTTAACTGATGGATGCCTTAGAGCAACATACTTATTTTTTGTTTATATATTGTGAGCTTTTTACTTTATTAAGATTTTACAGCAAAAGCCTTACATGAGTAATTGAAATTAATTGAGATTACAGCAAAATGAAGAAGAAAACTAGACTCTGACAGGTATGATATATCCAGTTATACTAACAAGGCAAGGTACTGCACTATACATAGCCCCCTTTATAGATGTTATTAACCTGCAATCATTTAGTAGTAACTGGGAAGACTGGTGTTTGAGGAGGGAGACTTTCAGTACAGAAATGAAAATCTAAAGTCAGCTATGTGGCATTCCATGAAGGATACTCGTTTACCGAAAACAACAAAAAAAGGAAGTTGGATCTACTTGGGAAACTGTAATTTTAGGCACAGAATCTGAAACGTTTTAAGACCTTCAGATCATGTATTACTTTTTATAAACCAGTTCCTCTTATTTTTTTCTGTCAAGTCCTGGGTTGAGAATTCTGGGGTTACTTATAAGAGAACGTAGCCGGCTTCGGGAGTGAGGTGCTGGCTGCCCACTGTGCCACCTTGTTCGGCCACTGTTGGCACCTCTGGGGTGTGGGACATGGCAGGTGACAGCAGTTCTCAGGATGTTTCAGAAGCCTGTCTACCAGATTTCTGGGCCTCTCCGTTTAGTTGATGACGTTAGTGTCAAACTGTTTAAAGTTTTCAGACGAATTGAACAAAAGCCATTCTGGTTCACTCTGGCTACTTGAATGCTGCAGTTCGTGGACCACCCCCAGGAGGGCAGTTGCACACCTCCTGGCTTCAGAAATACTTTTAGCATTGCTGTAGAGAAAAACTCTGTTGTATGTCTCGTACAGATCTTCTGATGCATTTTGAATTTTTTAAATGTTTTTTTTTTGTGGAGTTCTCTAATAAAGAGTCTTAGGATGGCATATATCAGACCACCAGTAGGGATTGAAAATATTTTGACAGAAATCCTGTATTCCTTAGGAATAAAAGCTAACAAAAGAAGTGATTTCCTGGTACTGATAAAGACAAAACAAAACCTTATATTATTACATCAAAGCCTTGGGAGACAGTCACTTGCTCATTTGCCATATTCAGATGTTAGTAGAATCAGAAACCTGTTTTGAATGTGTTCTCCATGAGTTGAGTCTAATTTGTCTTTTCATTTCATGATGCATGTCTTTTTTTTTCTTTTGTCAGGATAACATCATATAGCATCTTGTTTGTTTTTCCTTATTTCTATGTACATATCTATCTACTTGTGCCTGTAGATGGGTATATAGATAGATGCCAAGCTTCTTATGTCCTGGGGGTAGTGTGCACCATTATTGGGTCTCTGCCTTAAAACACACCAAAATTCATTTTAGAAAAAACTGCTGCTTCATCTTTGGTTGTTAGGGAGCCCAGAGCAGACCTGTGTTTCTGGCTTCAAATTACATGTGTCATTGATCTATATGTATATATGTGATGTTTCCATATACATGTTTAAATTTTGTATCATCAGGACTAATACCCAATTTT
Organism: Smutsia gigantea; assembly: GCA_032199065.1. NCBI lineage: Eukaryota > Metazoa > Chordata > Mammalia > Pholidota > Manidae > Smutsia > Smutsia gigantea. Next base: position 354,622 of record JAVSCE010021727.1, on the reverse strand, counting down.
ATGCCTTTTGTATTCAGAAGACCAAAAAAACCCACAAAAAACAAAAAACACATAAGCACATAGGAAAGGAGTGCTATGTTGTTTTTGGCATTTGTTCTCATGCCGATTTTTATGTAGATTTTTAAATTGTAGCTTGCCAGAACAAATTTTTAATTATAATTGAACTGTATTAGAAGGAAAAAAAAAGCCTTTTCATCCTTATGAGTTATGGTGCAGAGACTCAAGTTAATGAACTTGAAAATAGTGTTGCTTTGTGCACTTAGAAAACCAATCGGGTGTTTCTTGTGCTACTAGTTATCACATTGCATTTCTGTTCACCTCCTGATTGAGATATTATCTCAGGTGTGCCCAGCCACTAAAGCGCTCTGGACTAATCGCTCAAGAGAAGCACCCTGGGGTGGGGAGTATTCCCATGTACCCACTGTTCGGTCACAGCACTATGATTTGCTTTTGGTGTTTGTCTCTAGTGGTGTGTTGTCTGTTGGCATGCTTAAGCACAAGTCCATTAAAATTCATTTTGTTCTTTTATTTTCCTTGTTTTCTTGGCTAGTTATTCATTTGCATAAACATTAATTGTCTCTGCATACTGGTTTGGGGTTTTCTTTCCTTCTAACGCTAAAGAAAAAAATTTTTGCTGCAGAATTTCCCCCAGAAGAGGCCTCCCTGGCCTTCACCTACCTTTAAGTCTAACCAAGTGCTATAAATCCTAGCCTTTTTCTGATAAATATCCCTCTATCCAGGTCATTGCTGTTACAGCTGTTTTCCAGTCACACCTGCAGCACTAATTTTTTTTTTAACCTGGTTTCTATACACACTAACCCCATATCTCCCTGGACTCAGCCTGGTGCAGCCCTTCCAGACAAACTCACACTTCCTCCCCACCAGAAGTTTCCTGAGATTTCACACTAGAACAGATTGGTCAACTTTAAAATCCACTCACTTTCTTTTGACTCAAGGCTTGGTTTTTTGGTTATTTTCCCTCCTCATCTCTCCTTTAAAGGTGACAGGAAAAAGAGCAATATTTAAACAGTCTATTGCTCATAAGCACATGACTACATGCTATCACTTGCAAGGCTAGAAGAACCACCATTCATCCCTTCCCCCATGCCTTTCTGCCCTCAGACTGCATTCGCCATATTACTGTGTAGGTAAAGGGTTCCAATCCGAAACACCCTTGAATTGCATAGCCTCTGGACTCACCCTAGACCCCGATGCTAATGATAGTTTGTAAGAGACAAAATACAAACCGGGACTCCCACCCAGCCACTTAGCTCAAGAGCCAGTGAGAGGTCCCGCTTGTGAGGGGCATGCCTGAGCGCTGAAGCAGTGGCAGCTGGGCTGCCATTGATCCTCTTGAGGTCGTTGCTGCTAATTTGGTGTCATTCTGGTTCGGGGCAGCAGTGGTGGGGGGAGTATCTAATGAGCGTTGCCATTGACACCTCCGTGTTTGTCCGTGTATGAGGGGTGCAGGTTGTCTGTAACTCACTAAAGTATTAGCCACACCCAGCTTGAGTAACTCGCTAATCCCACACCCTGGGTGTATCAGCCAGGGGCCGCTACTGTTAATGGTACACAGTTGATGGTACACAAGCTGAAAACGATAATGAATCGAGACCCTACTGCATTTCCAAAGCCGAAAAAACCATGAGGGTTACAATATAAATGAGCTTGGGAAGAACAGCTCCCGAAGACGTCTCCAGCCTGAAGGGTCAGAGCCGCTGGGAGCCTGGCTGTCGCTGGGCTTTCTCGTCTCAGCGCAGCAAGGCACCGTGATCAAGCAGCACGTGATGGGGAAGGCCCCGGTTCTGTCTTTGTTTGGGGGTAAATAGCCGTGTGGTGTTGAGTGACTGTGATTGGCTTTTCCAGCTCCTTTAACACAAACTACAACCCACTCACGATACAACTTCGGCAGATGTGGTTAAATTGATGTTTGTTGACTTGCCTCATTTCCTTCCAGCCTTTAAGTTCCAAAGTCTAACTGGGATGGTAGATGTGAAATGCATGATTGTCGTCCTAATTTCTGCATGTGTTTATGACGATGTGTTGAGGGTTGGGGGAGGAGAGCCAGAGAGCATTTTCAGAAACCACAGGTCTTTCTTTGTCTTACTTTGGGGGAATGCTGTGTAGTTCTGACAGAGTTGTCTATCAGTCTGTTTGTGAATGCACTTTCGCTTAAACTTCCAGCCCTTCTGGTGGCGTCCTTGGTTGTAAGGTGGCTGCTGTATAACGTCCACTCTCTCATATTTAATATGTGTGATTGTTACTGTTGTCCTTTTGTTTTAAAGTAACCATAAGAGGAAATGATCTGAGTTATATTAGAGAAAATGAATTGATCAGAGGAGCAGAGTGCAGTAAAACTCATCCTGGCATTTCGCTTTTCTCATTTCCCCGTAAATGGGCGGGCATTAATCCCTTCCCACCTTCTAATGTCCCTGGTGTCCAGCTGGCTTTGTGGGCTGTGCAATGGTTTTACTGTACTGCCTCAGTCTGTGCCAGGCATTTATACACAGCCACGTGTGCGAGTCAGAGCGTATGTGGTCATCCTCGTGGCTCATGAGGCTAGCTGAGTGGCCTCTCTGCTCTCCCTAGATGGCAGATACGGCAGACACAAGTGAAATGGTCAACGGCGCTGCTGAACAGAGAACAAGCTCGAAAGAGTCCAGCCCCATCCCCTCCCCAACCTCTGATCGCAAAACCAAGACTGCCCTCCCGGCCCAGAGTGCCGCTACCTTACCAGCCAGAACCCAGGAGACACCTGCGGCCCAGATGGAAGGCTTCCTGAATCGGAAGCATGAGTGGGAGGCCCACAATAAGAAAGCCTCGAGCAGGTGAAGCAGCAAGGGCTGAGGCAGCAAGACGGGGAGGTCAGCCGTGAAAGGCCGAGGCGGGGCCGCTCCTCAGTTGAAAGGGGGGGATGTACGCTCATGTGGTTGATGAGCTCATAGCCTCTTGGGTAGCACATTTTTCTTGGGACTGACATTGGAAAGCAGGTGTATGTAGAGTGCTTCTCATTCACTGAGAGGAGAGTTCCGCACGGGTGGGAATAGCAAGAAAGGACCTTAGTAGTTCATCCTGAGAGGGAGTGCTGCCAGGCTGAGGCTGAGGAATCTTGCCTAAAGTGAAATGATTTCACTGTAGTATTCCTTCTTGGGGGATTTTTTTTTTAAGACATTGATTTCCTAGCTGTTATTTCCATATCAGTCTTTATATTCATTATCTCCCAAAAGCCCTACTTTCATTAGCTCTGTTTTACAGATGAGAAATCACACCTCTGATATTTAAAAAAAAGCTCACTCTCTGTAGAAGCCTAGTAAGTAACTTAGCTGGGGTGAAATTCATATTGGACTCCAAAGCCTGTGAGTTTAATCAGTAAACCAAAGCTGCCTGGGACCACCACCTACAGTCGTACAGATCGCACGGTAGACAAGGAAATCCCATGTAAGAGCCGCCAATCCGTATGGAGGACAGCAAGGCCTTTATATGTCAGTACAGGCAGGTGGCAGTGAGATGCCTTACCCTAATAAAATTAGCATTTTTTATGATAGTTTATCATGGGGGAAAGGCCATCTTTTTCTGATTCATTCAGAGATCTGATAAATGCTTTTGGCCCTAAATCTGCCTCCCTTCAAGATGCCAAGCCACATGAGGAATGAAGCTGATGGGGAAAGCTGCTTAGGGACAGGCATAGTTCAGTTAAGGTAGGTAGTACAGCAGAGAACACCAAACACAAAAATATCCTTCCTATCAGAGCCAGGAGTACCTTTATCTAATAGAAGGGGGCACCATGTTTTCCCCAAATTCAGAGAGAAGTAGCCCTCAGAAACCGCCAACATAGCAACGTGAACCCAGCCCCAGGAGTCCACAGAGAAATTTTGTTGCATTGTTTAGTTTTAGCAGAATTTAGGAAGGGCTTTTAATGGGGTCACACCACGTTGTGTTGAGGACATTTTCTTGTCACATTCTTAGCTGGGGAAGGCAGCGTGGTGCAGAGCCCTGACGTTCCTTTCCTTACTGCTCAGGTCCTGGCACAATGTTTACTGTGTCATAAATAACCAAGAAATGGGTTTCTACAAAGATGCAAAGACTGCTGCTTCTGGAATTCCCTACCACAGTGAGGTCCCTGTGAGTTTGAAAGAAGCCATTTGTGAGGTGGCCCTTGATTACAAGAAGAAGAAACACGTGTTCAAGCTAAGGTGAGAGTTGCAAGCTTCATGCGTCCCAGCCGCTGGAGAGTGGGTGTGTGTGTGGTTGGTTTTTCTAGATAGATGCTGTGCTTAGTGGGTTTCCCTCTGCCATTTAAAAAAACTACCAGCAAAGTGACAAACTGGTTTGGCATGTGTGGTGGGACCTCCGGGGACTGTGGCCAATCACTAGAATCCCTGTGGTGTGGTTAATGGCACAAGGTGAACATTGAAGCAAAGGAGCTTTTGTTTTTATAAACTGGAACTTAACTGTTTCCTAACACAATGTGAACTATTCACATTTCACAATTTAAGGGAGCCTAGAGAAATAGTTTCCCCATCTTTGCAATTTATCCAGGAGATGTTGTTCATTGCTCATGAATTACCTGGAGGTGGGTCCAGTGAGTCATCCTGGAGCCAGACAGAGATGAACAGGAAGTGCGTGTGTGGGCCAAGGGCCATCTGTTCCCCTTCCTTGCCCTGCAGATGTTCCAGCTGCCTCTGGAACCATCTAGTTCCAGATGTCTCTACTCTAGGACACAAGCACCTCCCCACAGACTGGATCCAAGCTCAGAGGCTTATTCTTGGAAATGGGCAGAAAAAAACATTTTATCTTTAGAAGTGAAATAAGTAATCATGTTAGTGATTAGGATGTCACTTAGCTTAATACTAAAATGATCTGTTACTTTGGGATCTGAAAAGCTTTGGTGTTTAGTTATATGTTTGTTTTACGCCGGTTGGACCAGGCCATGGACTGGAGAGGAGAGAGTTTGGAATGGTGTGATTTGTTGAGCTCTGTCGACGAACACTGGAGGCAGGTTCTTCAGGATTTGGAACACCTCACACTATCTTAGACGAGGCACACACGGCCTGACCGCCTCCCTCTTCATACTCTCCCGATGCAGCTCCAGACGGTCAGCGTATTTATTGGCAGAGGGCACTTACCCCCTCCACGCTGGCAGCTCCCCACTTCCTCCTGGTAGCAGTGGAGTGAACGAGTAAGCCATCCGAGCCAGTGTGACTTCTCTGTCACAGTGATGGCCTTGCAAGGACAGTTTCTTTCTGAGGCAAATGTAAGAATAGAAATCTAGAACTTTTCTGTAAGTCTATCCGGAAACTCTAGTATTTGTAAATGTAGGGTACATAAGTGGCAGAGTTTCCAAAGGGCCCATACTTTTAAGAGCTTTCTCTCTCCTTCAGTTTAGAGCAGTGGTCAGGCCTCCAGGTGTTCTTTGCCGCACCAGAGCCAGCTATTGATGTGTTTGGGCCGTTTTGGATCCTTCTGGTGATTGGAACACCAAGTTGCCTGTGTATATGATATTGGCCCAATTATGTGGCTTTTTGATGTCCGTGGGGCCATTGCTGGGTCGGTGTGTATGTAGGACTGACGGATATTCCTGGTGCGATCCCGTGGCCGCCTTGGATCCCACGTATGGTAAGGGAGTTGAGGGGTTTCTTTTTCTTTTTCCTTAAATTTTGACTGCCTTTTTTCTTCAAATTACAGATTAAATGATGGCAATGAGTACCTCTTCCAAGCCAAAGATGATGTAAGTTTCTAAGATTCATTTCTCTCATGCACATGAGGATTTGCAAGTGTTTGTGGCATTACAAGCTTTATTTGTGGTTTTCTTCGTATTAGTGATGTTCATGAATGGCCTCTGTCATTTGGTCTCCACAGTCACTAGCATTGGAAGGTACTCACTTCCTGCGTCTCTAGGAGGCAGTGAATGTCATTGCGCCCTCCTCCTGTGGCAGGAGAACTGGTGCAGAGACTTTTGAAGTAGGTGGGGGAAAACTTGCTTGCCACCTCCTGGTGGGTGAGGCCCAGTGAGGCCGTCCCGGGCCTGGATGTGGATCTGGAAGCCCAGTCAGGAGCCTCCCTGCGGCACCCCACTGCCCTGAACTGACCACTTCATTGGCGTTCTTCACCTTGAGGGGAGAGAGGGTTGGCTGACAGAAGAAAACATGTGTTTTAAATTTGAAAAAGCAACTTCTATTAAATTTATGCAGCGTGATATCAAATATATTTCAATTTTTAAAAAAGAGTAACATCTAGGGTGGAACCTCATATCCCTCAGATGGAGACCCGTCTTCCAGCTCCTCCTGCACCGTGTACTAGAGTGCTGAGCTGCAGGCACTGTACGCTGAATTCTCGTGAGAGTTGAACCACATTCACTCTGCTGTACTGATAAAGCAGAGGGTCTTTTGGGAACTGTTAGCCCTCAGTTAGCCAGATGCACTGTTCTCAAGCCTGTGGACTGACAGAGGCTCAGACAGTCATGCCGGTGGAGTGGAAGCATCTCATGCCCATCCCTCTTGGTTGAATCTCACCTGTGCCTCTTCCTTTGCCTAGGAGGAAATGAACACGTGGATCCAGGCCATCTCGTCCGCCATCTCCTCTGATAAACATGAGGTGTCCGCCAGCACCCAGAGCACGCCCGCCTCCAGCCGGGCACAGACCTTGCCCACCAGCGTCGTCACCATCACCAGCGAGTCCAGTCCCGGCAAGCGGGAGAAGGACAAAGAGAAAGACAAAGAGAAGCGGTTCAGCATTTTTGGGAAAAAGAAGTGAACTCCTTCCCTTTGCCTCCTGCCCTTCTCTTACCTTTTCAGTGAAATTCCAGCATGCAAGCTCAGAACCAACACATTACTCTCTGTGCCTAATGTTCCTCGATGTGGTTGATTTTTTTTTTAATTTATAGAGCTTTTCTGGGGGGTGGGAGAAATACACCTAACACTTTATCTCCAAGTTACAAAAGTTTGAGGTGCAGAGGGAAGACCAGATTTTTTTTAATGAAATTATATAGATTAGATCTCAATATTTAAACTGTTCCTCAATTTTGTGAGGCTGTGTTGGAAATAACCTGCCTCTAGTGCTGTTGGTATGCAAGGCAGCGGTGCTTCAACGATATTTCCTGTGCTCACCAGAGATGAAATGTACCAGTTTCCTGACTCCATTCTCTTCCTTTTACTTCTAGTGGTTACCTTGAGTCTTGACTATTAGGGTCTAACCTTGGTCAAACAGGTCGTGTATTATGATCCTGCAGCCATAGTGCAGCTCCATGTTAACTCTACAAACCAAACCGTTTGTATCTGGCATCACTTACTAACACATGACATGCGGCTTTTCTGCATCAACTACCGTGACGGTTAAGAATGTCAGTATAAGAGAAGGAATAGAAAACTGATACCTTGTTTTAAATACTCTGTAATTTCAACTTTTTTTTCCTTTTGCTGAAATACATTATATTGTATGTTTGAGATAATTCTAGTACAAAGTATAATAAAACTAGATGTATAATAAACCCTTTAAATCCTTGGTAAGTGTACAAGTGGAACTGAAGCATTTACTGGACAACGTAATGTTACTCTAATGGTTACTTGCTTGTGCGTTGTCACACTGTGTTATAATTTGCTTCATTACCTTGCTATTTGATACATAGTGTGCATTTCTCTGTCACTGTAATGATTGTAATGACAAATTTTCATCTTACTGCACAATCAAAATGGCATTGATAGGAATGAACTCCAGAGGCTGGGCCTGGGCAGGCAGGTGTTGCTCAGGCCTGGTGCTCAGTCGTTTGACCTGTACCTCTCAACTTTTGCCCTGTTAAATATATGCTATGTCATTAAATGCTTTTAAATCTAGCATAGTGGATAATTGTTGTTTTTCCTCTCCTTGCATGCCATGTAGGGAAATTGCAAAGCAAGAAATAGGTAATAAGAAACCTTAGACAGTCTACGTGCATTCCTGTGCATGTATGGAACACGAGATTTGAAAACTAGAGTGAACAGAATAACAACTATGAAATTTTCTGCAGCTAGACATCCAAAGTTTATCTTTTATTTATGAAAAACTTAGCAGAGAGCTTGCTAACATCAGTTCTGAGGCAGGGCTTGACAACCTTTTTCTGCAAAGGGCCAGAGCTAGTAAATATTTTAGACTTTGCAGGCCATACTCTCTATGTGGAAACTCTGCTGTTGTGCAGTACAGAAGCAGACATTGATGATAAGTAAACAAATTGGGCATGGCTGTGTTCAGTGAAACTTTATGGACACATATTTGAATTATAAAAATTTGAATTTCATATAACCTTCACATGCCACACAATATTCTTTTGATTTGTTTTTGAGCATTTAAAATGTAAAATCTATTTTACACAGATCATACAAAAACAGACAACAGGCCTGATTTGGCCCATGGGCTGATGATCAGCTGGCACCAACATAAGGCTCTGGGTTAGTTATGCATGTTATATTTGCCCTATTCCATCTGGGTATAAAGACTCGGTATCATTTGCATATTTTCTTTCTTAAAGCGGCAGTGGCTGCTAGTAGTGTGGAGTTTTCATTAAGTTACTCCAGAGAGGCCATGCCTAACATGCCCTCAGTCCTGGGCTCCACGGCTGAATGATACAGGAGCTTTCTGTTCACCCTGTGTGAACTGGGACCTCACCATCTCCTCCTCTGCTATGCATCCAAGACTTTTTCTCACCATGACACCCCCTTGCCCTTATTAGGGATTAGAATCAAGTTGTTGAATTCTCAACAGATGAACTTCTGACCAAAATATTTGAGAAAAAGCATCTTGGAAAATAATCATGATTGATTACAGCCTACTCTTGATAAAGCCAGGTATCTGGCAGGTAGGCCACACCTAAAAGGAAGACAACCAGCAATTCCAGAATCCCATTAAAAACAATTTGCATGGCCATTTTGCACGTAATTCCAGAGGCTCACAGACCCCAGATTATGACGGCTGGGTTTGCTGGTACCTGCTGAGGATCCACCGAGTACAAGGTGAACAACAGGAAGAGAAGGAGCAGCAGAAGACCGCCCCTCCTTGGGTCGTCAGGAGCTGATGTCAGCACGTGGGACTGCAGAACCCCAAGTAAGAATGTTCATTGGCTGAAGCTTTAGGGCAGACAGGATGGTTGGTAATTTTCAATTTTCAATCCCATCAGGATAGGATTTTTTTTTTTAAGTCCTAACACTATTTAATATTTTGAGGATTGTGCACATTTATCTTTATTGCTATAATGTACTATTTTACTTTAATTTTCAGTGATAAAGGACAAGTGGTAATAGTGACCTCTATATATCTGTAAAGTGAGAAGCCGTAAAGAAATGGGATATGAAATGGGCATTCTTGATTAAAGGCCACTTTTATCACATTTGGATGTCTTTGAAGTTGGAATGCATTTTATGTCAGTGGTGTCTCAGTGCTGCATTTTCTTGGGGTTACCTGGAGTCCTGGCACTGCTTGCAGCCCATGGCATCTTCAGTGGGGAAACTGGCAGATGGGGAGATGGACACGTCACATTCTCAGCAAGATTTGGCACTTTTGGATTGGTTATGTATGGGGGTCCTATACTTCCTAATGAATACCTTATTTCATTAGTTAGTTGCTTAAATGTTTCATTTTATCTGAATTCATATAGAAAAGTCATGATAAATGCTTGAGTCTTCCCATTACACTGACCTAATGACCTGTGACCCAAAAAAGCTATAAAAACAGAAAGAAAGTAAACCTATCAAAAACCTATCTCACCATTGAAAGTCATGGTGAAATCTTTCCATTTCCCAACACTGACCATCAGTGAAACTTATAAAATACGTCCTATCTCTGGCTAGTGGAAACCCCCTTAAGTTGGCTTCTGAATCCTTTTGATAACAACCCTAGCAATCTTTGATACCTTCCTCCCTGTGTGGCGTGACGAGATGTCCCAGGATCAGCCAGTACATACATCTCTTGCCCCCAGACATGCAATCAGTCAGAGGTTTCTTTAAGAAACCCTCATTTCTTTCAGTAGGAAATGGTATTTCAAAACCGTAATCTGTGTTGGCTAGCAATGTTCACTGCCACTGGGCTGGTCCTTGTTTCTAAGCATATCAGGAGATCTAAGAAAAACTGACTCATGAGTTCATACTCAAATTCAGGATTGCAAGGTTTTTAACATTTCCTATATCAAATCTTTTTCATTGAGAGAATCATTGCACTCAAGGATTCAGGAGGCATAGAATTAGAATATCCTGTAATTGTATGATTTATCCCATATTACATAAGCTCAGAATAGTGATACTGGTACTACCAACAGTATAATTACTGAGAATATTTTTTAAATTAAACTCCTTTATGTTGCAGTAATAGTAAATTCACATGCAGTTAATAATTCAGTATTGGTTACCCAATTTCCCCCAGTGCTGGGTAACACCTTGCAAAAACTCTAGTACACTATCACATCCAGAATTTTGACATTGATAAAGTCCAGGTAACATTTCCATCACCAAAAAGATCGTTTCCTATTGTCCTTGTATAGCCACACCTGCTCCCTTGCGCCACTCCCCTGAACCTCTGGCAACCACCGGCCTGTTCTCCATTGCTGTAAATTTGTCATTTCAAGCATCTTGTATAAACGGAATCACACAGGATGTAAACTTTCTAGGAGTGGCCTTTTGTGCACTCAGCATACTTCTCTGGAGATCCATGCAGGTGATTCTGTGTTTCAATGGTTGGTTGCTGAGTAGTGAGCTTTCTGCAGTAAGGCTGTGCCTCTACTTGTTTGTCCGTCCACTTGATGAAGGGACCTCTGGGTAGTTTCCAGTTTGGGGCTATTTTGTCAAAGAGTGCTGTCACCATCTATGTGCGAGTTTTTGTGAAAACATAAATTTTCTCTGGGATGAGAAATAACCCAGGAATGCCAAGAATAATTTTTTTTAATGTATGTGCTCTCTCCGTTCACCCCTTCACACCCACTTTTAGGTTGCTTGTATCTACAATGTCTTATCATACCTTTCTTGCTCTTAACGCTCCTTTAGTCTCTGTTCCAGAGTAGCACGTGTGTTAACGCTCTCCGCTAGACCCGTGCCATTGTTCCCACGGCACTTTGGTTGTGTGAGGCCAGTTCTCTGGGTCAAGCCCCTGAAGTACTCTTCTGTTGATTGCAGGATGAATAGAGCTCTCCTGAGGGAGAAATAAATGTGGGCTTCAAAGTTTGTCAAGGTTTAGACCCAACTTAACACAGTCTGCTTAGCAAAATGAGAGTTTGCAACTTGTTAAAAAAAAAAAAAAGGAAAACCACAAATCCAAGTGGGCTGGTTGTGAGGAAGAATGTTACATCCTATTTGGAGCTTTCAGTGTTTTTGGTAAAAGGTCAGCCTTCTGAAAGAAGGAACTCAGGAAAGTGGGCTTGGAGGGGGCCACTCGCTTTCATTTAAATTAGGCATCAAGATGTGTGAGAAACGGTTTTCTTCCATGCTGTTGAGGGTATTTTCACTCAAGTTGAGGAAATACCACCAACCTGAGACTCATGTGAACTGGGCTGATTTGGGAGAGTTAGTGACTGGGTAGAATTATTTGGTAGAATTCAAGAGCCTCATTTTGGCCTTTTTTTCTCTGCAGCAGAGCTTGGAAAACACTCCGGAGGAATGCCCAGTTTGCTTCAGGCCCGTGGGGTAGCTGTCTGCGCTGCCTTGGTGGTCAGTGGTCCCTTTAAATGCCGTGTCGGCTGCCGGGTCAGTGTCACAGCAAGAGGAGGGCACGACCCCCACAAGGCCTGGGCTCCTCCACAGTGAGCCCAGTTCTCTGTGTCCCTGCCCAGCACACAGACACCCTGCAGGGTGGCTGTGTCAGGGCCACAAGATTTGTGTGGGCGTGCGCAAATTTCCACTTGACCTTCTCTTGTCCCGTCAGATATTTATCGCACTGTGGGGACCCATTGTGTCTGGGAGTGGGAACGGAGTAGGAACATCGGTGGAGTTTCCTGAAACCGGTCCTTTAAAGGAAAAGGGAATTTTCTCTTACATAAGCCCTCAGGGACATTCGCTATGGGGTGGGGCATCCTGCATTCCAGAGGATGGGCGTTGGGCGGGACCCTGGAGCTCTCTCCCCTGAAGCTGAGGCAAACCTTGGCTCACAGCATTTTCCTTGGAGAATCTGCTCAGTTTCCAGCCACCATGTTAGTTTCCCTGTCACAGTGAATTATTTCCACACGCCCACACAAATCTTGTGGCCCTGACACAGCCACCCTGCAGGGTGTCTGTGTGCTGGGCAGGGACACAGAGAACTGGGCTCACTGTTGCTGTTCTTCAAGGTTTTATGTTGTGAAGGAAATAGTCTCTTGAGGCCTGCATCTTAGGGACGTGTCCCACAGCCTTAACAAATGACCGTAAAGAGCATGCATCTGGACTCATGTTTGCTGGTATATAGGCTGGCCCTTTCCTGCTGCCCTGTTAAAAATGTCTGTCACATCTCTTCCCTCGTCTCTCTGGGGTACATGTGGGTGTGTGTGATTTGATTACTTCATCCAACTTGCCTAGCCTCTGCTTTTCTGGGGAAAGAGAGTGGGCTCTTAGCCCAGACTGGCTGGAGTCTGGCTCCTTCACTGTACCGCCAAATGACAAGTCTCTCTCCCTCATCACCTTTGCAAAGCACTTAACTCTGTGCTGGTCGCTCTGGGGAGAAGCCTCTGTGGAGCTTCCAATATACTTCCTCTCTGGTTCAACAGAGCCTGGGTCTTCTCATCTTTAGAATAAATTGAAGACATGAGGTGATAACTCCATCAATCAGTTCCTCCTCTCCCGGGGTATGCTGCTGAGCAGGAAGCTCCTTGTATTTTTTTTTATAAAGATGATTTTATTAGAATGCAACAAAATCTCTGTTCAAATAGTATAAATAACAGAATTTGTCAGCTTACACAGCTAAAATATCCTGAGGTACCGCAACATGTAGGGGTTGATTTTTTGCACAACTTCTCAGTCTTACCAGAGCTGCAGATCACCAGCCTGTCTGCTCCCACCCTGCCCTCCTCTGTGGGTTACTTGCGGCCTCAGGCTGGCTTCCCTCCTGCTGATGGGGGCTGCCAGCACCTCCACGGTCGTGTCCTCGTTCATGTCTCACAGGAATAAGAGAGCTCCTCTTCCCCCAAACATGGAGCAGAGCTCAGTTTCACTCCGAATGGATTAATTTTGGTTTTGTGTCCATCCCTGAACCACACCTACTACAAAATAAATCACTTTGGGTAACCAGGGCACCCTCCTGATCTGTCCAAACCACAGGCCATTACAGAATGGACATGGATGGGATGGGCTCCCAGTGTCCATCACAACACAAGATTGAGTAAAACACGTCAAAGACTAAAAACGCCAAGGGTGGTTTGTGTGAGGGGAGGTTGATGGAGATTATGTGTGTAGGGTGCTAAAGCGCCCACCTCCTGCCTGGCCCCCAAATGCGGCATATCTGGCATGAAAGTGCTGGCTCAAAAAGAGGGGTGGGGTTAGAGAAATAGCAAGGGAAGGTCTCTTCTCTGAAGGAGACACTTTTTCTTTGAAAAAGAAGACATGGCGGTTCTAGGACCTCCTCTTAGCCTTGAAGTTTTTTGTATTTTAAAGGACATTTGCTAATGTATTCAAGTTTTCCCCTGACTTTGCATGTGTTGATACTGTCCTTGGATTTTCCAAGGTGCTTATTTTGGGCACACCTGGCCTTAGGAACAGAGGTGGGGTACCGGGCAGGAGCTCTAGGGGTCTGCTCCCACTCGCCACCATCCGCAGGCCTGCCTTCTCCAGCAGGCAACAAAGGGAGCTGCTGGGATTCTATACATTTATGAACTGACCAGATGCTTATCTAAGGAATTGATTTTTTTTTCTTTTGAAGTAAAGTCCTACAAAAAATGCTAATTATCTGTGTCTTTGGAGAGTCCCGAGTGCCTGAACAAATGGTCGGAACACCATTTGGCTGAGAGAGAAGCTGTATGGGTGCACACTCCCTGGGTGCCCTGCGCCATGAGGGAGCAGCCCCCACGTGACCCAGCACTGCGTCTTACGAAGCCTCCATCACTGACAGGAGGGAAAATTACCCAGGGTATTGACTTAAAAAGCCAAGGGGAGCTTCCGGGAAGATGGCGGTGTGAGCAGGGTGGCAGAAATCTCCCAACACTATATTTATCTACGAAAACACAGCAAATACATCTATTCCTAAAAGAGAGACGAGAATACACAGGAAAGTGCACAGCATGCAGCTACACCCGAGAGGACTCGGCACCCCAAGAGGCGGGTAAGATCCGGAGCCGCGACCCGGCGGGACCCGAACCCTCCCCCACCCCAGCGCACCGGCGGGAGGAGAGGATTCAGAGCCGGGAGGGAGTGGAAGCACACCCCACGAAGTAGCCAGCCCCGGTGATCTGCGCGGGGAGCGCTGACCCACATTGCGCAGTGCAGCGGAGATTGGAGAGACAGAGGGGCAGGATCTGAGCAGGGAACGCGCCAGGCTGCTTGCAGCCGGCTCCGGGGAAGGAAAAAAAAAAACGCGTGCTTTCTTCAGCGGTCTTAAAGAGACAGGAGCCCAGCGGAGGAGCCGGATCGCCCCAGCACACTCAGCCCAACAGGCTGGGAGTCCTGGGGAGTTTCAGACGCCTTAGCGGGCGACTGAGGAAGCGTAGCCATACTTACACTTCTCACTGAGATCAACAGCCTCCTAGTTGTTCCCACCCCTGCCAGAGCGATAAAGGGCCCTGTGGAGCGGCACAGTCACAGCTGTGGAATAGTGGGGCAATAGCGCCACCTACAGCATTCCCACAGAATCTACGTGCGGTAGGCATTTTTTTTTGTTTTTTTGTTGTTTTGTTTTTGTTTTTTCTTTTCTTTCTTTTTTTCTTTTTTTTCTTTCTTTCTTTCTTCTTTTTTTCTTTTTTTTTCTCTTTTTTTTTCTTCTCTTTTTAAAGTCTTAAAGAGCCCAGCTGACATACATGGCAACTATCAGTGACCAATTCTATAGCCATGAAAAGACAGAGGAATATGGTTCAGACCAAAATCAACCAGACAACCCCAGAGAGGGAGTCTGAAGGGATGGAAATGCACAGCCTCCCTGAAAAAGAATTCAGAATAAAAGTCATAACCATGCTGATGGACCTACAGAGAAATGTGCAAGAGCTGAGGGAGGAACTGAGGGAACTGAGGAAAGACAATACAGAAATCAGACAAGCGATCGACGGGCTTAACAGCAGAATGGATGAGATGCAAGAGACTGTTAATGGAATAGAAAACAGAGAACAGGAGTACAGAGCAGCTGAGGCAGAGAGAGATAAAAGGATTTCTAGGAATGAAAGAATATTAAGAGAACGGTGTGACCAATCCAAACGGAACACTATTCGCATTATAGGAGTACCAGAGGAAGAAGAGAGAGAAAAGGGATAGAAAGTGTCTTTGAAGAAATAATTGCTGAAAACTTTCCCTCACTGGGGAAGGAAGTAGTCTCTCAGTCCACCGAAACTCATAGATCTCCCAACACAAGGGACCCAAGGAAGACAACACCAAGACACATAATAATTAAGATGGCAAAGATCAAAGATAAAGACAGGGTATTAAAGGCAGCTAGAGAGAGAAAAAAGATCACCTACAAAGGAAAACCCATCAGACTATCATCAGACTTCTCAACAGAAACCTTACAGGCCAGAAGAGAATGGCATGATATATTTAACGTTATGAAACAGAAGGGCCTCGAACCAAGAATATTGTATCCAGCACGATTATCATTTAAATATGATGGAGGGATTAAACAATTTCCAGACAAACGAAAGTTGAGAGAGTTTGCCTCTCATAAACCACCACTACAGGATACCTTAAATGGACTGCTCTAGATAGAAGCACACCTAAGGCTAAAAAGATGTCACCAGAGAAAATAAAATCATAGCAAAGAAAGCAGACCATCCAAATACTAACTAAAGGCAAAGAATAAAACACCTATTATAGAAAGAATGGAGGAGGAGGAATAAGAAGGGAGAGAAATAAAGAAACATCAGACTGTGTTTACAATAACTTAACAAGAAAGTTAAGTTAGATTGTTAGATAGTAAAGAAGCAAACCTTGAACCCTTGGTAACCACGAATCTAAAGCCAGTAATGGCAATAAGTACATATCTATCAATAATCACCCTAAATGTAAATGGACTGAATGCACCAATCAAAAGACACAGAGTAACAGAATGGATAAAAAAGCAAGACCCATCTATATGCTGCCTACAAGAAACTCACCTCAAATCCAAAGATATACACAGACTAAAAGTGAAGGGATGGAAAAAGATATTTCATGCAAACAACAAAGAGAAAAAAGCAGGTGTTGCAGTACTTGTATCAGACAAAATAGACTTCAAAACAAAGAAAGTAGCAAAAGATAAAGAAGGACATTACATAATGATAAAGGGCTCAGTGCAACAAGAAGATATAACCATTATAAATATATATGCACCCAACACAAGAGCGCCAGCATATGTGAGACAAATACTAACAGAATTAAAGGAGGAAATAGACAGCAATGCATTCATCTTAGGAGACTTAAACACACCGCTCACTCCAGAGGACAGATCAACCAGATGGAAAATAAGTAAAGACACAGAGGCACTGAACAACACACTAGAACAGATGGACCTAACAGACATCTACAGAACTCTACACCTAAAAGCAACAGGATACACTTTCTTCTCAAGTGCACATGGAACATTTTCCAGAATAGACCACATACTAGGCCACAAAAAGAACCTCAGTAATTTCAAAAATATTGAAATCCTACCAACCAACTTCTCAGATCACAAAGGTATAAAACTATAAATAAATTTTAAAAAGAAAAAAAAGGCTCACAAATACATGGAGACTTAACAACATTCTCCTAAATAATCAATGGGTTAACGACCAAATCAAAACAGAAATCAAAGAATATATGGAGACTAAAGACAACAACAACACAAAGCCACAACTTCCGTGGGACGCAGCAAAGGCAGTTCTAAGAGGAAAGTATATTGCAATCCAGGCCTATTTAAAGAAGGAAGAACATTCCCAAATGAATAGTCTAAAGAAACAATTACTGAAATTGGAAAAAGAAGAACAAATGAGGCCCAAAGTCACCAGAAGGAGGGACATAATAAAGATTAGAGAAGAAATAAATAAAATTGAGAAGAATAAAACAATAGAAAAAAATCAATAAAACCAAGAGGTGGTTCTTTGAAAAAATAAACAAAATAGATAAACCCCTAGCCAGACTCATTAATAGAAAAAGAGAATCTACACACATAAACACAATCAGAAATGAGAAAGGAAAAATCATGACAGACCCCACAGAAATACAAAGAATCATAAGAGAATATTATGAGAATCTATATGCTAACAAGCTGGAAAACATAGAAGAAATGGACAACTTCTTAGAAAAATACAACCTTCCAAGACTGACCAAGCAAGAAACAGAAAAACTAAACAGACCAATCACCAGTGACGAAATCGAATTGGTAATCAAAAAACTACCCAAGAACAAAACCCCTGGCCTGATGGATTCACCTCTGAATTCTACCAGACATATAGAGAAGAAATAACACCCATTCTCCTTAAAGTTTTCCAAAAAATAGAAGAGGAGGGAATACTTCCAAACTCATTCTATGAAGCCAGCATCACTCTAATACCAAAACCTAGCAAAGACCTCACCAAAAAAGAAAATTACAGACCAATATCCCTGATGAACGTAGATGCAAAAATACTCAACAAAATATTAGCAAACCGAATTCAAAAATACATCAAGAGGATCATACACCATGATCAAGTGGGATTCATCCCAGGGATGCAAGGATGGTACAACATTCGAAAATCCATCAACATCATCCACCACATCAACAAAAAGAAGAACAAAAACCACATGATCATCTCCATAGATGCTGAAAAAGCATTTGACAAAATTCAGCAGCCATTCCTGATTAAAACTCTCAACAAAATGGGTATAGACGGCAAGTACCTCACCATCATAAAGGCTATATATGACAACCCCACAGCTAACATCATACTTAACGGCGAGACGCTGAAAGCTTTTCATCTAAGATCGGGAACAAGACAGGGATGCCCACTCTCTCCATTGTTATTCAACATAGTACTGGAGGTCCTAGCCACGGCAATCAGACAAAACAAAGACATACAAGGCATCCAGATTGGTAAAGAAGAAGTCAAATTGTCACTATTTGCAGATGACATGATACTGTACATAAAAAACCCTAAAGATTCCATTCCAAAACTACTAGAACTAATATCTGAATTCAGCAAAGTTGCAGGATACAAAATTAACACACAGAAATCTGTTGCTTTCCTATACACTAATGATCAACTAACAGAAAGAGAAATCAGAAAAACAATTCCATTCACAATTGCATCAAAAAGAATAAAATACCTAGGAATAAACCTAACGAAGGAAGTGAAAGACCTGTACTCTGAAAACTACAAGACACTCCTAAGAGAAATTAAAGAGGACACTAACAAATGGAAATGCATCCCATGCTCTTGGCTAGAAGAATAAATATTGTCAAAATGGCTATACTACCTAAAGCAATCTACAGATTCAATGCAATCCCTATCAAACTACCAACAGCTTTCTTCAATGAACTGGAACAAATAATTCTAAAATTCATATGGAACCACAAAAGACCCCGAATAGCCAAAGCAATCCTGAGAAGGAGGAATAAAACAGGGGGAATTACACTCCCTGACTTCAAGCTCTACTACAAAGCCACAGTAATCAAGACAATTTGGCATTGGCACAAAAACAGACCCACAGACCAGTGGAACAGAATAGAAAATCCAAACATTAACCCAAACATATACAGTCAATTAATATTTGATAAAGGAGCCTTGGATATACAATGGGGAGATGACAGCCTCTTCAGCAGCTGGTGTTGGAAAAACTGGACAGCTACATGTAAGAGAATGAAACTGGACTACTGTCTAGCCCCATACACAAAGGTAAACTCAAGGTGGATCAAAGACCTGAATGTAAGTCATGAAACCATAAAACTCTTAGAAAAAAAACATAGGCAATAATCTCTTGGACATAAACATGAGCAACTTCTTCATGAACATATCTCCCCGGACAAGGGAAACAAAAGGAAAAATGAACAAGTGGGACTATATCAAACTGCAAAGCTTCTGTACAGCAAAGGACACCATCAGTAGAACAAAAAGACATCCTACAGTATGGGAGAATATATTCATAAAAAACGTATCCGATAAAGGGTTGACATCCAAAATATATAAAGAACTCATGCACCTTAACAAACAGAAAGCAAATAATCCAATTAAGAAGTGGGCAGAGGACATGAATAGACACTTCTCCAAAGAAGAAATTCAGATGGCCAACAGGCACATGAAAAGATGCTCCACATCGCTAATCATCAGAGAAATGCAGATTAAAACCACAATGAGATATCACCTCACACCAGTGAGGATGGCCAACATCCAAAACACAAACAACAACAAATGTTGGCGAGGATGTGGAGAAAAGGGAACCCTCCTACACTGCTGATGGGACTGCAAATTAGTTCAACCATTGTGGAAAGCACTATGGAGGTTCCTCAAAAAACTCAAAATAGAAATACCATTTGACCCAGGAATTCCACTCCTAGGAATTTACCCTAAGAATGCAGCAGCCCAATTTGAAAAGGACAGATGCACCCCTATGTTTATGCAGCACTATTTACAATAGCCAAGAAATGGAAGCAACCTAAGTGTCCATCAGTAGATGAATGGATAAAGAAGAGGTGGTACATATACACAATGGAATATTATTCAGCCATAAGAAGAAAACAAATCCTACCATTTGCAACAACATGGATGGAGCTAGAGGGTATTATGCTCAGTGAAATAAGCCAAGCCGAAAAAGACAAGTATCAAATGATTTCACTCATACGTGGAGTATAAGAACAAAGAAAAAATACTGAAGGAACAAAACAGCAGCAGACTCACAGAACCCAAGAACGGACTAATAGTTACCAAAGGGAAAGGGACTGGGGAAAATGGGCGGGAAGGGAGGGATAAGAGAGAAAAAGGGGCATTACGATTAGCAGATGTAATGTTGGGGGGGCACGGGGAGGGCAGTACAACTCAGAGAAGACAAGTAGTGATTCTATAGCATCTCACTACGCTGATGGACAGTGACTGTAATGGGGTTGGTGGGGGGGACCTGATGAAGGGGTAGTTGAATAACCGTAATATTGCACATGTAATTGTAGATTAATGAAAATAAAATAAATTATATTAAAAAAAAAGCCAAGGGGGTCCCACAGGACAGGGCGGGGTTTGAGGCAGGGTCCAGGAGAAGCCATTTGCTTGGATAGGAGGGCTTGATAGAAGAGGGTGCTGCTGGTCTTTGGAAAAGGATTTCAGGCAGAATGTCTGTCATTCCTCAGTTGAGAGGAAAAGGATTTAAATTCCTTAGGAGAACAGTTTGCAAAGATGAACCTGCCCTTATGTTATATTTTTAATTGTGACATTTTGTATTTCTGTCATTTCCCCAGCACAGCTGCCTCTCGCAGAAGCAACCCAGCTGTGGGAACAGAGCCAGATAGCTCCCTTCATGTCTTGGATCCTTGGGAGCAGGGACCAAGGGAGGCCTGTGTCCCAACCCATGGCCGGCCTCGTGGTGCTTGGAGCGCAGCCGAGAGTAGTGCCATCCCTGTACCGGCTGTGACTGATAGCCAGCATTTGCTGGGCACTTCACCCAATGTCACAGTGGTGCTGTGAGGTAGACCCTTGGCACCTGGGTTTTTTTACAGCTGAGACCAGAGTTGTCACTGCAGGAAACAGAAGAGTAGGAGCCAAGCTGGTGCTGGTAGAACCAGGACCACAGCGTCTCAGAATGTTCTGAAGCTTGACAAGGTCTGGCTGAGCCCACGACCGGCCCGCCCTCTGCCTCATCCCCATTCAGCTGTATGGTGGTGTTTGCCTGGGATTATCGGGCATCCTGCATGACCAGCCCAGGCCCTCCGTGTAATGGGTGTGTGGGAACATACCCTGCAGGGGAAGGGAGAGGGTCTTTGCTGAGAAACGAGGAGCTCACCCAAGCCGGATCTGAATGTGCCACAACAACGGGTTGGAGAAAACGGGTCAGTGATTTAGGTATGGGATTCTAAACAACTAGTTTGACATGTTTCACTCTGTTCTCCAGATGGGATAACTTTACCTTGCTAATAACACTGCTAACATTGGGTGCCACATTGTGCCAGGTTGTGTGCGAAGCACTTGAATTGTGTTATCTCACCAAATCCTTGTAGCAATTCTGTGAAGTATTGGTTGTCTTTTGACGGTACAGAGGAGGAAACTAAGGCTTAGAGTTATGTGCTTGTGTTAACAACAGCTGGCGATCTGAATTCTGACACATCTTTCCAGAGGCCACACTCTCTCAGACTCAACGGCCTTCACCTGGATTCCCTTCCTGTAGTCCTCTGTGGGCTGAGAAACAATTGTCCTGGAACCAGGGCCAGTCAGTGAGGGGTCTCATGTCTGTGAACCCTGCCCCTTAAAGGTGGGCTACTGGGGAAAGAACTGTGATGGCTAGTGTCAGGCCCACTCCACAGCCACACCAGCCTGAGTCTCAAAGTCACGGCCTTTCACTGACTGCCTGGCACACACGTTGCTCTAGAGCCGAGATGTGCAAACTGCAAGTCTGGCTATCAAGGGCATGTGCAACATAATTGGAAGGTGGCTGATGCCTGATTCAGCCTTACAAATCTGTATTTGCCCAGCACTGGACTATGTGCTGAAGTCTTTTTGGATTAAATTTAAGGTCAGGTAAAAACACATGGGGACACAAATATTTGGAAGGGAGAAAAGCGTGTGCAGAAAGTACAGGTTCCTATGGCCAGGATTCTCACCTGGCCCTGGTCGGCCTGCTCACTACACACGTGTGGCCAATACGTTGTTATTGACTCTATATAAAGAGCCCCTCTCAGTGCTCTGGGCTGCTGCAGGGCTGCAGGACTGTAGGAGAGCACAGAATGGAGTGGTGGCAGCACCGAGGACCGAGACTGAGATGGCTGCGGGGGCAGAGAGGCCCAGAGGCAGATTCCGGCTTGCTACATGCAGGCTCGCTCTGAGTGGACGGGATTCTGGTGATTAACCTGCCCCCATGGGAATAAAGTTGGGTATAACCCTTTCACCCCAAGAACGTTCCATTGACATTTTGTCAGTCTCACCGAATCCATAGCCAAATTGTCTAGGGTTGAAATCCACTGGCCAGACAAAGCAGCAAGGAAAGAAGAGAGGAAGGAAGGGTGGAAGGTCCCTCCAATTAGCTGGATACTCTGCACCCTCAGAAAGGGGGCAAAATAAATTGTGTCTCAGCATAAAACCCATGCCTGGGGTTGGTGTTTTAAAAAGGAGAGGAAAAGAAAAGAGAGTGGAAAGGCGGCCAGGGGCGAGAGGAGGGGCGGGGAGGAAAATCAGCCCCCAAAGACCAGCCCACAGTGTATGCCAACAGGTTCTTAAATCTCCTTCGCAGCCAGAGGTGGTGAAGACAAGCTGTAAGAACTGATGGGCTCCAGATGAGATGGGCCAGATTTTCATTCCAGCTCCCTGAACTGGCCACAGGGCCCCCTTATTTTCTGATAACTGTCTTTTCTCTTCCTCTGATTTCTGATTCTCCCCACTGTGCATCTTACTCCTTGCTGTCCTTCCCACATGCATGAAATCCTACACAGGTAAACCCCGTATGGTCTTACTCTGTACAGTATTTTCACTTAAATTTACATCACAAACATTTTACCATGTTACTACAGAGAATTTTTTTTTAAGTATAGTTAATATACAAGATCATGTTGGGGTTTCACATGTACAACCTCATGATTCAACCATTTCATAGATTAAAAAATGCCCACCACAGTAAGTGTAGCTACCATTTGTCACCATATGAAGTTATTACAATATTATTGACTATATTTCCTATAGCTGTACTTTTTATCCGTGACTTAATTATTTTTTAATTGGAGTTTTTCCCTTTTTATCCATTTCACCTATTTTGCCCCCTATGGCAACCACCAATTTGTCCTCTGGGTTTAGTCTATTACTGTTTTGTTTTCTTGTTCATTTGTTTTATTTTTTAGATTTCACGTGTAAGTGAAATCATATGGTATTTATCTTTCTCTGACTTATTTCACTTAGCATAATACCCTTTAGGTCCATGCATGTTGTCACAAATGGCAAGATTTCATTCTTTTTTATGATTGAGTAATATTCCATTACATATATATGCCACATCTTTATCATTCATCTCTCAGTAGACACTTAGGCTGCTTTCAATATCTTGACTATTGTAAATAATACTGCAATGAACATAGGGGATACACCTCTCTTTCTGAATACTAATTTTGTTTTCTTCAGGTAAATTCCCAGAAGCTAAATTACTGGGTCCTGTGGTATTTCTATTTTTAATTTTTCGAGGAGCCCCCACACTGTTTTCCACGGTGGCTGCACCAGTTTACATCCCCACCAACAGTGCATGAGGGTTCTTTTCCCCCACATCTTTGCCAATTCTTGTTATTTCTTGTTTTGTTGATAGTAGCCATTCTGGCTGGTGTGAGATGACACCTCATTGTGGTTTTGATTTGCATTTCCATGATGATTAGTGATGTTGAACATGTTTTCATGTGCCTGTTGACGATATGTATGTCTTCTTTGGAAAAATGTCTATTCAGGTCCTCTGTTTAATTATTTGTTTTGTTTGTTTTTGATGTTGAGTTGGAAGAGTTCTTTATACATTTTGGATACGAACCCCTTGTTGGATATATCATTTGCAAATATCTTCTCCCATCAGTAGGTTGCATTTTCATTTTGTTGATGGTTCATGTAATCCCACTTGTTTATTTCTGCTTTTGTTTCCCTTACCCGGGGAGACATATCCAGAAAAAAATTTCTAAGGCTGATGCTTATGAGTTTACTGCCTGTGTGTTCTAGGAGTTTTATGGTGTCAGGTCTGATATTTAGTCTTTAATCTACTTCTAGTTTATTTTTGTGTGGTGTAAGACAGTGGTCCAGTTTTCCCAACACTATTTACTGAAGAGACTGTCTTTTCCACATAGCATATTCTTGCCTCCTTTGTCGTATATTAATTGACATGTAAGAGCAGGTTTATTTCTGAACTCTCTGTTCTGTTCCACTGATCTGTGTGTCTATCTTTGTGCCAGGACCATATGGTTTTGATTACTGTAGCTTTGTAGTATGTGAAGTATATATGAAATCAGGGAACATGATGCATCCAGCTTTGTTCTTTTTCAAGATTGCTTGAAACTTTGTAGTTCTTATTTCAGGGGCTGTGTGTCATTTCCCACTGGGTTGATGAACCATTAGTTATTAAAATGTTCCCCAAATTCTAGGTATTTAGCAATAGGATCACTCCCCACCAACAGGCTTGTGTTCCTAAAACTACAGCTCTTAGTTCTTGCCTAGGGCAGTTCTCTGGGGCATGAATACCCTCCAGGTAGGGTGCCTTCACAGACCATATTCCCCTTTAAGGTGTGAGGGTAAACACCTCAGAAACCTGTCTGTTTCCACCTTTGTAGAAATGGTCTCTCGGGATTCATTGCCCTTTTTGGGTCCGGGCTTTGATCTCAGCCACCCTGACAGCTTCAGAAACTTTACATTTCAGGAAACTGGGATTGGGTCTTTATCCCTTCATTCCCTAAAATCTCCTGGGGTCCTAATGCAAATTTTATCAAACCCAGCCCAGCAAATTTTAAGCCACATCAATAATTTCTCTCTCTCATACAAACACACAGATAATTAAGTTTCATCTTACCATATAACTTGCCACAGTTCTTGGGGATTACTAAGAACAGGCTTACAGATTTTGCTTCATTTTTCCTATTACAGCTTTCCAAACAACATACTGACTCAGTTACCAGCTGTAAAGAAGAGTAGTAGCTTCTCCATAGAAACAGTTGTTTTTATTTTTAGCGAGTGTCATTGAGTTTCTTGGGCTACCAGCTAGGGTAAGCTTTCTCTCCTGTATTTTACATTTCTTTTTCTCAAATTATCTATTCATACCTGGTTCACTGAGCTTCTGAGTCACAAGCCACAAAAAGAAACTCTGGCTAATTTAGCAGAAAAGGAACTTATTAAGGGCCCCAGAAACTCCAGAAGGGCGAGAGAACCAGACTTAGGGTGTTTACAGTCAGGAGTGATGCCGGAAGTCCAGCCATAGGACAGGCTGGTTGGCCTTGCCCAAGGCTGCCCTGCTGTCGTGGATGGCAGCAGGTCCTGCCCAGGATCTCCTCCTTCACGGCACCAGCTTCCAAGTCTTGCATGTGTGTTCAGTTGGGGGGCTCCCCATGCCCCCGTGCCCTTGCTGCAAGGGAGGCTGGGAAAAACATTCTAACTTTCTACAGCATGCAGGTGGGCCACAAGGTGGTGGATTCCAAAAATGGGCAGGCGTGTTTAAAAACTGGATGGCTTTGTTAGTTTCCTCTTGCTGCCATACCAAGTTATCGTAAATGTATGGCTGAAAACAACACAATTTTATTGTCTTGTAGTTCTGTAAGTTGGAAGTCAGACACAAGTTTAAGTGGGCTAAAATTACGGTGTTGGCATTACTGCCGCCCTGTCTAGTGCTCCAGGGGAGAAGCTGGATCCTTGCCTTTTCCAGCTTTTAGAGGCTGCCCGCATTCCTTGCTTGCGGCCCTGTTCCTCCACGTTCAGAGCCAGAAATCTGGGCTACAAGTCCGTCTGGCAACACATCCCGCTGAATGTCTACATCTCTGACTTTCAAGGGCCTGTGTGATTACATGCGCCGCCTGCCTATGTTAAGGTCAGTTGATGAGCAACCTGATTCCTCTTTGTCATGTAATGAAACATATTCCTAGGTTCCGGGATTAGGATGTGGGTATCTTGGGAGTCGTTATTCTTACTGTCACAGTTGTTAAAAGAAAAAGAAGACGAGTACCCGCCACAACACTTTGGCCAGCTTATTTATTGAAGTCCCTATGATTTGGTTATAAATTGGAATATTTTCTCTAGACTTACCCTTTGTAAGTTACACAGAATCAGAATATTTTCCCTAGTCTGCTGCTTTGTTTTTTTATAGAAATAAAAAATGTTTAAATGTCCAGACCCAACTTTCTTTTCCTTGTTATCTTATTAGTTCAACACTGAGGACATTCATTTTCTTTCATAGATCTAATAACCTGGTTATTTTGTGCTTTTTAAGCAATGTTATACTTTCTTAAATTCTTCAAAAACTTATTTTGATATCCTTCATAAGGAATGTCTCAAACTTGTTTTTTCCAGTTTCTAGCCAGTTATCTCAATACTAATTTAGAAAACAATCTTACTTGTCCTCTTTCCAATGTTGGAATTTTAATAGCTGATTTTTACCGCACGTATTATATTTATTAAAAGCCAGGTACAGTTAATGTTATTCAATTTATGTCTCATAGCAAAGCACAAGGCAAACCCAGGCCTGTGTGTCTTGTTCACATTGAATTCCCTATAGCCTAACGTGAAGCAGGACCTCAGTAAGTTTTTGTTGAACGAATATTAATAATAAATTTATAGTTCAGTCAGTCCTTGCTGATTTACACTAATCACCCTATGGTCCTCTTTTCTGTATTTGGGGACCTATTTCTGATTTCTTAACTTTGTTCTGTCATGCAGTTTTTTTTCCATCAGCATTACATATTTCTCAATTGTTATTTTCTAATTTCAAAGGTTTAATGCTTTGATTTTTACAATTCTATTTTGTTGACATTGTATTCGATCAGTCAGGAATATCCATTTCCAGATGTCAGTGCTGGCGAGCAGTAGGACGGGGAGGTGGTAGTCAGACACATGCTTGGTGGGGTCTGGATAGAGCCTTTCGATTCTGAAGATTGTTGATGGTCACTACTGCAAAATAAAAGAATCTGGTAAAAAAAAAAATGTCCCCTGAGTGACAGAGTTCTTGATGACTTCCCATTGGCCATTCACTAGTACAGAATTTTTCTCTTAAATCTTAAGTTTGCAGAAGAGAGCGCAACTTAAGAGGCAGAGTCAAAAATAAACAGTGATTTAAAACATAAACACTGATTTTTTTTTCTCTCCCCGGAAGGGTTTCTATTTTGAAGCAAAATTATGTCTAGTACACTTGTTTATTCCTGGGAATCCCAGTATAGTTAGAATGTTTTTAGCAAACCCTCAAAAGGTTTCATTTGAAATATTCTAACTCAATAACAATTTAAATTCTCTTTGATTGTTTTACCTGCCAAGTTGTAAGTCAACTTGCATTCATGTATTCTGTGTAACACTGGAATTGGTTTTTCATGGACGTGAGGGAAAGGGGGGT
Source organism: Smutsia gigantea (assembly GCA_032199065.1). Lineage (NCBI taxonomy): Eukaryota > Metazoa > Chordata > Mammalia > Pholidota > Manidae > Smutsia > Smutsia gigantea. The sequence continues at coordinate 327,332 of JAVSCE010021727.1, read as the reverse complement.
TCAGAACAACCGAAAAGGTGTGCCTGGTAGTCAGCAACATATGTGGAACCTCGAAGATTGTTTGATTAGTCCTTCATTTCATGTTCAATCAGTATCATCTAACCCACACATAGTCTAAAAGATGATGGAAATTGAGTAGTAGAACTTGTAGCCCAATTTAACTTCTTTGCAATTTCTATTCACAAGCATACGTTAGTTACACTTTGGTCCAGCTGTAAATGAAATAGCTCTCTTAGAAAATGTAATGAAAATAATTTTACTTTTTCAATTTTTTACATTTATCTTAATTTACCTTTTTGACAAAGATACATTCAAATTGTATATACTTTCAATACAATTGTATTTTATTTTCGATCACAGATCATTAATATCAAACATCATATAGAAATCTTTATTATAACATCAAAATTAGTAATTTTACTAAAAGGTGAGAAAAACATATTGTATGGAACAAATATATACCTTATGAATTATATATATATATGTTTTAACTTTATTATTCATCTAAATATAGCCAGTCCATTAAAAGACCACCCAGATATACAAAATAATACTTAAGTTCAGTCATCTTGGATATTTTTGCTGCTATTGATACTATAAAAAACCAAGGCTTTGTACATATTAAAAAGTGTACAAATTTTTTTGGAGGTATATTTATCAAGGTAGGAGGACAATGCATAGGTTTTCAGTTTCTTAGATTGATTTATAACTTTTAAAAATCATTAACATGACATGTGGGCCTCTCTTTGGCATGTACTCTTGCTACCAGCCCTGCAAATGTTAGGGGCAGAATGGTCTGTGTCAAGATATCATGTTTTTTCTCCTTTTGATTGTTGGGTAATGAATTGCCTCATTGATAATACTGTTTAGCCAAACTTGCTTTCCTAAGATAAACTCCAGCCAGTCATGATATGTTATTTCATTTGCTTTTACATTGCCAGATTTGGTTTGCAGAATGTGGGTTAGGATTTTTGCAGTCATGCTTGAGTGAGGCTGGCATAATTTCTTTCTCGTACTACCCTTTTATGTCTGTAGTATCAAGGTTATGTATGATAGCTTCATTAAATGAGTTGGGGAGTGTTACATCAATTTGCTTTATGTTGTTTCAAGCTTCCTTATTAGACCCATACATGTTTAGAATGTTTATCTTCTTGATGAATTGAAGTTTGAAAATATTATCTTGTTACTTTCTTTCTGTCTAGTAATGATTTTTCCTTAACTTTTATTTTGTCTGATACTACTTTTATTTCACTTGGCTAATATTTGCCTAATGGATAATTTTCTGTGTTTTTCCCCTTGGTCTTTCTGTTATGTTTTAGGTGTATCTCCTGTAAATACCATATGCCTGGATTCTTAAAAATTTAGTCTGGTGATCTGTTTTTTAATTGGAGAGTTTAACCTCTTAATGTTTGTTATAACTACTCATATATTAGTTTTATTTCTACCATCTTATTATGGGTCTTTAAAAAAAACCTATGTGGCTGTATTAGGCTGCCATAAAAAAATGCCATAGAGTTGGTGGCTTAAACAACAGAAGTTTATTTCCTCATAGTTCTGGGGACTAGATGTCTCAGATCAAGGTCCTGGCAGATTCGGTGTCCAGCCAGGACTCTCTTTCCAGCTTGTAGAGGATACCCTCTCACTGGGTGCCCCTATGACTCTTGGGCACTAGAGAGGGCTGGAGGGGGTTTTTGGGTGTCTGTGCTCATATGAACGCTAATCCCGTTGGGTCAGGCCCCTGCCCTTATTTACTTGCTTAGATGCCTCATCTCCAAATACAGCCATGATGGGGATTAGGTCTTCAACATATGAATTTGGGGGTGGGGATGGAATGGACACATTCCATCCATAACAGCAGCATTGTGGCTAATCTCTCTATATTCTAGAGTTCTCATTCTCTCTTCCGATGTATGCTCTGTCCTAAGAGATCTTATATTCTAGTGTGGAGACACAGACAATTAATAAGATATTCGATAGAATATATAGTTATATTAGGTGATGATAAATGCCAAAGAGATATTAAAGAGGTGTATATATTTGGCAGTGGGAGGGGGGTGGGTGGTTGCAATTTAGATAAGAGGTCCAGCAATGGGCTCCCTGAGAGCATGACATCTGAGTAAATCTGCAAGCAGGTAAAGAAATGAGTAATGCAGGTAAGTGGGGAAAATTGTTCTAGGAAGCGGGAAGAGCCAGGGCAGAGGTCTTGAGGATGAAGTGTGCCTGGTGTGTTTGAGTGACTGGAGAGAAGTGAGCAGGGAGGGGGAAGAAGGAGGAGGTTAGAGAAGTAACAGGGGTCAGGCCACATGCAAGAAAAAGAAAATTTGTCTGATCCACCCATCTTGTAATCCAAACCATGTTTTTATTTAATAGGTCATGGTAAGGACTTTGACTTTTACACTGAGGGAGATGGGGAATCGTGGAGGGTTTTGAAAGCAGAGAAGTGATTCGGTTTTGTTTCACAGCATAACTCTGGCTGCTAGAATGTGCAGTTGGGAGGAGGTGAGATAAAGGAGCAGACATGGATCCTGGGGAGCGTTGGCATTTTAGTGAGGAGAATCAAGACAAGCTTTGGGCTTTTCCTTTTAAACTAGAAGATGCTTCAGTAAGTTGATCGGCTGAGAGAGTTGTAAGCACAGAGGCTGCTTAACCGGTTGCCTTGGAGTAGAAATGGAAGCGGTGGATCTTGGAGGTTGAGGTCTCTGAGGGGTCTGATAAATGCTGCCTCTTCCCAACCATGTTCCAAACAAACTGGGAAATAAGAGGTCTTACTGGGTCAAGACTGGGTTGGAGGAAGTAGCTTTGTGTTAAGGCAAATGGGCTTTGTAGCTGAATCTGGGCATTAGACAGAGGTACCTGCCAGTTACAGAGGGTGCCGGTTCATCTCAGACCTCCTCCAGTGAGGCCAGGACATTTATCATCAAGCCTACAGTGTAGCCAAGAGCAGGGAGCCTGAGCTCCAGGTAGGCAAGCTGGATGTCCAAGAGCAAAAAGGGGAGGGACTCAGACAGAGAACAAAACCTACTAATTTAGTGGGTACATTACCTCTTGACATTACCCAACTTTTCATTCTATTGACCTCTCAGGTTTAATCACTGTTATGTACTCTGTAATTTAAATTCTTCTGTTCTATCATAGACACTGTGATATAAATATGCATGTTTGCTTTAATCTATATGAATATTCAATTTTCCTAATTCAGGAGTATATACTCTAGGGGTCATTAGGCTACTAAAAATGCTTCAGCTATCTTTATCTCAGATTAGAAATACAGGCTCTGTTAAGCAGACAAATGGATGTCATCAGTCAAATGAGAGTTATGCAAGATGTGGGTTGGATATTACAGGCAATCCCATTCTTACCTAAACAGGGTTTAAAATTTTAGTGATAGTGGATTACAACCCAGTGAATAAAATTTCATTAGTTCATACTGAAATAAATAAAGTTCTCCCTTATAATAGAAATTCAACATAAAACTAAAAGAAATGGTGGAATTAGAAACTCATTAGTGTTGCCTAAAGTAGTGGGTGAGTTTCAAGATGAATCATATACTTACATAGTCTCAAAGTGTCTTCCTGGATATTGCTTCTTAATTATGGAGGAAAGTAACAACTTTATAGTGACAATCTTAGAGTGGCCCACTGTTACAAAGCTTTTAAAATTAACATCACCAATATTGAGGCAAGCCAATATCATGGGCCTCCTGATATGATGCACTGAGGACACCGCATCACCTCTGTAGCATGCCTGCCAACACCGCATGCCCTGCATCTAATCAAGGAACAGAGCAGACAAAGGCGAAGTGAACATTCTGTAAACTAATTGGTCTTTACTCCTCAAAATGTCAAGATGAAGAAAGGCATAAAATTAAGAACCATTCCAGATAAATGGAAGCAAAAGAGATTTTATGACTAAACACAATGTGTAACCCTGGAATAGTCCTGGACTAAGGAAAAACAATAGTTACAAAGAATGTTACTGAGACAATGACAAAATTTGAATATAGACTGTGGATTAGGTAAGTTTGTATCAATGTTAAAATTCCTGATTTTAATATCAATACTATTCTTATTTAGGAGAATGTCCTTATTCTTAGGTGAAAAAAAAAACACTCTTAAATATGTAGTGAAGGATTCTTGTGCAGAATCTATGTCCTGTCACCAGAATATTGTCACATTTGCAATCTAGTTAACCTTGCATGCAAAGCTCAGAGCTGGCATTTCACAGAGATCCCAGATGGGTGTAGGACGATTTTCTGCCTCTTCACTAATCAACATTTACATGGGTGACAGAATTCAATCTAAGACTACCTTTATTATAACTTGGTAGTGAGGTTACAGTGGAGGCCACACATGTTTAAGAAAGGAGTCTGTTGTGAATAACCAAATTGCATTGGATGAATTTGCAGCAGCTCTTAAGCCTGTGGCCAGAAAGAGGGTGCGGCCGTCTTGGGGGAGACTATGATTTTGTTCTGGTGGGTTGCACTGCTCCTTTGAGTATCGTCCAGATGGCTGGGGGGCAGCCAAGGTGGATTCATCACAAAGCCGAGCGTGCTCACACCTCAAGACCCCTCTCTTGCTCAGGCCCCTTCCAAGGCCCTGTACCTAATTTTGTATGCATCCTTTTATGTTCTTTTTTCCTTAAACCACCCTCTCCCTGCAAATTGTGTAAGCTCCATGCCCTCAAAAATCTTCTGCTCAGTTTTGGTTTTCCCCGCAAAAGGCTCTGAGATGGTTCAGGATAGCCTTAAGCTCCCAGGTTACCCTACACAAAGCTGGAAATCACTCCGTGTTCTGTTTTCAACCCCCATTTCAGTCAGTTGTATCATCCATCACCAGAGGTTCTTTGAGAGCAAATGATAACAGGAAGATACTCCACAAATAAAATGCAAACAGTATAAGGAGGCCCCAGATAGGACTATAATCCCTCATCCATTACAAATTCTCAAAAAGAAATGAAAGTTTAAAGATTAGATGTACTTGCGTGTTTATAAAGTCCAAAGATGACAAAGTCCAAAGGGATTACATTTCAAAATCAAGTTATCTTGCCCTTGTGAGTTAAAGTTCAAATGAATGAAAATCCAGAATTGATAATAAAAAAAACCCAACCCCTCTCCAAACCCCACAACCAATTCCTAGTGGCTCCGTTGCAAACTCAAGTGGCCTGTAGGCCTGGGTGGAGTTGAGGCCCTCGCGGCAGCTCTGGCCTGGGCCGGCTCTCAAGGAGGGAGGGAGGCCTTCGTGGCAGCTCCGGCCCTGGCCATCTCCGTCGGGGAGGGAGGGGGTTCCTTAAGGCACAGCCTTGGTCCCACCGAAGTGAGATGATGGACTTTCCAATCCTAGATCAATTTTCAGAGGAAAAAAATGCTTTTGGTGTTAACAAAGATCACAGCAGAGACTCAGAGATATGCAAGGAAAGGAGGGTAGAAGGAAAAAGTCCCTTCTTCCTCTGTAGCGGACCCCAGATCTGAAACAGTGTTCTGTAGGACAGGAGGGCCTGGGGGGGACCACACAAATGAGCTAGTACAAGGTTGGAAATAGTTAGGTGCGTGCCTTCATTCAGTAATTTATTGTGTGTCCAGTGGTGCCAGGCACGGTGTCATACTCTGGGGGCAGTGGTGCAGGCGAGGCCCTTCCTGGAAAGGATGGAGCCGGAGCGACCCCAAAGGTAGGCTGTCAGGGTTTGCTCATAGCTTGCAGGAAGCACAGACTTGCCAGAACAGGATTTTGTTTGAACTCATCTCTTTGCAGGTAACCTAGAAGGACAGTTCATCCTAATGCTATGCCAGAGCAAGCCAGAAAGAGCAGCCATCTAGGATGAGGGAGGGAGGGAGCCGCTGGGTCAGAACACACACATCACAAGTAGACAAGCAATTGAGTACTTGTCTTCTCTGGCCTTCCGGTCACTAAGCTGTGTGAGCCTGAGAGGGCTTCTCCTTGGGAAGTGTGCCCCGTGCATCCCTGACACTGACTTTCAGGGTAGGGGTCCTTTATCACAGATCCTGTCGAACAGATAGATTGCCCTCTTTACTTTCACTTTGCCATTGTGAAAAAATGACTCTTTTCTATCATCCTTTGCTGCTTCTCAGGGCACAAGTCATTTTTCTTAGTTCTTTACTAGCTGTATTGCTTTGAAACTCCTAGCGTTTTACGGGCATTACTCAGTGGAAATAATCCTACTAATGTACATGCACCGCTCGAACGTTCATCCTCTGCTAAACTGCTGCTCCTTCTTGACTTCTCACACGCCTGTCTGGACTGAGAAACAGGAGTTTTAAATAAACGTAACTGTCACACATTCTGGTCCTTTCTCTTCACCTTTTTCCAGAGGATGGAGATTCATGTGTTAGTAACTTCTCAACCAGGCCTTTACCAGTTAGAAGGCAGGAATTTGCATCATGATCAGAGGAAAATCTGACTTTTAGATGCTGGAGCACACACAGAGAATGGATTATAACAGTTCTTTATTTTACCCTTCAGACACCTGTCAGTCCACACCCAGGCTTTGCTTTCCCTGCCTCCTTTCCCCACTCCTAGCTGTCCTCCGGTGTCTCCATCCCCTGCCCTCTGTGCATGTCTTCCTCACTGGAGTGGAGCGCTGTGCTCCCGTCCTCTCTTCAGCTCCCAAGTCAGGAGCTGCGCCAAGGCAGGTTCTCCCAGCAGAGCCAGCGCTGGGGCCGTACGGGCTCCTGGGATAACAGAGGGAACCAAGGCCCGCTTCCATGTGTATCCAGAGGAGACCTGGAATGAATAGGCCAAGAAGGACCTCATTTCTTTGAGATGAAAGGAAGGCAGTGTGGGTATTTGTAGCAGCATTCCAGTTCTCTTAGAAATCTTTCTCTGTACAAAGGTGGTGAGGTATCACCAATTAAATATGGAATGGACTCAGACATCTGGGCAGGTAAAAAAACAACTGCTGATTTCTTTAATTTCCTTTCCATTTTAGGATTCTCACTTCTCCTGACCCGCAATTGTCAAAACAGAGTGAGAGTTACCTGGGTTCACTGCTCATGTCTAAATCGAGAACTGTCATTGTACTTGTAAATTATCAGCATACATTCACCTCTCTATTTTTACAGTGTCCCTTGGTAACATCTAAAACACAGACTGTCTCCACAAAACAGTAAAATTGATGGACTGTTCAGATGAACCAGTTGACTGACCATTGTCATACCATCAATGATTTTTCTTCTCCCTGAAAATAACAGAGTTCCAGGACAATTTAAGTGTCAAAGCAACTGTATTCCCAGAAAACCTAAACTGGAAATTGTTTTCCAATATGATAACAGAGCCACCAAAAGGGCCAGATTTGAGATGAATATACAATCAATAAGATTCTTCTAGGGAAGGAATACTCAGGAAAATATATAAAGAGACCCCATTCGCAATAGAAATAGAACCTATAAAGTACCAAGGGATACTTCTAATGTGAAATATGTATGACCAGTTAACCAACCAACCAACCAACCAAATAAACAAACAAAAATGATCGTGAGCTACAAGAGGCCTGACTGACTTGTGACACTCTTTTAAAGAAACAATTTCTACTCAAACTAATTCATATATTTGACTAATTTCTTTTTTTTTCATTTATATTTATTTATTTATTTTTATTTTGGTATCATTAATGTACAATTACATGAGCAACATTATGGTTACTAGACACCCGCTATTATCAAGTCCCCACCACATACCCCATTGCAGTCACTGTCCATCAGTGTAGTGAGATGCTATAGAGTCACTACTTGTCTTCTCTGAGTTATACTGCCTTCCCCATATCACCCCCACCCCCACAGGGCAACATTATGTGTGCTAATTGTAATAGCCCTTTTTCCGCCTTATCCTTCCCTTACCACCCATCTTCCCCAGTCCCTTTCCCTTTGGTAACTGTTAGTCCATTCTTGGGTTCTGTGAGTCTGCTGCTATTTGTTCCTTCAGTTTTTTCTTTGTTCTTATACTCCACAGATGAATGAAATCATTTGATACTTGTCTTTCTCCACCTCGCTTATTTCACTGAGCATAATACCCTCTAGCCCCATCCATGTTGTTGCAAATGGTAGGATTTGTTTTCTTCTTATGACTGAATATTATTCCACTATGTATATGTACCACATCTTCTTTATCCATTCACCTACTGATGGACACTTAGGTTGCTTCCATTTCTTGGCTATTGTAAATAGTTCTGTGATAAACTTAGGGGTACATATGTCTTTTTCAAACTGGGCTCCTGCATTCTTAGGGTAAATTCCTAGGAGTGGGATTCCTGGGTCAAATGGTATTTCCATTTTGAGTTTTTTGAGGAGCCTCCATACTGCTTTCCACAATGGTTGAATTAATTTACATTCCCACCAACAGTGTAGGAGGGTTCCCCTTTCTCCACATCCTTGCCAACATTTGTTGTTGTTTGTCTTTTGGATGTTGGCCATCCTAACTGGTGTGAGGTGGTATCTCATTGTGGTTTTAATTTGCATTTCTCTGATGATTAGCGATGTGAAGCATTGTTTCATGTGCCTGTTGGCCATATGAATTTCTTCTTTGGAGAAGTTTCTGTTCAGTTCCTCTGCCCATTTTTTAATTGGATTATTTGATTTTTGTTTGTTGAAGTGTCTGAGCTCTTTATATATTTTGGATGTCAACTCCTTATTGGATATGTCATTTATGAATATATTCTCCCATACTGTAGGATGTCTTTTTGTTCTGCTGATGGTGTCCTTTGCTGTATAGAAACTTTTTAGTTTGATACAGTCCCACTTGTTCATTTTTGCTTTTGTTTCCCTTGCCTGGGAGATATGTTCATGAAGAAGTTGCTCATGTTTATGTCCAAGAGATTTTTACCTGTTTTTTTCCAAGAGTTTTATGGTTTCATGACTTACATTCAGGTCTTTGATCCATTTTGAGTTTACTTTTGTGTACGGGGTTAGACAATGATCCAGTTTCATTCTCTTACATGTAGCTGTCCAGTTTTGCCAACACCAGCTGTTGAAGAGGCTGTCATTTCCCCATTGTATATCCATGGCTCCTTAATCATATATTAATTGACCATATATGCTTGAGTTAATATCTGGACTCTCTATTCTGTTCCACTGGTCTATGGGTCTGTTCCTGTGCCAGTACCAAATTGTCTCGATGACTGTGGCTTTGTAGTAGAGCTTGAAGTGGGGAATTGAGATTTTCCCCCCTGCTTTATTCTTCTTTCCCAGGATTGCTTTGGCTATTCGGGGTCTTTCTTGGTTCCATATGAATTTTAGAACTATTTGTTCCAGTTCGTTGAAGAATGCTGTTGGTATTTTGATAGGGATTGCATTGAATCTGTAGATTGCTTTAGGCAGGATGGCCATTTTGACAATATTAATTCTTCCTACCCAAGAGCATGGGATGAATTTCCATTTATTAGTGTCCTCTTTAATTTCTCTTAATATTTGACTAATTTCTAATAAAAACCTTGAAATATTTTTGGAAGATAAAATGATTTATTTGAAGTATATGATGAATAAACATCAAAACAGGAGATGGTATTAAAGAGAATGATGATGACAGGTTCTAGAGCTGTCATTTGTGAAAAGATATTCTCCGACTATAGTAAAGAGTGTGATGCTGATGCAGATCATGGAACAGAGTAGCTGTTATAGAAATGGACAGTATTCATAATGAAAAATATTACAAGGAAGGCCATGTGGTCAATGGAAAAAAAATTATTCAATGTATGCTATTAAGGAATTTGGGCAGGCTTATCTGTACAAATCCTCTTCTAATATTGCACATAGACATTAATTCCAAATAAATTAAAGACAAATTTAAATATCAAAACATAACAAACAAGAAGGAAGCAAAAGGGAATCCTTATTAGGCCTCTGATGGAAGGGAGCAATGTCAAAGTATATAAGATAGATATGAAGACATAAAAACCTATCAGTTTAAAATGCAATAAAATAAAGTAATGCAAAGTGCAGATGACAGGAAAACTATTTCCAATGAAAAGGACAGACGAGGCCTAACACTTGCTAATAACGGAAATATGTGTTTAAAACTTATAAACAAAACCTCTATATCTCAATATGGTCAAAGCACTTAAAAAAACAGATTTTTAGGGAGTAAACTGGTGAACACACACATAGGAAAGTGTTCATCTTCATTAGTTGCAAAAGAAATGTAAAGACATTCTAATGAGATTCAAACTGGCCTAGTAAATTAGCAGATTTTTAAAATGTTAACGCCAGCGACATCAACGGAGTTCTGATAAATTTCTATCAGCAGCAATCCTTTTGGAAAATATTTAGTATATATCAGGTTTTGAAAATGTTTATACCCTTTGAAACAATTTCACTTTTGAGGATTTATCCTACAGATAAATTTTTGTACAGATTTATTGCATCATTATTTATGAAAAGCTAAAATAAAAAGATCAAGGTGTTCAGCTATAGGGAAACGGTTAAGTAAACCTTGGTGTTTTCAGATAATGAATATCAGCTTATATATATTTGTGATTACAAACCTTATGCAAACAAAAATAATAATGGGGGTTGGATTGAATGGTGGGACTATCAATGGATTTTTTTCTTTCATCATTTTTAAATAATGCTTTTTAAATTATAAGAATTTTTTGCATAAAAATAGGAAATACAAATAAGCAAAAAATAAAATTAGAAAGTGAAATCTTACTACCCAGAGGCAATCACTATTAATATTTTAGTTCATGTCTTCCCAAACTTAAACAATTTACTTTATATTTTGAATACAGGTAGTACATGTACATTGTTTAAAAACCAGAAAGTATAAAAAGGTGGATAGTAAAACATCTTGTGTTATTTCCCAGATGTCAGTTTCTCACTCCTGTTCTTAGATTTTTAAATACATTATGCATACATGCAAATATAAAGTTCAGATTTCTCCCCCTTGTAGCCCAAAGGATAGCATGCCATAGAGTGTTTTGAAACTTGTTTTTCATTTAATAATGTATCTAGAAGCACTTTCTATGTCAGTACTAGAGAACTTGTTAATTTTTTTTTTAGTTATATAGTACTTCATGGTGTGAACATACTGGAGTTTATTCAACTAGTCCACTGTTAATGTTCATATTTTTTCTATAGGCAAACCTTTTCTTTATGTTTCCTATAGTTTCATAACTACCTTTAATAAACTTGCATTTTAATGAAAAAGGAAGCTTTATCAAAACTGTTGATTAGGCTACTAAAACTACATGACAATTGGCAGATATTAATTACAATTCAGTGATACTGAATTTCCAGTTTCAAAGATACCACAAAAACATAGAATTACAGAAATCTCAGAAAACAAGGTGAATCCTTGCAGAAATCTGCTACCATGAAGGCAACTCAAGATTCAGTGATGCAGTATTATGACAACATTCTGCGAAACAATCTGTCAGCATTTTCAGAAATAAGATGTGGAATGCCTGGAGTGCCATCCAGCCAGATTCCCTGGTAGAGATGTCAGTGAGGACAGGGCTGCACTTCGTGACATGTTTTTAAATAGCTCAGAGGCCAAAGCACACTGCAGGGTGTCAGGCATCCTTCTGACATTTCAGTTGGATGTAAATTTAGAGCTGAATCTTTATCAAAATGAAATGTGTACACAGTAATGCTTTCCTAAGAGGAAACCTAGGGGAAACACCATGTGCAGTTAAGAAGGTAACTTATTACCATGTGTTTCAGCTATCTATTGCTGTGTAACAAGCATCCCAAAACATTGTAGCTAAACAATGATCTATTATTTACCCTGATTTTGTGAGTTGACTTAGCCCCACTGGGAGGAACTTCTGCTTGTTGCTGTGTGGCTGAGATCACACACACTGTTGCATTCTGCTGTCATCTTGGCTGTATCTGGAATGTCCAAATGACCTCTACAATCTCCTTCCATGGGACCTTTCACCTTTCAGGGGTCTAGCTCTAAAAGGAAGCATTCCAAGAGGACAAGTCTCCATGTGCCAAGTGCTTTGTAAGCCTCTGCTTACCACAGTTGCTAATGCCCCATTGGCCAAGGCAAGTCACATGGCCAATACTAGGGTCAAATGCCTGAATACACAAGGACATGAATAAAAGGAGTATGCTTCATCTGGGGACACCAAAGTGGCAGACTGCCCTACCAAGTCTTTCTCTAATGTTTTGATTGAAAGAATGGGTTTACTTCCCTCTGTCACTAGTTCCTCTGACTTTAGAAAACCTCCCTCAAAAATCTTACAGTGCTGCCAAGCAATGTTGATTACAAAGTAAAATGTGTAAACTGCAGTATCATTTTGGAAAGTGTCAGTATATCCAGCTAATGGGAGACAAGCCTTACTGTACTGATGGGTCCTTTTGACTCTCCTTGCCTAGGTTTCTTAGGAGGATTTCTGCCTGTGACTCCAGAATTCTCTGCAATCCCTGCCGGAAGGCTGACGCAGGGGGCATGGGTATGGAGGGATGCTACAGGGCCAACCATCATTGCTCTCAAAGGGCTTGAGGCTTCCTAACAGTGAAGCAGCCCCAAATGAGGAATGATTCTATCAGAAACATAGCACTCAAATTCAAAAGACAACTCTATGTAGAGAATAAATAATTAATTAGCTAGCAAGAAAATTTGGATTTTGTAGGTAAATTGATCTATTTAGAAAGAAAAGCAAAACAGACCAAATCAACAGACTAACTGAATTTTGACCAGCCAGGAGCAGGCATATTTGCTGTTAATGTGGAAAATTATTTTGGCACTTTAAAAAGTAATGACAGTGGAAAGGATGAATGCTGAAGGAACTGCTTAAACCCTAAGATAATTAACAATATCGAGAAGGAAAGGCAAAGTGAGGATAATAGTAAAATAAAACCAGGCATCTCCTGAACATAGGGACAGATTGAACTTGCTCACTAAGGTCATGTCATTTGAAAATGGTGCTTGTTTTTATAATTAGAGTAATTACAGAGTAAATGCTACAATAGAAGCATGGATTGGGTATGTAAAAATCTATTTAAAATAAGAAATAGGTTGGTAAAAATGTGGCCTTCTGCATGTATTTGCTTTATGTAATTTTTAGTTAAAGGAAAAACTATAAAGATTCTAAATGGCAATTAAACAGAATAGAGTGATGGATCAAATTATTTGATTGCGTGAAGATGGAAAACTGAACCATTTGACATTTTAAGCAATGAGTGAAAAGCATTTAAATCGTGTTATACTGTGTAGCGCCTCCCCCCGCCCCCTTTGCAGATGCAAAAAAAGGTATTTCCCCTTGTCTGGGATCGGCCAATACTGAGAACCCTCCTCTTCCTAAAATATGGTGAAAGAAATGTCTTGATGAGGCTCCCTAGATAGTGCAGACATGGCCATGATAGTGATTGGGCAATGATGCTAATTTATTGACTGTGTAGTTGTGCCAGGCACTGTGCTGACTGCTGTCCATGCTTATTCTCAGTTAGTCGTCATCCTCATTTTAAGGCGAGCAAACAGACACAGAGATGTTAAGTAACTTGTTGAGTCACATGTTTAGTAAATGGTGGAGATGGGATTTGAACCAGGCAGTCTGACTGTGACTCTGATATCCCACGGATTTCAGAACAGTATTAAAACAAGGACTGGGATGAATTAATCTGGGAGCTACCATAGAAGTCAAAAAAAGGAACCTGGGGAGTTATTGAATGCCCATCTCAATATACAATCTGCTACCTCAATTTCTTCTTTCTACTCACACCCTTTTTCTGTTTTTCTGTTGCTATTTTTACCAAGCAAATAAGCTATCCAAAGAGTCCACCCTTCAAACTAATAGGAGAATAGAAAAATCTGACCCTGTAGATATAATTTATTTATGTCTTTTTTTCTTTGTAGATTTAATAAGGAAATAAATTCTGTATTTTCCATTTAATTTAAGCAGCATAGATTGTTCTCTTGGGATATGAGAGCCGTTTTAAAGATATGGTCCTATGTCGCCATCTTGAGGAAGAGAGAGGGAAAAACTTCTTTATTTGGGCTGTCAATTTTTAGCACCTTCATGATTCAACCAAAAATTATTATATACAACGAGATTAAAAGCAGCATTAGGAATCAAATTTCTTAGGGTATTTTGTAGCATCCCAGTATTTCAACATGCTATAAAAACTAGATTACAGTTCATAGAAAGAAGAGAACTATGAAAAACTGATTTTTACTTTTCAAGGAAAATTTGGGGTCTTCATCAAGTTCTAATGTATTAAGCTATTTTTTTGGTAAAATATAACTGTAAGCATAATATTTGCTTTCTAAATCTTTATGTTCAAGGAGAAGAGGACAAACTACATCTCTTTTGAAGGTTATTTCTGTTGGTGTAAAGACATCTCTGCTCTTCTAGAACATTCTTAGCTCTTTGATGGCAGGACTCAATCTTATTCACTGTCTATCCCCCAGCAACTAGCAAGGTTTCTGGCCCATTGTAGGCACTCAGTGAACACTTGTCAAGGGAATGTTTTCCTTCTTGTGTTCCGTAACTAATCAACTTTTGCTGTATAGCTGTGAAGACAACCTAGACTATAAAGTAAGTAAAATGTGATTTTTTTCCAAGGCAAGTCAGCCTCCAGGTTTTAAAAAATAAATGCCCCTTGATTTTCACAGGGCCTAAAATTACATTATGAATAACTCAACCCTTCAAGATACCTATTAAAATGTCCATACTTCATGGGAAAATTAATGTCGTAAATACTGTCAACTCTAAGTTTGGCTGGGGCCAGGGCAGCCTTAACCTTTGGGTACTACAGGCATTGTGAAAGCCTGTTGGCTTAAATATGGGAGGAAAATATTAGAATTTCTATTTATGGCATCTTTAAAATGTCTTTGTTTTACATGACTTAACGTACATAATTTATTAATACAGTAGTATATGTATATGATTTATCATTATATGTTTACATGTACATTGAAGTATTCACTCAAAAATTTAGCAAAAACATGACTTTAGAGTCAGGCTAAGCATGAAGTCCAACCCTATCATTTACAAGCTGTGGGAACTTGGACAAATTCATTAACATCTTTAAGCCTTTATTTCCTCTTTTACAAAATGGGGATAATAACATTACTTTTGCAAGGTCGTGTTGAAAATTAAATAACTTGTCTGTAAAGCATTCAACCCTGAGTCTAGAAAATCTTAACAGTTCAATAAATACAGCTGGCTTCATGGGTTAGTGACTTGCATAGTCATATGGGGCCCAGTGCTCAGAAAGAGCTTGTGTTTGGTTTAATGCTCTGCTATCACTGTCTTGAAATTCTTAACAATTTGTGAACAAGGGCCTTACATTTTCATTTTGTAATGGGCCATGCAAATTATGTAGCTGTGTTGTAACAGATAGCTCACTGTTGGTCTAGCTGGATTTGCCGTCCAAGTTTTCTTAGTTCAGTTATAAAGGCCCATACTCGGTCCACATCATTACTTAAGCTTCTTTAGGCCACCTAAGATATTCCCTGGGGCATGAGCAGTCTTTTTTTTTTTTTTTTACTTTTTTCTTGAGATGTAATTCACATACCATAATATTTAACATTTCAGAGTGTACAATTCCATTGTTTTAAGTGCCACTCTCCCAGTTTTATTGAGATATAATTGACAACATTGTTTTGAGTATATTTACAAGGTTAGCCCAGTCTTTTTAAAGAACGCTGGATTGAGAGTGAGTAGCCCTGATTCTATCTTTGCACCACTCTTTGAAGTAGGATCTCAGTAAGTGATGTGTGGTGAATAGTACTACTTCCCTGAAATACATATTGTTAGTAACAAACTGATGCTGTTAGTTAACCATGACCTTTTAGAGGTGGAAGAGACCCTACAGACTGTTTAGTCTGGCTCCTTCATTTTACAGCTGAGTAAACCAAGACCTGAAGAGACTGAATGCCTTGTTCGAAGTCACACAAAGTGATCAGGGCTAGAACCCAGGTCTGGTTTTCATTACGTGTCTCTATTCAGATTGTTTACCTTTTGTCAGTAGAATAAAAATCCTCATTAAAATGGAAGATTAGATATTTGTAGGTACCAGCAGCAGGGTTCCATGCAAGTGTGTTTTTTAGTTTCCTTCCCATTAATAAAATGTTTTCAGAAATTCAGGCCTTCAAGGGTCAAGATATTTGGATTATAAATGTTTCTCCAATTTTCTTTGCTCTAGGACACAGCTACTTGATTCTGAGGACTTTGTGTTACTATTCATCCTACCATTCATTCATGACATACTACTGTGCCTTCTGTGTGCAATTTTGAAGTTATTAGGCTGTATTCTATAACGGTAGCAATTTAATGAGCTTGTGGCATCTTATTTAGCCCATTAAAGTCCTTGCCTTTAAGGAATATTGATGCTTTTAAGGCTGTGGAGAATTTTTTGTTTGATGCAGCATTAGTTCCAATATATTTTACATTTTTGTCAGAAAATTTTGGTTCAGAGAACAGACACCAATTTCATGGCTAGGCAACATATAAACAGCAATAGTGACTTAGACAATCACATAGACACCTGCATAAATAAGTTAAAATCTTACTTTAAATTCTTTGGGAACTTCCTGTGGGAGGATATTTTAAGTATTGATGATGTGTAATATTATTAACAATAAATATTTTGAGTATCCACTATGTGGTAGGCATTCTAAGCACGCTACACACATTATTTCATTCATTGAGTCCTCACAACCTCTTTACAGAATGGGTGTTACTGTTCTCTCCATAACTTGCCCTGGTCTCATATCTAGATAGTAGGTTGGACTTGACTGTAACCTTCTCACTCCAGAGCCTGAATCCTGAACCACCACCCTGCATTTCCTATTTCTCATTGGAGGAAGTAATGAACCAAGGTCTCACTTGACCCATTTTAGTGAAACTATGAGAACATTGTGCAGCAATAATGAATAAATACCTTCAGGTGGAAATAAACCCAGTAGAAGGTTCTGTAGGAGATACTATTTTTCTGATTGTGTCACATAAATCTTGGCCATAATAGCCAGAGGGGATCGGCCCTGTACAGAATCCTGGCTCTAACAGTATTTGGAGCAGTTTTTCTTTTAATTGGAAATACAGAATATATGGAACATTTTGAACTTCTAAAACAGTAGAGAGAATAGTATAGTGAACCTACCTCTAGTCATCACCCAGCTCAGTAATGATCAACTCAGGGCCAATCTGATTCCATCTGTAATCCCACCCATTTCTCCCCACTCTCTCCAGATAATTTTAAAGAAAATTAAGTGAATTCAAACCTCAAAACTTTCACACATAAACATTTCAGCATGTATCTCTAAAAGATAAGGATTCTTTTTAATAAGCATAATTGCAATGCTGTTAAAACACCTAAAAATCAGTACCTTAAAATCATCAAATATTATGAGGGAGTGTTCACATTTCTATGGTTATCTCATAGTGGTGCTTTTTTCCCCCTTTTTAGTAGTTTTTTTCAGTCAGTACCCAAATAAGCTCCATGAGACTGATTTGTCTTTTAAGAGTCTTCCAATAGGCAGTTTACCTGTCCATCTCTCATTTTCAGTTCTTGCAATTAAAAAAAACTTGATTAAAAAAAATACCCCAAACAGGTTGTCCTTTGTAATTGCTCAAAGTCTGGATTTTGCTGATTGAATTCCTGTGGTATCATTTATTATGCTCCAGTATGACTAAATAAAGTTTAATTTTTGTTTGACATTCAAATCTATCCTCAGGGACATATCTGTTTTATTCTTTCTGTCATTAGGTATATTCTTAGGAATGTGCAGTTGATTTTCTGTGTTTTAAAATCAGTGTAGTTCTAATTTGCATTTCTCTTATTTTGAACATTTCTCTTTTCAGCTGATTAAGGGCCCTTTCTATTTCTTCTTCTGTGAACTGCCTGTTCATATTTTTCCCTAGAGATAGTGGTCTTATTTTTATCAAAAGAAGCTCTTTTAGAGATATTCATCCTTTCTCTGTGATACTGATTACAAATACTTTTCACAGTTAATCATTTTTCTTTTCACCTTATGATATTCTTTGCCATGCAAATGATTATTTTTTTTGTAATTGAATGTGTCAATTTTTGCCCATATTACGTCTGGATTTTGCCTCAGAGTTAGAAATGTTTTTCCAGGTTGTAGGTGAATTAACTCTTGTTTTCTTCTAGGAATCGAAGATTCTATTTTTACATTTATATTTTTGACCCATTTGAAATTTATCCAAGTGTCAGGTATAGAGAATGAATCAAATTCTCTCTTCTTCAGAACAGGTTTTAAAATTCAAGACTCTATCAAAAATTAAAAAAAGATCCGTTCAGAATGTCCGGCCCCCCATTCTCTGGTGTAGAGTAGTGAAAGACGACAGTCCTGCTGTCCACTTCCAGCCCATCTTCACTGAAAAACTGGTGCTAACACCCAATGCCTGAGGCCAGGAGATTAATCCGTGCTCTGGTCTACTCACGTCTGTCTGGCTCCTCTTCTCCCTCATCTGCTGGCCACCCTCTGGTCCCTCAGGCTGTTTACCTGTACGATTCTATCGGGAGTGTGGCTCTTCTGTCGCAGAGTTTCCTGAGAACTTTATTCTGCATATTTACAAATGCTGGTTCTGAGTCCATGTTTAGTATGAAATCTCTGTCAGTTGATCTCTGCAGAGGGCTTTGCTTGTCTCCCTGTCATACTAACCTGGAAAGTGGTTTTGCCCTTCTGCTTGGGCTGGAGAAAACTCTAACCTGAGTGCTTGTACATGAGCGCTCTCTTGGCAGGCTGTGTTCTCTCTGATCAGTGGGGAAAGGAAAGATTTCATTTAGCTGTCTTTTGTGAGAAGAATCACTTTCTATAGTTACAACAATAATAGGGATTAAAATGTATCAATTGCTTACTGAGTGCAAGGCCCTTGGCTTACCCCTAATACTCCTGAGTGCAGGGCAAGAATGCTGAAGAAGGCCATTCCAAGTCCACATACTTAAAAGTTAGATTCATCTAACTAGTAACCTATCTAGTAAATATCTAGTAAAGCTATGTAGTAAATATGTTCTTTCATTTCACCTCATCAAATGTGCCTTCATAATAACCTGGAAGGACAGATTCAAATGTGCAGTTTTTATACTCCCTTGAGTTCCATGCCTGAATGTGGCAGTGTGAGGAGAAGTGGCCCCTGCCTCTAGGCTGCCTTCTTTCTCATCTCACCTCCTGTTCTGTCCACACCATGAGGGGCCTTGCACACAAGTCTGTGGACAATCAGCCCATACGTGAAGGCTCCAGGTCCTTGCCCTCCCACTCCACAGACAGCTGTCCCTTCAGGTTATCTTCTGATCTGAGAGACTATATTCTAGTAAAGCAGTTCAGAAGATAGCCCTGTAGTGAGCTCAGGGCTATTTGTGCAGGTAAGTCCTGCATCTCAGATACCTGGAGAATAGTCTAAAAATGGGGTTCTAGGTGAGCTTGTCCCCTTGGCCATGCAAAATCTTTGCTCCATAAAGAAAAGGAGAGCCCATGTGGGGGCCCCAGGTTGCTTTCTGTGTATTTAACTCATTTGGTCCTTTCTTTAAGTCTATGATATAGGTACTGTTCTGTCCACTTTACAGATGTGGAAACTGTGGCTTAGAAAGATTAGGTAACCTGACCAGGGCCAAAAGACTGCTAAGTGGCAGAGTAAGGCTTACATTTTGGGCAGTCTGGCTCCAGAGCCTTGTCTTCTGAACTGAAAGGATTTCCCCATCACACTATGTGGTACTTTGTGTGTAGTATTATTAATCCCTCCCCACAGCAGTACTCAGGAATTATCTGTTTGACTATACACACACTCAATAAAGTTGTTCTTATGGACTTTTACTCATTTTTGGCCATCACCTGCATCTCTGTTAGAAGTAAAATTAAAGTATTGCTAAGGTACTTTTTAGCTTTAGAATCCTGTGATCCTTACATAGAGATGATTACAATTTCCCCTTCAGTGTAAGCTTGAACAACATTCTAGAAAGTGTAACTGAACATAACATAAAACTACTAATAATTATTTTAAAGTTATTATTACAGGAATCTACTTACTAGTGAGATTGCTGCACATCTTTAACATCTGTAGGAACCTCTCATTGCTTGTACTAGGAAACCCTGCAAAACTTCTAGAGAAGGCACATTAATTAGCATATAGGGTCCACCTAGGAAGAATATGTAATGATGTCAGATTCTGTGCTCCAGGTCTAACAACTAGATGTTACTCCTATTATATTCAACCTGGAACATTCAAAATGTACTGGACGTTTAGATGTATTATTAGCTATATGATGACTTTTTCATATTCTGTCTTTGAGATTAGAGATCTCATTCAAGTTTCAATAAGGGTTTTATTAAAAAGGAACACTATGACTTAATTATTATCAGGAGTAGAGAAAAAATTATCACCAGGGCTAATGTTTGGATTAAGAAATATCAAATGATGTGCTAAATTGTACATGTCTGTACATTTTCTGTCAGTCTTCAGGTAAACTAAACCTTACATAGTCATAGTTATTTACATTTAAAAGACAGACTCTCTGTGGGTACTAGGAATGCTTTTTAGAATACGTCCTCTTCAAGCATGGATTACAAAGGCTTTTTCTTCCTTGTCTCACTGGTTTCTTTTATTTTATCTTTATTGAATAGAGAATACAGAGGAACTCTATATTCAATAAAAAATCATGGAAAGTTTTCATTGATCTTCTTTCAGACTGTAGTGTCTACTCAGCTCAATAGAGCCTCTTTATCTTTTGTTAATATTTATAAAGAGATGAGAAAAAAAACTTTAAAAAAGTTATTTTCTCCACAAATGACTGATAATTGTCCAGTTCTTTAACCCTAGCATTTTATATCTTCTGATGTGACCCGTGCAGTTTATCCCAAATGTTTAATATTCCTATAAAAACATTAAACACAAGTTCTGAATGGTGATTAAAACCATGAACTCTAATTTAAAAATCAATCTTTTACTCTATGAATAAGAAATAATTTCTGCACTAGAAATGACTTGTATTTAAGGAATCAAATAGAAATGATTAATATGTATAATATATAGGAAGTCAATATGCAACAACCAAGTAAATGGAAATAAAAAATAAAAAATGGGTCAAACTTTTTATTTGCAATAACTTTGAAATAAAACATACTATAAATTCACCCATTTAAAGTATACATGTCAATGGTTGTATTCTGAGTTTTGCAACCATCATCATAATCTAATGTTAGAATATTTTTATGACCACCCCCAAAAATATCCTGTACCTATTAGTAGTCCCTCACATTTCCCCCACCTACCCATCCTTTGCTCTAGGAAACCACAAATCTTTCTATATATAGATTTGCATCTTCTGAACATTCCATTTAGAAATGGTATCATACATTATGTGGTCTTTTGTGACTGGCTTCTTTCATCTAGGATATTTTCATTGTTCTATGTAGTAGATTTTATCAGTTTCTTTTCATTGAAGAATAATAATCCATTAAATGGATATATATACTTAATTTATCCATTCATCAATTGGTGGATATTTGGATTACTTCCACTTTTTGGCTATTATGAGTAATGCTGCTAATGGCCATTCATGTACATATTTTTGAGTGGATGTTTGTTATTTCTCTTGGGTATATATCTAGAAGTTGAATAGATGGATAACATGGTGACTCTTTGTGAGGAGCTGCCAGATTATTTTCCAAAGCAGCTGCATCATTTTACATCCTTACCAGAAATGTATGAGGGGTCCCATTTCATCACATCCTCTCTGATGCTCATAATTGTCTATTTGATTATAGCTATTCCATTGGGTGTGAAATGGGTATCTCACTGTGAGTCGTACTTCCATGGTAGCTAATGTTAAACATCTGTTCATCTATTTTTACTTTTAAGTTTTTATTTGGTTAAAAATGTGGACCTATTAGTTGGTAGCTGATGAAATACATTGTCAGTTTTTAGATTAGTGGTATTTAAGTTGTGATGCTAATGAGGTCAAGCCTACAAGGTCTAGTTGGAAACAAATTGGTTAGCTATTTCAGAGAAAATTGTGCTTAAACAGTTATATGTCCTACCTCTGTTCAATAATCTGACAGGCTCTTCATCTTCTTGTAATTGAAGTATCATTGATTTACAATCATATATTGGTTTCAAGTAAACAACACAGTGGTTCCATGGTTACACATATTAAATCCTCACACCCACTAGGCCAGTTATCTGTTAACTTAGGAAGATGTTACAGAATCATTGGCTATATCCAACATGCTGTACTACCACCCTGTGACCAACTTATGATTGAGAATTTTTGTGCCCCTTTATCCCCCTCATCCTCCTCACCCACCCACCCCTCCCCCTCCCCCATCCTAACCAACAGTCATCTCTCAATATCTGAGTCTACTGCTATTTTGTTCACTTTTTATTTTAGATTCCACAAATAAGTGAAATCATATGGTATTTGTCTTTTCCATCTGGCTTATTTCACTTAGCATAATACCCTCTAGGTCCATCCATGTTGTAATGCAAAGGCAAAATTTCTTTTTTATGGCTGAATAATATTCCATTGTGTATATGTACCACTTCTTCTTTATCCACTCATCTATTGATGGACACTTTGGTTGCTTCCAAATCTTGGCTACTTTAAATAATGTGGCAATAAACATAGGAGAACATGGGTGTGCAGTGCTGGGCTGGGCCACCTGCAAGGAGGAAGGAGTGCTTAGGGCTGGCTTCTGCAGGCATCAGGCTCTTGATCTGGCTGGTTAACAGGGGTGGATGGATCAACCAAAGAGTATGTCCTAATGAGTCCAAATATCATTTCCATAAAAATAGTTTATCAACAGATTTTAAGAGCAATGACTTTTTAATAAAAATGGTATATGCTTATTTAATACATTTTTGAACCATCGAGGTGCAAAGAAAATGACAAATTGTTCTAAATCTCACTGCTCCAGAAATAAATAGGTTAGGTTTTCGAGACCTGTATTGCAATATCTCTATGCAGATGTTAGATGCATGGACAGATGGTTGAATGGATAGAAATGATTTCATGAGAATGGGATCACATAATATCAGCTTCCTAGAAATAAAAAGGTTTCAACTGAATTTACTTGAGTTAAAAAGAAAAAATAGTTCAGTGAAACTGAAGAATGAATGGAGAGAAAGGTTACCATATTAAATTGACTCAGTGCTCACCTCCTATCTTTTTACCGTGACTTGTCCATATCTGATTCTTTCATTCCCTTCTTGGGTGGCTGAATATCATTGTCAGATTTTTCTTTTTTTTCAAAAGGGACTCATGAGCATGGAAGCAGAAACTTATGGTAAATTATCAACATCACTTTTCCATTTCTTAGTAAAATATTCCTGAATTTAAATATACACACTGAGAATACAAGAATACAGGTATAATCCTCACCTCCTTTACATCTAGATGCACTCTAAGTTCTGGCCAATGAGATATAAGCAGAAAGGTTGTATGAAACACAGGAAATATCCTTAAAGGGAGGGGATATGCCCATCTTGTACTCTCTTTCCTGCTAGCTGGAATGCAAATGTAAACACTGAAGTTCGAGCTGGCATGTTAAACCATGAGGTGGAAGATCTGTGCTGAATGTATAACAAGATAGGAAGAATCTGGGAATCTAAAATTTCCTTAAGCTGATATACCTCAAGACTTAAATGAGAAACTTATACTTTCTTACGGCTTATTTGGGGTCGTTAGTCATTTCCCATTAAACTTCATTATAGCTAGAAAAAGTGCTAAAAATGCCCTTGAGTTTTTCAATGTTTGAGAATGTCTGCCTGTTGCTTTTATACTTAAACAATTTGCCCTGGAATAATTCTTTTTTTTAATAATTTATTTTGGTATCATTAATCTACAATTACATGTGCAATATTATGGTTATTAAAGTACCCCTTCATCAGGTCCCCCCTGACCAACCCCATTACAGTCACTGTACATCAGCATAGTGAGATGCTATAGAATCACTACTTGTCTTCTCTGTGTTGTACAGCCCTCGCCGTGCCCCCCCAACATTACGTCTGCTAATCGTAATGCCCCCTTTTCCCTCTTATCCCTCTCTTCGCACCCATCTTCCCCAGTCCCTTTCCCTTTGGTAACTATTAGTCCGATCTTGGGTTCTGTGAGTCTGCCTCATTCAGTATTTTTTCTCTGTTCTTATACTCCACATATGAGTGAAATCATCTGATACTTGTCTTTTTCGGTTCGTCTTATTTCACTGAGCATAATACCCTCTAGCTCCATCCATGTTGTTGCAAATGGTAGGATTTGTTTTCTTCTTATGGCTGAATAATATTCCATTGTGTATATGTACCACACCTTCTTTGTCCATTCATGTACTGAACACTTAGGTTGCTTCCATTTCTTGGCTATTGTAAATAGTGCTGCGATAAACATAGGGGTGCATCTGTCTTTTACAAACTAGGCTGCTGCAGTCTTCGGGTAAATTCCTAGGAGTGGAATTCCTGGGTCAAATGGTATTTCTATTTTGAGTTTTTTTAAGGAACCTCCATACTGCTTTCCACAATGGTTGAACTAATTTGCAGTCCCACCAGCAGTGTAGGAGGGTTCCCTTTTCTCCACATCGTCGCCAACGTTTGATGTTTGTGTTTTGGATGTTGGCCATCCTCACTGGTGTGAGGTGGTATCTCATTGTGGTTTTAACCTGCATTTCTCTGATGATTAGCGATGTGAAGCATCTTTTCATGTGCCTGTTGGCCATCTGAATTTGTTCTTTGGAGAGGTGTCTATTCATGCCCTCTGCCCATTTCTTAATTGGATTATTTGCTTTTTGTTTGTTTGCCTATGTTTTTTTCTAAGAGTTTTATGGTTTCATGACTTACATTCAGGTCTTTGATCCACCTTGAGTTTACCTTTGTGTATGGGGCTAGCCAAGAGTCCAGTTTCATTCTCTTACATGTCACTGTCCAGTTTTTCCAACACCAGCTGCTGAAGAGGCTGTCATCTCCCCATTGTATATCCAAGGCTCCTTTATCAAATATTAATTGACAGTATATGTTTGGGTTAATGTTTGGATTTTCAATTCTGTTCCACTGGTCTGTGGGTCTGTTTTTGTGCCAATACCAAATTGTCTTGATGACTGTGGCTTTGTAGTAGAGCTTGAAGTCAGGGAGCGTAATTCCCCGTTTTATTCCTCCTTCTCAGGATTGCTTTGGCTATTCGGGGTCTTTTGTGGTTCCATATGAATTTTAGAATTATTTGTTCCAGCTCATTGAAGAAAGCTGTTGGTATTTTGATAGGGATTGCATTGACTCTGTAGATTGCTTTAGGTAGTATAGCCATTTTGACAATATTTATTCTTCCTAGCCAAGAGCATGGGATGCATTTCCGTTTGTTAGTGTCCTCTTTAATTTCTCCTAGGAGTGTCTTGTAGTTTTCAGAGTACAGGTCATTCACTTCCTTCGCTAGGTTTATTCCTAGGTATTTTATTCTTTTTGATGCAATTGTGAATGGAATTGTTTTTGTGATTTCTCTTTCTGTTAGTTCATCGTTAGTGTATAGGAAAGCAATAGATTTCTGTGTGTTAATTTTGTATCCTGCAACTTTGCTGAATTCAGATATTAGTTCTAGTAGTTTTGGAATGGAGTCTTTAGGGGTTTTTATGTACAGTATCATGTCATCTGCAAATAGTGACAATTTGACTTCTTCTTTCCAATCTGGATGCCTTGTATTTCTTTGGTTTTCTGATTGCTGTGGCTATGACCTCCAGTACTATGTTGAATAACAGTGGAGAGAGTGGGCATCCCTGTCTTGCACCCGATCTTAGACGAAAAGCTTTCAGCTTCTCACCGTTAAGTATGATGTTAGCTGTGGGTTTGTCATGTATGGCCTTTATGATGTTGAAGTACTTGCCATGTACACCCATGTTGTTGAGAGTTTTAATCATGAATGGATGCTGAATTTTGTCAAATGCTTTTTCAGCATCTATGGTGATGATCATGTGGTTTTTGTTCTTCTTTTTGTTGATGTGGTGGATGATGTTGATGGATTTTTGAATGTTGTACCATCCTTGCATCCCTGGGATGAATCCCACTTCATCATGGTGTATGATCCTCTTGATGTGTTTTTGAATTCGGTTTGCTAATATTTTGTTGAGTTTTTTTGCATCTACGTTCATCAGGGATATTGGTCTGTAATTTTCTATTTTGGTGAGTTCTTTGCTCGGTTTTGGTTTTAGAGTGATGCTGGCTTCATAGAATGAGTTTGGAAGTATTCCCTCCTCTTCTATTTTTGGGAAAACTTTAAGGAGAATGGGTGTTATTTCTTCTCTATATGTCTGGTAGAATTCAGAGGTGAATCCATCAGGCCCGGGGGGTTTTGTTCTTGGGTAGTTTTTTGATTACCAATTCGATTTCGTCGCTGGTGATTGGTCTGTTTAGTTTTTCTGTTTCTTGCTTGGTCAGTCTTGGAAGGTTGTATTTTTCTAAGAAGTTGTCCATTTCTTCTATGTTTTCCAGCTTGTTAGCATATAGATTCTCATAATATTCTCTTATAATCCTTTGTATTTCTGTGGGGTCCGTCGTTATTTTTCCTTTCTCATTTCTGATTGTGTTTATGTGTGTAGATTCTCTTTTTCTCTTAATGAGTCTGGCTAGGGGTTTATCTATTTTGTTTATTTTTTCAAAGAACCAGCTCTTGGTTTCATTGATTTTTTTCTTTTGTTTTATTCTTCTCAATTTTATTTATTTCTTCTCTAATATTTATTATGTCCCTCATTCTGGTGACTTTGGGTCTCATTTGTTCTTCTTTTTCCAATTTCAGTAATTGTGTCTTTAGACTATTCATTTGGGAATGTTCTTCTTTCTTTAGGTAGGCCTGGATTGCAATATACTTTCCTCTTAGAACTGCCTTTGCTGCGTCCCACAGAAGTTGTGGCTTTGTGTTGTTGTTGTCATTTGTCTCCATATACTCTTTGATTTCTCTTTTGATTTGGTCATTAACCCATTGATTAATTAGGAGAATGTTGTTAAGTCTCCATGTATTTGTGCGCCTTTTTGTTTTCTTTCTGAAATTTAATTCTAGTTTAATACCTTTATGATCTGAGAAGTTGGTTGGTAGAATTTCAATATTTTCGACTTTACTGAGGTTCTATTTGTGGCCTAGTATGTGGTCTATTCTGGAAAATGTTCCATGTGCACTTGAGAAGAATGTGTATCCTGTTGCGTTTGGGTGTAGAGTTCTGTAGATGTCTGTTAGGTCCATCTGTTCTAGTGTGTTGTTCAGTGTCTCTCTGTCTTTACTTACTGTCTGTCTGGTTGATCTGTCCTTTGGAGTGAGTGGTGTGTTGAAGTCTCCTAAAATAAATGCATTGCTGTTTATTTCCTCCTTTAATTCTGTTAGTATTTGTTTCACATATGTCGGCGCTCCGGTGTTGGGTGCATATAAATTTATAATGGTTATACCCTCTTGTTGGACTGACCCCTTTATCATTATGTAATGTCCTTTTTATCTCTTGCTACTTTCTTTGTTTTGAAATCTATTTGTCTGATACAAGTACTGCAACACCTGCTTTTTTCTTCTTGTTGTTTGCATGAAATATCTTTTTCCATCCCTTCACTTTTCGTCTGTGTATATCTTTGGGTTTGAGGTGAGTCTCTTGTAGGCAGCATATAGATGGGTCTTGCTTTTTTGTCCATTCTGTTACTCTGTGTCTTTTGATTGGTGCATTCAGTCCATTTGCATTTAGGGTGATTATTGATAGATATGTACTTATTGCCATTGCTGGCTTTAGATTCGTGGTTAACAAATGTTCAAGGGTTGCTTTTTTACTATCTGACAATCTAACTTAACTTTCTTGTTAAGTTATTGTAAACACCATCTGATGTTTCATCATTTCTCTCCCTTCTTATTCTTCCTTCTCCATTCTTTATATACTAGGTGTTTTATTCTTTGCCTTTAGCAGTATTTGGATGGTCTGCTTTCTTTGCTATGATTTTATTTTCTCTGGTGACATCTTTTTAGCCTTAGGGGTGCTTCCTTCTAGAGCAGTCCGTTAGTGGTGGTTTATGAGAGGCAAACTCTCTCAACTTTTGTTTGTCTGGAAATTGTTTAATCCCTCCATCATATTTAAATGATAATCGTGCTGGATACAATATTCTTGGTTCAAGGCCCTTCTGTTTCATAATGTTAAATATATCATGCCATTCTCTTCTGGCCTGTAAGATTTCTGTGGAGAAGTCTGATGGGTTTTCCTTTGTAGGTGATCTTTTTTCTCTCTCTAGCTGCCTTTAATACTCTGTCTTTATCTTTGATCTTTGCCATTTTGATTATTATGTGTCTTGGTGTTGTCTTCCTTGGGTCCCTTGTGTTGGGAGATCCATGGGCTTCCATGGACTGCGATACTATTTCCTTCCCCAGCGAGGGAAAGTTTTCAGCAATTATTTCTTCAAAGACACTTTCTATCCCTTTTTCTCTCTCTTCTTCCTCTGGTACTCGTATAATGCGAATATTGTTCCGTTTGGATTGGTCATACAGTTCTCTTAATATTCTTTCATTCCTAGAAATCCTTTTATCTCTCTCTGCCTCAGCTACTCTGTATTCCTGTTCTCTGATTTCTATTCCATTAACAATCTCTTGCATCTCATCCAGTCTGCTGTTAAGCCCGTCGATTGCTTGACTGATTTTTGCATTTTCTTTCCTGACATCCCTCACTTCCTCCCTCAGCTCTTGCACATTTCTCTGTAGGTCCATCAGCATGGTTATGACTTTTATTCTGAATTCTTTTTCAGGAAGACTGTGCATTTCCATCCCTCAGGCTCCCTCTCTGGGGTTGTCTGGTTGATTTTAGTCTGGACCATATTCCTCTGTCTTTTCACGGCTATAGAAGCAGTCGCTGGTAGTTGCCACATATGTCAGCTGGGTTCTTTAAGACTTTAAAAAGAGAGAGAGAGAGAAAAAAAAAGAAAGAAACAAAAGGAGAAACAAAAAACAAAAGAAAACAAAAACGCCCACCGGGATTAGATTCTGTGGGGATGCTGTAGGTGGTGCTGTTGTCCCACTATTCTGCAGCCATGTCCGCGCCCCTCCGCAGGGCCCTTTATAGGTCTGGCCAGAGTGGGAACGAATGGGAGGCTGTTGATCTCTGTGAGAAGTCTAAGTGCGTCCACGCTTTCCCCGTCACCAGTTAAGGGGTCCGAAACTCCCCAGGACTCCCAGTCCGCTGGGCTGAGTGTGCCGGGGCAATCTGGCTCCTCCCCTGGGCTTCTGTCTCATTAAGACTGCTGAGGAAAGTGTGCACTTTTGTTTTCTTTTTTTTTCCTTCCCATGAGCTGGCTGCAAGCACCCTGGCGCATTCCCTGCTCAGATCCTGCCCCTCTGTCTCTCCAATCTCTGCTACACCGCGCTATGTGTGTCAGAGCTCCCCAAGCAGATCACCAGGGCTGGTTATTTCATGGAGTGTACTTCCACTCCCTCTGAGCTCTGAATCCTCTCCTTCCGCCGGTGCACTGGGGTGGGTGAGTGCTTGGGTCCTGCTGGGTCGTGTCTCTGTGTCTTACCCGCCTCATGGGGTGCTGAGTCCTCTCGGGTGTAGCTGCATGCTGTACACTTTCCTGTGTATTCTGGTTTCTCTTTTAGGAATAGTTGTATTTGCTGTATTTTCGTAGATAAATATAGTGTTGGGAGGAGATTTCTGCCACCTTGCTCACGCCGCCATCTTCCCGGAAGTCTCTACCTGGAAATAATTCTGATGTTATGCTTTCTATAAGAACTTTTAGATACTGCTCCATTTTTTTGTGGCATAGGAGGTTGCAATGCAAAAGGCTGAGACCAGTGGAGTTTCCAAATCATCTCCATTTTTTTTGTTTCTGCCTAGATCCTTGAAAAAAATGTCTTCAGTTTAAAAAAACACGATTTCGAACATCCAGAAAGTGTTAAAAATATGTAGAATCAGCAATTACTAATATTTGTCATATTTGCTTTCTCTCTCTTCTGCCTGTGTGCATGTATCTGTTTGTATATAGAAATGTGTCAACATTTCTTCCTGAATAATTTGAAGGAAGTTGCAGACGTAACATTTTACTCCAAAATACTTCGGGATATCTCCTAAGAAAAAGATTTTCCAAAGAATAAGAGGATATTCACTAATGTCCTCTAGTATCCACTTTGTATTTAAACTTCTCCAATTTTTCTCCCCACATTCTTTTGTAGCCTTAAAAAAAAAATTCAGAATCTCAAAAACCAAGATCCAAAATCCAATCAACATTCATACATTGTATTTGGTTGTTATTTTTCTTTAGTCTCTGAAAACCAAGAATAATCCACTTTTTGGTTTTGTATTTGTTTGTTTCATTACATTTGCTTTTCTGAGGTCAGACCAGTCATGTTGTCTGTCCTATCTTCTAGCTCTGATTGTTTTGTGATTTAAGCTAACTTGTTCACCTACCCATATTTTCTGAAAAATGAGTTATTAAGGTTTGATTAGTTTTGGGTTCGATGTTATTTGGCCAAAAACGTTATATCAGGTGGTCGAAGACCCGGTATTTGTGATACAGAGTTTGGTAATTTGATTGAAATGGCAATCTCCGGTTTAAAGGAACCTACTCTGCAAGGAGTGATTCTTTAGCATTTTGGGAATATACCTTTAAAAAAATTTTTTTATTAAGGTATTATTGATATACACTCTTATAAAAGTTTCACATGAAAAAACACATGTGGTGACTATGCAGTCACTGTCCATCAGTGTAGTAAGATGTCCCAGATTCACTGTTTGCCTTCGCTGTACTACACTGTTTTCCTCGTGAACCCCTACACCATGTGTACTGAACATAATACCGCTGAATACCTTTCTCCCTCCCTCCCCTTTGGTAACCACTAGTCCCTTCTTGGAGTCTGTGAGTCTGCTGCTATTTTGTTCCTTCAGTTTTGCTTCATTGTTACACTCCACAAATGAGGGAAATCATTTGGCACTTCTCTTTCTCTGCCTGGCTTACTTTACTGAGCATAATATCCTCCAGCTCCATCCATGTTGTTGCAAATGGTAGGATTTGTTTCCTTCTTATGGCTGAATAGTATTCCATTGTGTATGTGTACCACCTCTTCTTTATCCATTCATCTACTGATGGAAACTTAAGTTGCTTCCATATCTTGGCTATTGTAAATAGTGCTGCAATAAACATAGGAGTGCATATGTCTTTTTGAATCTGAGAAGTTGTATTCTTTGGGTAAATTCCAAGGCGTGGGATTCCTGGGTCAAATGGTATTTCTATTTTTAGTTTTTTGAGGATCCCCTATATTGCTTTCCACAATGGTTGAACTAGCTTACATTCCCATCAGTAGTGTAGGAGGGTTCCCCTTTCTCCACATCCTCACCGGCATTTGTTGTTCTTAGTCTTTTCAATGCTGACCATTCTTACTGGTGTGAGGTGATATCTCATTGTGGTTTTAATTTGCATTTCCCTGATAATTAGTGATATGGAGCATCTTTTCATCATGTGTCTGTTGGCCATCTGAATTTCTTCTTTGGAGAATTGTCTCTTCATATCCACTGCCCATTTTTTAATTGGGTTATTTGCTTTTTGGGTGTTGAGGTGTGTGAGTTTTTTTAAATGTATTTTGGATGTTAACCCCTTGTTGGATATATCATTTACAAATATATTCTCCCATACTGTAGGATGCCTTTTTGTTCTGTTGATGGTGTCCTTTGCCATACAGAAGCTTTTTAGTTTGATGTAGTCTCATGTATTCATTTTTGCTTTTGTTTCCCTTGCTTGAGGAGATGCGTTCAGGAAAAAGTTGCTCATACTTATATTCAGGATATTTTTGTCTATGTTGTCTTCTAAGAGTTTTATGGTTTCATGAATTACATTCAGGTCTTTGATCCATTTTGAGTTTACTTTTGTGTATGGGGTTAAACAATAATCCAGTTTCATTCTCTTGCATGTAGCTGTCCAGTTTTGCCCACACAGGTTGTTGAAGAGGCTGTCATTTCCCCATTGTATGTCCATGGCTCCTTTATTGTATACTAATTGACCGTATATGTTTGGGTTTATATCAGGGCTCTCTAGTCTGTTCCATTGGTCAATGGATCTGTTCTTGTTCCAGTACAAAATTGTCTTGTTTACTGTGGCTTTGTAGTAGAGCTTGAAGTAGGGGAGCATAATCCCGCCAGCTATATTCTTCCTTTTCAGGATTGCTTTGGCTATTTGGGGTCTTTTGTGGTTCCATATGAACTTTAGAACAATTTGCTCTAGTTCATTGAAGAGTGCTGTTGGTATTTTGATAGGAATTGCATTAAATCTCTAGATTGCTTTAGGCAGGATAGCCATTTTGACAATATTAATTCTTCCTATTCATGAGCACGGTGTTTCCATTTATTGGTATCTCCTTTAATTTCTCTCATGAGCATCTTGTAGTTTTCAGAGTATAGGACTTTCACTTCCTTCGTTAGGTTTATTCCTAGGTATTTTATTCTTTTGGATGCAACTGTGAATGGAATTGTTTTCCTGATTTCTCTTTCTGCTAGTTCACTCTTAGTATATAGGAATACCACAGATTTCTGGGTATTAATTTTGTATCCTGCAACTTTGCTGAGTTCAGATATTAGATCTAGTAGTTTTGGAGTGGATTCTCTAGGGTTTTTATGTACAATATCATGTCATCTGCAACAGGGACAGTTTGACTTCTTCCTTGCCAATCTGGATGCCTTTTATTTCTTTGTGCTGTCTGATTGCTGTGGCTATGACCCCCAGTACTATGTTGAATAGAAGTGGAGAGAGTGGGCATCCTTGTCTTGCTCCTGATCTTAAAGGAAAAGCTTTCAACTTCTCACTGTTAAGTATAATGTTGGCTGTGGGTTTGTCATACATGGCGTTTATTATGTTGAGGTACTTGCCCTCTATACCCATTTGGTTGAGAGATTTAACATGAATGGATGTTCAATTTTGTCAAATGCTTTTTCAGCATCTATGGAGATGATTATGTGGTTTTTGTCCTTTTTGTTGATGTGGTGGATGATGTTGATGGATTTCCAAATGTTGTACCATCCTTGCATCCCTGGAATAAATCCTACTTGATCATGATGGATGGTCTTTTTGATGTATTTTTGAATTTGGTTTGCTAATATTTTGTTGAGTATTTTTGCATCTATGTTGATCAGGGATATTGGTCTGTAATTTTCTTTTTTTGTGGTGTCTTTGCCTGGTTTTGGTATTAGAGTGATGCTGGCCTCCTAGAATGAGTTTGGAAGTATTCTCTCTTTTTCTACTTTTTGGAAAATTTTAAGGAGAATGAGTATTAGGTCTTCACTAAATGCTTGATAAATTCAGCAGTAAAGCCATCTGGTCCAAGGGTTTTGTTCTTAGGTAGTTTTTTATTACCAATTCAATTTCATTGCTGGTAATTGGTATTTTCAGATTTTCTGTTTCTTTGTGGGTCAGCCTTGGAAGGTTGTATTTTTCTAGAAAGTTGTCCATTTCTTCTACGTTATCCAGTTTGTTAGCATATAATTTTTCATAATAGTCTCTAATAATTCTTTGTTTTTCTTTGGTGTCTGTAGTGATTTTTCCTTTCTCATTTCTGATTCTATTTATGTGTGTAGACTCTATTTCTTTCTTGGTAAGTCTGGCTATGGGTTTATCTATTTTGTTCATTTTCTGGAAGAACCAGCTCTTGCTTTCGTTGATCCTTTCTATTGTTTTATTCTTCTCGATTGTATTTATTTCTGCTCTAATCTTTATTATGTCTGTCCTTCTACTGACTTTTGTCCTCATTTGTTCTTCTTTTTCTAGTTTCCTTAATTGTGAGTTTTGACTTTTCAAATGGGATTGTTCTTCTTTCCTGAGGTAGGCCTGTATTGCAATACACTTTCCTCTTAGCACAGCCTTCACTGCATCCCACAGGTTTTGCAGTGTTGAGTTATTGTTTTCATTTGTCTCCATATATTGCTTGATCTCTGTTTTTATTTGGCTGTTGATCCATTGATTATTTATGAGCATGCTGTTAAGCCTCCATGTGTTTCTGGGCTTTTTTGTTTGTGCAGTTTATTTCTAGTGGTCTGAGAAAGTGGTTGGTACAATTTCAATCATTTTGAATTTACCGAGGCTCTTTATGTGGCCTAGTATATGATCTATTCTTGAAAATGTTCCATGTGCACTTGAGAAGAATGTTTATTCTGCTTCTTTTGGGTGTAGAGTTCTGTAGATGTCTGTTAGGTCCATCTATTCTAATGTGTTGTTCAGTGCTTCTGTCTCCTTACTTATTTTCTGTCTGGTTGATCTGTCCTTCCGAGTGAGTGGTGTGTTGAAGTCTCCTAGAATGAATGCATTGCATTCTATTTCTCCTTTTCATTCTGTTAGTATTTGTTTCACATATGTAGGTGGTCCTGTGTTGGGTGCATAGATATTTATAATGGTTATATCCTCTTGTTGGATTGACTCCTTTATCATTATGTAATGTCCTTCTTTGTCTCTTGTGACTTTCTTTGTTTTGAAGTCTATTTTGTCTCATATAAGTACTGCAACTTCTGCTTTTTCTCCCTATTATGTTGCATGAAATATCTTTTCCTATCCCTTCACTTTTAGTCTGTGTATGTCTTTGGGTTTAACGTGTGTCTCTTGTAGGCAACATATAGATGGGTCTTGTTTTTTTTATCCATTCAGTGACTCTATGTCTTTTGATTGGTGCATTCAGTCCATTTACATTTAGGGGGATTATCGATAGGTATGTACATATTGGCATTGCAGGCTTTAGATTCGTGCTTACCAAAGGTTCAAGTTTAACTTCCTTACTATCTAAGAGTCTAACTTAACTCACTTAATATGCTATTACAAACACAGTCTAAAGGTTCTTTTTTTCTCCTCCTCTATTCTTTATATATTAGGTATCCTGTCTTCTTTGTCTATCCCTTGATTGACCTTGGGGATAGTTGATTTAATTTTTCATTTGCTTTGTAATTAACCATTCTACCTTCTTTACTGTGGTTTTATTACCTCTGGTGACAGCTATTAAACCTTAGGAACTCTTCCATCTATAGCTGTCCCTTCAAAATACACTGTAGAGACGGTTTGTGGGAGGTAAATTCTCTCAGCTTTTGCTTCTCTGGAAGTTGTTTAATCCCTCCTTCAGATTTAAATGATAATCTTGCCGGATAAAGAAAGTATTCTTGGTTGAGGCCCTCTGCTTCATTGCATTAAAGACATCATGCCAGTCCCTTCTGGCCTGTAAGGTTTCTGCTGAGAAGTCTGATGATAGCCTGATTTGCTTCCCTTTGTATGTGATCTTATTTCTCTCTCTTGCTGCTTTTTACTGTCTGTCCTTATCCCTGATCTTTGCCATTTCAATTACTATATGTCTTGATGTTGTCTTCCTTGGGCTCCTTGTGTTGGGAGATTTGTGTACCTCCATGGCCTGAGAGACTATGTCTTCCCCCAGATTGGGGAATTTTTCAGCAATTACCTCCTCAAAGACATTTCCTATTTCTTTTTCTCTCTCTTCTTCTTCTGGTACCCCTATAATGCGAATATTGTTCCATTTAGATTGGTCACACAGTTCTCTCAAAATTCTTTTATTCTTAGAGATCCTTTTTTCTCTCTGTACCTTAGTTTCTTTGTATTCCTCTTCTCTAATTTCTATTTCATTTATTGTCTCCTCCACCATGTGTAATCTGCTTTTAAAACTTACCATTGTATGTCTTATTTCTGGTACTGTGTTCCATAATGATTGGATCTCCAACCAGAATTCATCCCTGAGTTCTTGGATATTTTTCTGTACCTCCATGAGCATGTTAATGATTTTTATTTTGAAATCCCTTTCAGGGAGATTCATGAGGTTGATTTCATTTGAATTTTTCTCAGGGGTTGTATTCATAATTTTCCTTTGGACCAGGTTTCTTTGGCATTTCATATTTGTACATGGAGCCCTCTGGTGCCCAGAAGCTCTACTCTCTGGAGCTGCTCAGCTCTTGAAGCAATGTTGGGGGGTCACAGCGGAGCAGTATTGGTGCCTGGGGGGATGAAAGAGCTGTTTCCTGCTTCCCAGCTGCTATGCCTGTCTCCACGGCCAGAAGCAGTGGGCCAAGCACACAGGTATAAGCCCCTGTTCTTTGCGTTTGTAGTTGCTGTAGATAGGGCTTCCCTCTCGCTGGCCTAATGCCAGGGTAGGTTTGCCGGTTTGCGCTCCAGGTGGGGTTGGCCAGGGGAAAGGCTCAGTAGGTTGTGCATCATGGAGGGGGTCCTTGGAGCTCTGTAGCCAGCCAGGGAGCTGGAGCTCCTGAAGATCGTGCAAGTTCCCAACCTCCTGGGCAGAGTGCACCTGGACAATTTTGTCTACCTGTCCTTTCTCCTGAGCAGTAAGCTCTGTGCAATCATTGCCCCTTTTGCAGCCCTCTTGCTGTTTGCAAGTCTCTCAGACTGCTCACCTTTCTTTTGTCCCAGAGCAGCCGGATATGGATCTTTGCTTTCCAGAAGCTGCTGGAATCTCAGTCTCTCCAGGTATTCTACCTAGCTTATCTTTCCAACCCCCTAATCACTAGAGTACCATGAAAACACCATGAAATGTAGGTTTGTGTTCCCAGATTAGATCTCCGGAGTTGGGTATTCAGCAGTCCCAGGCCTCCATTCTCTACCCACTGGGTAGTGAGCTGGGGTGGGGAAGGGTTTGGGTCCTGCCAGGCCATGGCTTTGGTATGTTACCCTGTTTCATGGGGTTTCATCTTTTCTCCAGGTGTATGCAGTTTGGCGCAGTCCCCTTTACTGTTGCTCTTTCAGGATTAGTTGTATTAATTATATTTTGTATTATATGCAGTTTTAGGAGGAAGCCTGTGTCTCACCTCTCACATTGCCATCTTTAGTCTCTGTCCTGGGAATATCCTTTTATCTAATTATTTTGCTATACGTTTGTGACCTTAGCATCAATTACATGGGATGATTTTATAAGTCTATCATTTTTTCCTACATTTATTAGCTAGCATTCTTAAATAGGTTCCTTTTATCAACTGAGGATAACCTTCTGTTCTTCTAAGAAGTCAGAGCAAATGCTAAGATGTTTAATTACTGCCTGGCAGAGATGGTGTATTAATCCTATCTAAAGCTGGCAGATGATTTTGAAATACTTATTCTTGACGTTAAATAATTTTGCTGGGATATGCCTCCAGGAAACTGTTCTGTATCATCTTTTTTCTGGTATGCAGTGTCCCCTTTAATTGGAAGATTCATTTCTTTAATATATTCCTCTATTTTATTTCAGAATATTTTTTTCTGTTCCATTTGTTGGCTGCCCTAATTTAGGAATATCACTGGTCTGTGTGTTGGGTTAGCTTTGCTCTCAAAAGCATCACCTATTTTAATCTTCCTTTTTCCTCTGCATATCTTAATTTCCAGTATTTCCTCCATATACGTAACTTGATTTCTAGTTTTTTCCTATTGTTTCAAACATATTAGATGTGAAACTGTGTATATATTAGATTATTTCTTTAGGTTGGCTTTTCTTTTTAGTATTGACCTTTAAGGTCTTGTTATTTTGAATTCATGTAGTAAACTATGTTCTTATCTGGTAGGGAATCTGTTTCTTTGGCATAAGAATTTTTCTTCCAGATGGGGTTCATTGTAAATAATGTGTCTTTCCGGTTTTGATTTGCTTTTGCCCTTATTTTTCTTGTGCTTACCTCTAATGGGAAAGCACCTTCCAAATAATTTACTCTGATACATTGTATATGAATTCTTGACATTCTGCCCACCTTAAGAGCTACAGTTTGGTGGCTAGGCATTGCTTTTTATCCATTTATCTATAGCCTAATATCAGAAAAGGGTGGAGTAGGACAAAGGGTGAGAGTTATTGGAACTGAGTAGAGACTGTACTAAGGGACACGCCTTTGCTCTTTCTTGAGATCCTATGAAATGTCCACTTTAAAAGCCCATTGCATGCATCCATAAGTATATTTCACTCCTATGTATTTGGCTTATTCCCTTGACTTTGCACAATGCACTGACGATGGCAGATCCTGGTGAAACTTTCTATTTCTGCTCAAGACCCAACATAAAACACGGGGTCATTTTCTCTGAACATATCCCTTTCCCTGCTCCTGAACTGTGCACTTACCCTCTCATTTTACTTTTATAAACTGAAGTATTTTATTGAGAATTTTCATGAGTTGTTCAAATTATTATATGTCCTAAGTACTGTTTCTTGAGGCCATTTTTCCCTTTGCCTTAGAAACTTGTAGGGAATTCTGTAATTATGCTTTTACTCTGCTATAGTTTCTCATCAATTGTTTAATAATAAATAGGTCTATGTCTTGGATTGAGAGGTACAACCCCAGGGTTAATAGTACTAGCCCTGTAGTTGGGCAGACCTGAGTTTTGAGTTCTGGTTCTGTCACTTATTGTGTAATTTTGGTTAAATTAGTTATTCTCTCTAGTTCTCAACTTTACTTGGAGGATTTAGTGATTTGCTTAAGGTAACACTCTAAGTGGCAGACCCAGAACTTACTTCTTCAACTTATTTAACTAAAAGAACATTCTGTTATAGCATGGTACTTAGTTATATTAACAATAACTGAAGAACAGTACAGGTCATGTTACATCCATTTCTATTTGTTTAGGAGATTCAACATACATTTGCATATTCTCTGGAAGATGTCCCTTTCTGGACCAATACTACTACCTCTAATGTGGTAGCTCAAGTACTACCTCATGTTTTGACTACTACCGTTTTGTTATTCCCCGCTTCAAATAAAAAAGAAATCAGTGGCTCTCCATTATTTTAAGGATACAGTGCAAACTTCTACGTCAGTTCCACTCACAATCTAACCTTTCAGGCTTACTTCCCTTTCACATTTTACATGACTTTTCTCTTGCGCTGATTCTGTTTAGTGTCTCTAAATCTGTTTTATTCCGTAGGCCCCTAGAATGTTCTTTCAATTTATCTTTACTTATCTCAATTCTATCTGTATTTTCTGTTGCCTCCATGGAGTGTTTCCTAATTTATTCTGGCTGGAAAAGAGCTTCATCTTCTGAATTCCTGTATAGAACTTACTGTCTCTACATAGTTCCTTAGCATTGTTTTATGGTATGGCATTATTCATCATTTATACTTTTGCTTATGTCTCACATCTTGTTCAAGCCATGTTTGTTTTTATTTATATTTTTGGTAGTGCCCTTATTGCTAACACAATGCCAGCTCACATATTTGTAGATTCCTATTGCCCTCAAAAGAACCTTCAGAGCAACTCACATCCTCTTTATTGCTGCAGGCAGCAACTGCTCATTCAAACTCTAGCACTTCTAATCTGGAAGCTTTCCTACTATTCAGAGGGCTTTTAAAGCTCCAGGTAGTTGAAGAACTGAGTAAGCAATTACACTGAAAGCGTGGAATGGACATCCTCCTACTATCCCTTCCATCATCCTTTCGCAGCGTTTTAGTCACTGGGATTTTGTAATCTCTTCCTACAGGTCAACTGTGGCCCCCATTTTAAAACAGTTGAATTCATTGTTGACTTCGGCAGTTTTAGGAAAAATGCCACTGGCTTCTACATTTGAGGTTAGTTGTTCATGGCCTGAGCACCTTCCTGTTTTCCAAATCTGCCGTAAGTATCCAAGTCCTCTAACTTAAGAGGCACCTCATGGGAAGGAGCTGGCTCTTAGGGCAAAGTGAAACCACATCCCTAGCATTTTTCTTAAATGTGGCAGCACTGCACTTTAATTACATATTTGAACCCCTTTCACTAAAAAGGAAAACTGAAGGAGGTACAAACTTGGGCTTGAGTAGGCTACAGTTAACCTTAAGGGCGGGTGCAGAAGAAATTTTCGAGGTGGGCCGTAGAGATTGCCTTTACTCCGAACCCTTTGCTCTTCTCCTTAGATACAAACGCACGCGAGCCTGCAGCCTCAATGTCTTAGGGAACGCAGGGCGCTGGCGAACGGTCACCCTCAGTTGTCTTCCTCCGCTCAGCCCGAGAACCGCAGGCACTTGCGGCGCCAGTAACGGCCTCTCAACGGCCCAACCTGGGTGCGCGGAATTCTGGGACTTGCGGTCCCGCTGCGCGCGCTCGCAGCCCGAGCCGGCGTTGAGAGGACTACACTTCCCAGGATGCATCCGGGAAAGGGCCAACCTGGGCGGAGAGGGCGGGGCGGCCCCACCGCTCTGGGGCGTCGCCGTTTCTAAGCGCCGGGATCTCGCATAGTAACCCGCCGCCTGGGTTCGAAAGCTGTGCTGTGGCCCCGCCCCCGGAGCTACCTCTGAAGAAAAACCTGTCTCTCGCGGCGCTCCAGTGACGAAGCCCACCCTCCAGTGCGGGAGGCGAGTAGGGGAGGGAAAGCAGAGGATTTTGCTCGCTCGTGCGAGAACCGGGACGTGCAAGCGGCTCCCGCTGCGATCAGAGGTTAGAGGCGGAAAGAGCGAGGATGCTCCGCAGGCGAGGCTGGATGTGGGAGGAGTGCAGGACACCAGCAGGGCGGTAGGGAGCGCGGGTCGGGTGTTCCTGGGCCACGCGTCCCTCGGAACTGCGGCGGCAGATGCGGGGTGTGTGTGTGTGAGACTTGCAGTTCCCAGTGGTTCCGCGGGCGTCCCCCGCCCTCTCCCCGGGGTAGAAGCGTGACCTTTGAGCCCGAGGGGCCCCGTAGTTAGCGCGCACTTTCCTGGGGAAAGATACACTACTTTTGCCACTTGTTAATTATTTAAATTCTTCTGGAACGGGAGCATTTGTAGGTAGTGCTTTCCTGCCTCCAACTGCACTAGTGTCTTGTTTCCTCCTATTCAGAAAAAAATCTTAAAAAAAAAATCTTATGACACTTGGAATTGGAGTTTCTGAT
This sequence comes from Smutsia gigantea, assembly GCA_032199065.1. Taxonomy (NCBI): domain Eukaryota; kingdom Metazoa; phylum Chordata; class Mammalia; order Pholidota; family Manidae; genus Smutsia; species Smutsia gigantea. The sequence continues at coordinate 286,667 of JAVSCE010021727.1, read as the reverse complement.
TAGTGAAAGCTGCTAAGTTCTTTATGGTTTGGTCGGCCAAGAGGGTTCACTGAAGATATGAATTTTAAACACATACACGATAACTAATTGGTGCATCTAAAAAATGACCATTGCATATTCACCCTGGCTTAATGGGACAACAGCAGATGTTCTTCAAATCGTATCAGCAACCACTAGCCGGCAGCATTTAGAACATAATTTATATCATTAAGGAGATGGATGACAAGGGAGGAAGGGGGAATAGTTGTCTTAAAAAAAAACAACTTGGTTTAGTTTGGGGATCATTTTCTTGGACTGGGTGACTTATGCAAAAATATCTGTTCCTTTCTTCCCCGCTCTCGTATCCTAGATATAGACTGTCAGTTTTGGATCCAAGGATAGTGATGGCAAAGCTTACCGCGGCTCCCCGTCAAATCAAAGCTGTCACAGAATAAATCCCTCTGCCTGCTGTGAAGCCCCCGCGCACTGCAAACTTCAGTGAGCAAACTGGGTAATCGGTGTTTGAATATGCAGATCCCTGATTTAAAAGGCGGGGTGACCCCCCCAAGAACCTCTCCCGGGGGCCGAAGCCCGCAGGTGCAGTGAGGCGTGCGCGCGGGTGCTGGCGCCCGCGAAGACTCCTCGTCCGGGGAGAGAGAGCCGGGGCATCCGGCGGGGTCTGGCGGCCGCGCACCGGCGGCTTGTCTCCGGCGGCGGCGGATGATGGTGGCGGCCGGCGCGCTGGGCTGTGTCTGTGCGTAGCCGCGGAAATCAGCGCCTGGCGCTGCACACTGAGCCCTTGCAGGTCCTCCGCAGCCCGAGCCTTGGCGAGGACAGACTAGGGGCGCAGGGGCCGCGGACCGCGCGCAGGGGGACCGGGGGGGCGCCTGGGGTCGACTTATCATGGCGGATCGGACAGCTCCCAGCTGCCAGCTCCGGCTGGAGTGGGTGTACGGGTACCGGGGTCACCAGTGCCGCAACAACCTGTACTACACCGCCGGCAAGGAGGTGGTCTACTTTGTGGCTGGGGTCGGGGTGGTTTACAACACCCGCGAGCACAGCCAAAAATTCTTCCTGGGACACAACGACGACATTATCAGGTAAGGAGGTGGCTTGGGCGGTAGGGAGGGTTAGGTGTGGAGGTTGGAAGGGTGGGAGAAGGATGACCAACCGGCTTTCTTGGGGTCAGATCCCTGAGCCGCATGGAATAAAGGATTCTCTCTGGAACCGCATGGAATTACAGAAGGGCTGCTGAATCTAAGGCCAGGGCAGAAACAGGGGGGTGCCGGTGGGGAGGGAGAGATCTCTTTTCTCTTAATTCCTGTGGAAGGCTTTTAAATCTCTAAGGAGTTGCGTGTCCTAATGATTTTTTGGTGTTCATTCTGCTACAAGTGGAAGGATCCTGGGTAACTATCAAACACTTCTCCTTCCTTCCCCCACCAGGTAAATATAGGACCAATAACCTGAAATGTGGGTATCATCTTTGGGAGGCTCCTCAGTAGGTTCCTCAGCAAGCAAGAGCATTAAAAACAATGTTTAAAAGAAATTTTGCTACAGGCAATTCGGGATCTTCATCCCAGATGCTTTGAAACTGGGAAATTTCTGCAGTGGGTGGGGAGTTTTTTCTCTAATATTTCACTTGGTAGTGTTTTAATGCCAAAAAGCATATTTATACACCAAATGGATGCTTCCACAACATCACTGAGGTTATAAAAGGCTGGCACCTGCTGGACCACAAATCCTAATGGCCAGCCCACAGAAATGACCAACATCTGGTAGTGGATGGTCAGGACTGAGTAGAAAAGAATTGGATAAATAGCCATTTTAGGGGCTCTCCCTATTAAATAGTAGAGGGGAATATTTGGATTCTTGGCTTGTCCTCTCATCTATGGATCAGATGCATTTTCTTCCAGCCCTTGTCAGCTTCTTGTGTGACCAAACAAGGTGTGGTCCAGAAGCTGTTCACAGGGAATCCCTTTCAGCCTTCAGCAGTTAAGGAAGATTTCCATGTTATGGGAGCCTCAGCCCACAGGGAAAATGATTTCCTGAGGATTGACTACAACTGACAGACCATGTGTGTACCTTCTCAGCTTGTGTGTTCATTGATGTAGAACAACTTTCCATCACATTTTCAGAATATTGCCACTTTGCTGTAAGTTTGCCTTTTGTAATGAAAGAAATGGTCAAGTGGTGTTGTTAATGGTCTTGATTTCTCTGTGGGGAGAATGATTTAAAAGACTAGCACCCCCACCTCTGGTGTTGTGCTTATTCTGGAATCTTTTTTTCCCCTGAGCCCTAAAGTTGAAAAACTGTTGCAGAAAGTAAAAACTTAATATTTGAAAATACAGTAAGATATTATTTTTAAATCTTGACTTTCAGAAGATGGAGATTTTAAGTACTAGGAGCTCTACCGTTCTCAGTATTTAGTGGAATGGTGGAACTGACATGTAAAACTTTCCTCATGTCACAGATGGCACCCCCCTCCTGAAAATGGTAATGGTTGTGATTAGGGCATCTTTACCTAGTTCCGTTCTGGAGCTTTTGCTTCTGTAATTGTGCAAATGATACAGCAACTTGTGAAAAGGTTAGATGTTTAAATTTAAACCGATTATGTTTTTGCTCTTCTGTAATGCAGTGCTTTTCATTACACCATCAACATAAGATGTAGTCCTTTGGGAGAAGGGAGAGAGTGGCAATTAAACAGAAAATTCCCTGGGGTTAAGTAATATTAATGTGACAGTTCACTGAACTACTCTGAGGATTTGGACCCCTAATCTTAACTTTTCCTCTACTATGAAAAAAAATTAAATACACTATTGAAACTGAAGGTGGGGAAAGGGTGGGTTGCAGCAAACAGCTGTTATGATAGGCAGCTAGACTATGGAGATGTGATGATATTAAAGAAACACTCAGATTTGAGGAAAAGGTGAAGAATTATTTTCATAACTGGACTTGGAGGAAGCCTCAATTGATAAAAAGGAAAAAAATAAGACCACTTAGCCTCTTGTCTATTTATTGAACTATAGTTGATTTCAAGTGTATACAGCACAGTGGTTCAACAGTTACCCACATTATTAAATCCTTACCCCAACTAGTGTGGTTACTATCTGTTAACATAGGAAGATGTTACAGAATCATTGACTATATTCTCCCATGCTGTACTACCATCTCTGTAACCAACTTATATTATTATTGAGAATTTTTGTGCCCCTTTATCTCCCTCACTCTCCCCACTCACCAACCCCAACCCCTCCCCCATGGTAACCATCAGTCATTTCTCAGTGTCTGTGAGTCTATTGCTATTTTGTTAATTTTGTTTTGTTTTGTTCTTATATTCCACAAATAAGTGAAGTCACATGGTATTTGTCTTTCCCCACCTAGCTTATTTCACTTAGCATAATTCTAGGTCCACCCATGTTGCAAATGGCAGGATTTCTTTCTTTTTTATGGTTGAATAATATTCCATTGTGTATATGTACATCTTCTTTATCCATTCATTTATTGATGGACACTTTGGTTGCTTCCATTTCTTGGCTATTGTAAATAATGTGGCAAAAAGCATGGGGGTGCATATATCTTTTAAATCAGGCATTTTGTTTTCTTTGTGTAAATTCCTAGAAGTGGTATTACTGGGTTGTATAATATATATTTTTTAGCTTTTTGAGAAACCTCCATACTGCTTTCCACTGTGGCCATACCAATTTACATTCCCAACAGAGTAGGAAGGTTCCCTTTTCTCCATATCCTCACCAACACTTGTTGTTTCTTGTATTTTGGCCATTCTAACTGGTGATACCTCATTGTGGTTTTGATTTGCATTTCCCTCATGATTAGTGATGTGGAGCATCTTTTCTTGTGCCTTTTGACCATCTGTATTTCTTTTTAGAGAACTGTCTGTTCATGTCTGCTGCCCATTTTTTAATCAGGTTATTTGTTTTTTGGGTGTTGAGTCATGTGAGTTCCTTGTATATTTTGGATCTTAACTCCTTATCAGCCAACAGTCTTTTCTTCTGCTGATGGGGTTCTTTGCTGTACAGAAGCTTTTTAGTTTGATGTACTCCCATTTGTTCATTTTTTATTTTTCCCCCCTTGCCTGAGGAGATGTGTCCAGGAAAAAAGTTGCTCATGCTTATTATGTTCAGGAGATTTTGCCTATGTTTTCTTCTACGAGTTTTATGGTTTCATATCTTACATTTAATCTTTAATCCATTTCAATTTTACTCTTATGTATGGAGTTAGGCGGTAATCCAGTTTCATTCTCTTGTATGTACCTGTCCAGTTTTCCCAACACCAGTTACTGAAGAGACTGTCTTTTCCCCATTGTATATTTATGACTCCTTTATCATGTATTAATTGACCATATATGTGTGGGTTTATACCTGGGCTCTCTATTCTGTTCCATTGATCTGTGGGTCTATGCTTGTGCCAGTACCAAATTGTCTTGATTACTGTGGCTTTGTAGTAGAGCTTGAAGTCAGGGAGCATAATCCTCCCAGCTTTGTTCTTCTTTCTCAGGATTGCTTTGTCTTTTAGGGGTCTTTTGTGGCACCATATGAATTTTAGAACTACTTTTTCTAGTCATTGAAGAATGCTGTTGGTATTTTGATATGGATTGTATTGAATCTGTAAATTGCTTTGGGCAGAATGGCTGTTTTGACAACATTAATTCTTCTTATCCATGAGCGTGGGATAGAGCTCCATTTATTTGTGCCTTCTTTAATTTCCTCATGAGCATCTTAAAGTTTTCAGAATACAGGTCTTTCACCTAATTGGTTAGGTTTATTCCTATTCTTTTCTTTTTGATTCAATTGTCAATGGAATTGTTTTCCTGACTTCTCTTTCTGCTAGTTTGTTGTTAGTATACAGGAGTGCAACAGATTTCTGTGTATTAATTTTGTATCCTGCAAATTTGCTGAATCCAGTCTGGTCTATTTATTAAGGTAGTTCTGTCTTTATGATGAATAGTGATGTAGTAGTAAGCCTGCTTTCAGAGAAAGGACTTTATTGCTAAATTTTCCATTATGTTTGATGGGCCTGAGTATGTGTAAGTGAGCTGAGTTCTTTAATATCCACATATATCTTTACACATAGGAATAAAATTATAGTCCCAAGGTTAAAAAACACAAAGTAAAGATCATTCTGTAGTTAAGAGCTATAAAATTAGAATGTTTATGCTGTTATTTTGCTTTATCTTATAAATGTAAATCTCTTACTCTAGTGAAAGCAGTGCACAAACCATATTTGTTGTTATCCTTAGTATTTGGGACTATGAAGTGCCATTTGTTTCATAATTTTATTCCCAGAAATATATTAGATGTTTGATATTAATATTGTAAAGTGTTGGGATCATGTGTGTATTAGCTGTACATATGGACAGGAAAATTGCATTCTTTCATCTTTCCCTCATTTCTGTATTTCCCAGTTATACTACTGACTTTTCACTTAAAATATTGAAGTTTGTCATTGAATGAGAAAGACTATAGCTAGGGTTTTAGTGGAAAACATTTTGCTTTTTTGGAATCATTGATTAAATATTAAAACTTCTAATGAGGTAATGTAAGTAATTGCCCATTTACCTTCTGCATTAGTTTGAAAGATATATTCGTAATGCATGTAATTCCTACTGTTTATTTATTGTGCTACTTTCACCAGAATATTAACTAGAAAGCAGTCCAAAAATATATTGGTACCACTTTCCATTTTATAAAAGCTTGTGGTCTCTGAGATAATGATGAACTTTAATAATGTAGGATTTGGCACAGCTCATTAGAGCTCACACATGTGTCCTCTTGATTTGACTATGTGTTTAAGTCAGATTTTAAAAAATGTTAATATGTGAAGTATAGTGTAGTGTGATTTATTGGATGTGGAGGCTTGGTTTTATTCTCTGGAATGATTACCCTTCAATACAGAAACAGATTAGAAGATGATGCCATATTTTATCCCTGATATCATTATGACAGGACAAGTAAATGCTTACAGCAGTGTTTGCTGTCAAGCTAACAACAGGTCTCAAATCGGGGTTTGAAGGCAAGGACTGGATTAATTACTAACTTGGTTTCTACTTGAGTAGCAGATTATAACACAGAAATGGAGCAAATGAAAGAAAAGGTCACAGACACATTTGTTCTCTGTCACTTCCCTTCCATTTTCAGTGACTTCATTTGGGAGATTCATCTCCTTACTGTGGATCCCTATATTGTTTCTAACTAGTGCCCTGTTTTCATTTTTCTGTTCTCTTATTTTTTGGCTTTCTTTCACAAGGGAGGTTTTTCTGTAATACTGTTTTAGGGGAAAAGGCACTGACTTTGACCTCACACACACTCGCCTAAGAACTGCACTGTGCCATTTACTAGAGCCATGGGAGTGAGTGGCTTGACCTCTCAGAGCCTTGTTTATGTGTGAAATGGGTGTAACAATACCTAAATTGTAGAATTGTAACTATTAGCAATGATATATGCAAATGGTTTAGCATGGGGCCTGGCTCTTAGTTGGTGTTCTTATGCTTTTAGTAATGGTAGTAGTAGTATTTAATTAAACACACACACACAACAAAAATAAAACAATGATTCCTCATTGTCCACTGGCTAAAGATCAACTTCCCTATCTTTCCATTCACTCTGGCTCTAACCCACCTTTTTACACTTATTTCCCTTTTTAAAAAGACAAATCGTTAATTATTTGCCTCCTACTTGCCGTACAGTAAGATTACTCTGTTATCTCCTGCCTCATGCTGGAATGATTTATGTTCCCCTTCCCCTTCTCTCCCTGTACTCAGTGATACAGTGGTGGGAGCATGGACTTTGGAATCAGAAACAGGATTTTGAACTTAGAACTGCCACCAGTTGGGGATTTGTGGAAATTACTAAACCTCTCTGAGACTCACCTATCATCAGTAAAACAGCTTCTTGTCTATAAAACGGTGCTTAGAGGTATCTATCTTGTAGCTTGTGGAGATTTTACACAGGTGCCCTACAATGTTTGGCAAATAGTAATTGCCCACCACAGGGGGCCTCTTTGTATTCCATCCTGCAGGGGTACCTATCTGCTTCAGTCTCACCTCTCCCATGAGACTTGTTACCATCCCTAGATGAAGGAGCTCCTTGCACTCCTAAAGTTTTGCATCTTTTGTGGCCAATGATGCTTACTTGATATGTATCATTTAGTGTCAGTCATTCTTTCATTTTGAATATTTTCCTTTATAAATGTATGTAAGATCCTTGAGGCTGAGAATGAATTTAATAACCATCACCGACATTTCCTGACTGTAGACTCAGTGCTAAATGTGTGTACAGATTGAACTCATCTGTCCTCTCAACAACCCCATGATAATGGTAGTGTTGCTGGCTTTAGTTTACTGGTGAGGAAACAAAGGCATAGTGAGGCTAAGGAGATTGCCCCGGGCAATGGTTTAGCAGACTGTAGTGTGGGGATTGGAACCCAAGTTTGTCTGATTCTAAAGACTAAAGTTATTGCTTCATTGTTTTGTAGACTCTTATTTTTCTCTGTCATTGTGTCTCCTACCACTGTGCCTTGTTTCTAACCAGATTTAGTGAGTTTGTTTCTCCTTATAACTCTGTTTCTTAATCTTGTGCTTTATTCAATATACAAATATTTGAAGGAAATTGCTAGAACTCAGTCTAGAGATGGAACCATTTTCAAGTTCACTTCAGGAACATCACTGCTTTGAAACAATGACCTGAAACAATGATCTGCTAGAGATATTAAAAATTTTTTAAGTCTCAATTGTAACATGGATAAAATAATCTGGTGCTGCATGTACAGTTGAATTTGTTGAATTTGAAGAGAGGGATCTAACAGCCATGGTGGGCCTGGATTGTTGGGTAAACAGGTTCACATGAAGGTCTGGAGGTGTGATTTCATTTTCTTTAGCCCCTTGACAAGTTTGAGTAAAGGAAACATGGGGAGAACTATAAAGAATCGAACCCATATTGAGTTGAGTGCCTGCTTTGTACCAGACACACACTCACGTACACACACACACACACACACACACACCACTTCATTGAAATCACCTCTCCCCCAACTCTGAGAGATAGTCTTCACATTTTACAGGTACAGCTGTGAGAGGGAAAGAGATTTAAGCAAAGTCACTCAGTGGTATATACATTGGATCTCACTGTGTTCATTGACAAGACTATGTAGTGAAAGGTTTTATGAAAGCTTGTCTGTTCATAAATTATCTTGCTATTATTAATAAGCAATAGTCTATATGTCAAATGACTTAACATTGATTTATTCTCTGATTTTTGTACATTTTATTTCTTCTCATTTGTTTATTCATCAAAAACTCATCTAGAATGCTTCAGTGAGCATGACCAAGTTCTTGCCCCCATTCTGGTGGGGGAGGCCAACAATGAACATGAAAACCGGGTGAATGTAGATTATGATGAGTAATAAGAAGGGAATGATCATAGACAGGAGCTGTGTTGGGTAGGGATGTGGGACCTACCTTAAGGTTTCCAGAGCAGCTCTGTAGGGAGATGGCATTTACAGTGATGTGAAGGGGCAGAAGTGAAGACGTGACGGCAGTGGAGAGGTTTCCTGCAAAGGCATGAGAGTAGGGAAGAACTTTCTATACCCAGAATACTGGTATAGATTCCCAGAAAATAAGCAAGGTCACCATAATTCTCATCCAGGTCATAAATGCCTCATGGGTGTTGGGACCATATGTCCTAGCTTTCCCAGGACAGTCACAGATATTCCATTCATTTACTGTCATGGCTACACTTGTTCTTGTCATTTCATGGGTCTCTCTTTTTACTTCAGAATATATGACCATGTTTTTATTTGGAAAATATGGTTACTATCTAATGGGTCACTGCTTGAAAAACATTTCACTGGAGTGTACTCACATAGCCTGACATTAGCCCCATCACCAATAGTCAATCAGTATGTAGATTATGCTACGGTAAGTGAAAACTGCTCTACGGCAGCATCTCTAAGTTGAGGCTGTCCTAGGGGCTCTCCTGCCCACAGGGATGTGAGCCTGAACACTTTTGCAATGTAGGTGACATTTTTGCTACCAAAAAAGAAAAAGGAAGCCACTGGGAAGGCTGACTTACTGGCTCTGCTTCTGGGGCTGCCTCTTCCGCCAGCAGACTGAAGCCATACAGAAAGCCATCCTTTAGCCAGAAGACTGTACATCTTCAGCAGTCAGGTTCCTCTTGTAGGTTTGAGTTTGTCATGTGTGGATTCGTCTTAAGAGTAACCGAAGTGTTTGAGAACAGTTTTCTCAAATATTGTATATAGGAGCCACCTGAGCATTTGCTAAAATCCAGATTCTGTGTCAGTAAGTCTGGTGTAAGGCCTGACATTCTGCGTTTCTAAACCAGCTCCCAAAGTGAGGCTGGTGCTGCTGGTCCACAGGCCACTCTATATGCAGCAAGATTTTAGGGACCTCATTGGTATGTTTCAGAGCTAAATAGACCAGTGTTTTCTTCAACCCCAAAGATATTGCCAGCTAGTGAAGCAGACTTTTACTAATATGTGTATTTATGGTCCATATATTTATTTAATTCTTAAATTAACAGAATCAGTTCTTTTCACTACATTGACACCTATTCCAGTGTTCTTTCTTCTCTAGAAAAAATCATGCAGGTGCTGGTTGGAACAAGTTAAGGAGATGGCAGTCCTGTCTCTGTGGGCAGGGGAAGAGTGTGCCATAGCCTTTGTCTCTTGTTTTCTACTTTCTTGAGTATATACCTAGGAGTCAAATTAATGAATCATATGGTAATTCTATGTTCAACTTTTTGAAGCACTACCAAATTGTTTTCCAAAAGAGCCACACCATTTTACAATACCACCAGCAATGTATGAGGGTTCCAGTTCCTCCACATCCTTGTCAACACTAGTTATTGTCTTTTTGGTTATAGCCATCCTAGTATAGGTGTGTGAAGTGGTATCTCATTGTGGTTTTAATTTGCATTTCTCTAATGACTAATGATATTGAACATCTTTCCATTTTGCTCATCATTTCAATTTATTGGCCGTTTGTGTATTTTTGGAGAAAATGTCTATGCAAATCCTTTCCCCATTTTAAAATTGGTTTGTCTTTTTATTGTTGAGTTGTAAGTTTTTTATATATTCTGAATATGTATTTTATCTGACATATTATTTGAAAATATATTCTCCCATTCAGTGAGTTCTTTTCACTTTTTAGATGGTATCCTTTGAAGCACATAATTAAAAATTTTCATGATGTCCAAATGATTTTTTTTGTCATACTTTTTGTGTTATATCTAAGAAACCATTGCCTAATCCAAGGCCATTATGATTTACTCCTGTGTTTTCTTCTAAGAGTTTTATAGTTTTAGCTCTGACATTCAGGTAGATGATCCATTTTGAGTTAATTTTACATGTGACATGAGGTAAGGGGTCCCACTACATTCTTTTGCATGTGGATACTCAGTTGTCCTAACACCATTTCTTGAAAAGACTGTTATTTTCCTGTTGAATTGCCTTAGATCTCTACAGCCTTTTAATTCTCCTAGAAGGGTACATTCCTCTCACACAGAAGATACTGAACATTTGGGGACCAAGGTATTGAAACAGTCACTAAAAATATTGACCTAGAAGGCATAGAAATCTGAGGGTTTGGTTACTATCCTCTATTTGTAAAGATGCTGTTAGATCCTATGAAAGATAAGTAGATTTTTATATTTAAAGAATATAAAATTTATACTTTGAGAAGCCAGTGCCATAGTTAGAAACTGCTGGTTCAGAGACCAGCAACAGTCTATACATTGGTTTTCTTTACTCCCAAAGATTCTTGCTTTTTAAAAATGAATTTATAGCCTTCTACCTTGCTTCTGGAGACAAATCTGTTGAGGCTGCTGAAGGGGTAGAGGTGGTATGGAAAGCAGAGGGAGTGGGCAGAGAGGGTGCTTCTTCACCTCTGCCCCTTTATCAGCTCATTCCTTTCTTCCTCCAATGAGAGGCAGGTACCTGGGTGGCCTCATCCCAGAAGTTGAAGGATTCCAGGATCGCCTGCCTACAAGTTCTCTGCCACTCCCTTTCCATCAGCATGGAAGAGGGAAGCGGCAGACCAGCTGTACATCCCTGAGGTGAGAGAAGCCTTTTCTGGACTGGTAATATATAAATAAGCTGTCAGATAATTATTCTAAGTCATTTGAGAATTATTTTAAAGCATGAGGATTCTTGTTTAGTTTAACTGCTCTTTAATAATGTCATTAAAATATTTTTCTGTGTTCATTGTGCATTGATTTTATGGGTAAGAATAAAAGAAGATACAAAAAGGACAGGATACCTTCTAAGTAAGAGATTATCAGTTGCAAGAAACTGAAACTTTTTAAAAAAAACACAAGGAAGGGATCATAAGGTGACAAAAGAATCTTTGGCAACCCAATTACAAGGAGTATGGCTGGCCTCTCAGGCCCTGCGTGGTTATCAGGCAGCTAGTCTTTCCCTACTTCTTTTTCTTGCAAGTGTTCCCATGCACCACAGGGATTCAAAGTTCTGTTCTCTCTGGATAATATATGCTTTGATTTTCTATTACTGCGGACTGGCTTCTTAACTCAGTGATCCATTTTGCGTATAGTCACAAAAAAGAAAAAGAAAAAAATCTGTCTGCCCCTCAGCACATATGACCATTCAGTCTGGTCCAACAAAACCAACTGAGTCAATCTTTTGAGTCTTAATTCTGAATTTCTAGAAAGAGAATCTAATTGTCTTAGCATGGGTCAGGATGCCTACACAGTCCAATTAACTGTAGCCTGGAGGATGGGACAATGTTTCAAAGGGATGCTTTTTTAAGGAAGATTGTCAAGGGAGGTATTACTGAGAAGGAGTGAATGGCAACTCTGTTACAGGAGGTGGATTAGAAGAAGAAGGGAGGCAAATGATTTTTTGATGGATAGAAAAGAGCAGGACAATGATGAGAAATAGTAAACTGAGGGCAAGAAAAGGTAAGGAATGGGATATTAAGGGCTTAAATACACATATTGGTGGTATGATATATCAAGGAGTTTTCCATACTTATAAGATGGCATGCCAGGGTGTCTCTGGGGAATGCTGGCCAATGACTGGTGGCTGCAGCCATGGAGGGCTAGGGGGACAGCCAGCATTTGTCTACAGGTGTGCCAGTAAGGGTGTTCTTTCCCCTGGTCTGGTGGTAGGGGTGGACAGCAGAGTGGAGCATGTGGGAATGGGGTCCGAAGCTAGCAGACACCAGGGAGGTGGTCTGATGGCACTCATGGGAGGTTTTCTGGGGCTGCCACACCCTGCCAGCATGATCTGGGTGGGCTCAGGGGCAGCAGCTATTTACCAGCTGGTGAAATATTTCCATACTTTACCTGGCACAAATACAGATGCATACCTGCTGCCCACCAGCCATGGCTGTGAGTGAAAAGGTTGCATGAGTGAACCCTTGGATGGTTTAGTGAGCTTAGCCATCTAACAGGTATTGAAAATGAATCTTCATAAACCCAGACTTAAAAATCTACCAAAGGCTCCCCACTGCTTGCAGGATTAGGTTCAAGCTCATTTAGTGTGGTCTCCAAGGCCTGTTGCCATCTGGCCCCTGACTCCTCCCCCAGTTTGATGGCCCCTCCTGTGTCTTGCATCCTCCACTGCATCAAACTCTGCAGCGTCCTGCACCCAGCATCCTATTATGTGTGTCCTCATCCTCGCACATGCCATTTTGGCTGCCAGAAATGACCCCTCGCTTCTCAACTTGTACAGTCTTTTTCTTCCTTTAATCTCAATGCAATGTCTTCTCCCTTTAAAGCTTACCTGACAGCTCAAAACTATAGGCCTTCAAGACTTCCTTCTTTCTCTACCCATCTAAGCCACAGTGCAAGTTACCTCCCTTCTATAGTCATTGCATAGTATTGTGTTTGTTGACTTACTCATCTTTCTGCTTAATCTGAGTTCCAAGTGTGTCCCTGTGCCTAGCACCTGTCGTGTGCATAGTAACACTTAAAATATTTTTACTTGTTAGTTCTTCATATCTTGAATTATTTGGCAAGAGCAAGATGTGAAATAGGGATGAGATTTCTATAGAACTCATTCTATATATACTCTCTGAGGAAAAAAATCCTGAAAATATATTCTCAGCTAGCACTTAGAGACAAGAATGAGAACCTCTCAGAAAAATATGTGGATGGCAGTAATGACCAATTGCTGCATTACTCCTAAGTCAGACACCAAATTCTATTTGGCTTCTTCCTTCTACTGATCTCCTGGCCTAGATGGAAAATACAACCACTGAAGACATTTTTTTCAATTGAAATACATCCATGGATCTTATAGTGAACAGAGCACACTTTTTGAATGACTCAAATTTTTTTTATTGTATTATAAGGAAAATCTTCATTTGTATCCCTTTAGATTTAGGAAACATGGGTGTCTCTTCAGCAACGTTTTATAAAAAAATATAATTTATTTTATTATCATTAATCTACAATTACATGTGCAATATTACGGTTATTCAACTACCCCTTCATCAGGTCCCCCCCACCAACCCCATTACAGTCACTGTCCATCAGCGTAGTGAGATGCTATAGAATCACTACTTGTCTTCTCTGAGTTGTACTGCCCTCCCCGTGCCCCCCCAACATTACATCTGCTAATCGTAATGCCCCTTTTTCCCTCTTATCCCTCCCTTCCCGCCCATTTTCCCCAGTCCCTTTCCCTTTGGTAACTATTAGTCCGTTCTTGGGTTCTGTGAGTCTGCTGCTGTTTTGTTCCTTCAGTATTTTTTCTTTGTTCTTATACTCCACATATGAGTGAAATCATTTGATACTTGTCTTTTTCGGCTTGGCTTATTTCACTGAGCATAATACCCTCTAGCTCCATCCATGTTGTTGCAAATGGTAGGATTTGTTTTCTTCTTATGGCTGAATAATATTCCATTGTGTATATGTACTGCCTCTTCTTTATCCATTCATCTACTGATGGACACTTAGGTTGCTTCCATTTCTTGGCTATTGTAAATAGTGCTGCAATAAACATAGGGGTGCATCTGTCCTTTTCAAATTGGGCTGCTGCATTCTTAGGGTAAATTCCTAGGAGTGGAATTCCTGGGTCAAATGGTATTTCTATTTTGAGTTTTTTGAGGAACCTCCATACTGCTTTCCACAATGGTTGAACTAATTTGCAGTCCCACCAGCAGTGTAGGAGGGTTCCCTTTTCTCCACATCCTCGCCAACATTTGTTGTTGTTTGTGTTTTGGATGTTGGCCATCCTCACTGGTGTGAGGTGATATCTCATTGTGGTTTTAATCTGCATTTCTCTGATGATTAGCGATGTGGAGCATCTTTTCATGTGCCTGTTGGCCATCTGAATTTGTTCTTTGGAGAAGTGTCAATTCATGTCCTCTGCCCATTTCTTAATTGGATTATTTGCTTTCTGTTTGTTAAGGTGCATGAGTTCTTTATATATTTTGGATGTCAACCCTTTATCAGATACGTTTTTTATGAATATATTCTCCCATACTGTAGGATGTCTTTTTGTTCTACTGATGGTGTCCTTTGCTGTACAGAAGCTTTTCAGCTTGATATAGTCCCACTTGTTCATTTTTGCTTTTGTTTCCCTTGCCCGGGGAGATATGTTCATGAAGAAGTTGCTCATGTTTATGTCCAAGAGATTTTTGCCTATGTTTTTTTCTAAGAGTTTTATGGTTTCATGACTTACATTCAGGTCTTTGATCCACCTTGAGTTTACCTTTGTGTATGGGGCTAGACAGTAGTCCAGTTTCATTCTCTTACATGTAGCTGTCCAGTTTTTCCAACACCAGCTGCTGAAGAGGCTGTCATCTCCCCATTGTATATCCAAGGCACTTTTATCAAATATTAATTGACTGTATATGTTTGGGCTAATGTTTGGATTTTCTATTCTGTTCCACTGGTCTGTGGGTCTGTTTTTGTGCCAATACCAAATTGTCTTGATGACTGTGGCTTTGTAGTAGAGCTTGAAGTCAGGGAGTGTAATTCCCCCTGTTTTATTCCTCCTTCTCAGGATTGCTTTGGCTATTCGGGGTCTTTTGTGGTTCCATATGAATTTTAGAATTATTTGTTCCAGTTCATTGAAGAAAGCTGTTGGTAGTTTGATAGGGATTGCATTGACTCTGTAGATTGCTTTAGGTAGTATAGCCATTTTGACAATATTTATTCTTCCTAGCCAAGAGCATGGAATACATTTCCATTTGTTAGTGTCCGCTTTAATTTCTCTTAGGAGTGTCTTGTAGTTTTCAGAGTACAGGTCTTTCACTTCCTTCATTAGGTTTATTCCTAGGTATTTTATTCTTTTTGGTGCAATTGTGAATGGAATTGTTTTTCTGATTTCTCTTTCTGTTAGTTCATCATTAGTGTATAGGAAAGCAACAGATTTCTGTGTGTTAATTTTGTATCCTGCAACTTTGCTGAATTCAGATATTAGTTCTAGTAGTTTTGGAATGGAATCTTTAGGGTTTTTTATGTACAGTATCATGTCATCTGCAAATAGTGACAATTTGACTTCTTCTTTACCAATCTGGATGCCTTGTATGTCTTTGTTTTGTCTGATTGCTGTGGCTAGGACCTCCAGTACTATGTTGAATAACAGTGGAGAGAGTGGGCATCCCTGTCTTGTTCCCGATCTTAGATGAAAAGCTTTCAGCGTCTCGCCGTTAAGTATGATGTTAGCTGTGGGTTTGTCATATATAGCCTTTATGATGTTGAGGTACTTGCCCGTCTATACCCATTTTGTTGAGAGTTTTAATCAGGAATGGATGCTGAATTTTGTCAAATGCTTTTTCAGCATCTATGGAGATGATCATGTGGTTTTTGTTCTTCTTTTTGTTGATGTGGTGGATGATGTTGATGGATTTTCGAATGTTGTACCATCCTTGCATCCCTGGGATGAATCCCACTTGATCATGGTGTATGATCCTCTTGATGTGTTTTTGAATTCGGTTTGCTAATATTTTGTTGAGTATTTTTGCATCTACGTTCATCAGGGATATTGGTCTGTAATTTTCTTTTTTGGTGAGGTCTTTGCCCGGTTTTGGTATTAGAGTGATGCTGGCTTCATAGAATGAGTTTGGAAGTATTCCCTCCTCTTCTATTTTTTGGAAAACTTTAAGGAGAATCGGTGTTATTTCTTCTCTATATGTCTGGTAGAATTCAGAGGTGAATCCATCAGGCCCAGAGGTTTTGTTCTTGGGTAGTTTTTTGATTACCAATTCGATTTCGTCACTGGTGATTGGTCTGTTTAGTTTTTCTGTTTCTTGCTTGGTCAGTCTTGGAAGGTTGTATTTTTCTAAGAAGTTGTCCATTTCTTCTATGTTTTCCAGCTTGTTAGCATATAGATTCTCATAATATTCTCTTATGATTCTTTGTATTTCTGTGGGGTCCGTCGTGATTTTTCCTTTCTCATTTCTGATTGTGTTTATGTGTGTAGATTCTCTTTTTCTCTTAATGAGTCTGGCTAGGGGTTTATCTATTTTGTTTATTTTTTCAAAGAACCAGCTCTTGGTTTCATTGATTTTTTTCTATTGTTTTTTTCTTCTCAATTTTGTTTATTTCTTCTCTAATCTTTATTATGTCCCTCCTTCTGGTGACTTTGGGCCTCATTTATTCTTCTTTTTCCAATTTCAGTAATTCTTCAGCAACTTTTGAAAATATGATGGAGCATTTGAAAGAGTGGTATCTGTAGAGATTGTAGGGTAACATCTGCCAGCTCTAAAGGAATTTAAGTCTTTCTTGCCTCAGAAGAATTTCACCCAAAGATATAGAAGTAGGTGTTCAAGGGCAGGCTTTCTGGAGGAAGTGGCTTTTGAAGGCTGACTAGAAATTTGGCAGGCAGGTGGAAAGGGAATAGGGGGAGGAGGGAAGACTACGGAGAGAGCAGCTTGTGCACAGGCTTGGTGGAGTAAAAGCAGGTTGTCCTGAAGGGAGAGTTAAGTAGTCAATGTTACTAGACGAATGAGGATATTGTGGGAGATAAAGCTGGGTAAGTGGGGCTGGGGCTAGATCGCTGAGAGATATACAGCTCATCCCACAAATTATGGGGATCAGTGAGAGGATTTAAACAGATGAGCCCAGGACAATTTACATTTTAGGAAAATCATTGAAGGCAGAGGATTCCTACTTTATTTATATCAGCGTTTTCTTCAAGATTCCTCCTCACATTTTTTTCCTTCTCTGGCAAACCTCTCAGAAGCAGGAGAATGGCCGTGTAAAAATGGTATGCGTCCCAGGGGTTTAGCACTGGGCTGGCTCTCACCAGATGTGTGACTTTGGGCATGGTGCTCAACGTACATGGGCCTCAGTTTCCTCATCTAAAAATGAGCAGGCTGAGTATGTGATCTCTCAGATCCTTCTAAAATCCTTAAAAATCAAAGTGCTGAGATTGTGAGTGGTCTCCATTTACTGCCTCCATGTTCTTATCTTGCATTCACTCCTCAACATAATGGTTTGTACTTCCGTCAGCCACTGGACTCATTCTCTGAAGTGGCTCCAGTGACACACCCCCTCCCCCTGTGCTAAATGGGGCTGTATCCAGCTTAACCTCTTCCCAGCTGATCACCTTCTACTCAGCATCCTTACTTTTTTGTCCTTGAGGTTGTAGTCCCCTGGTTTTCTCTTACCTCCCTGACTGACCATTGCCTCCTCTCCTGAAGCCCACCTTTTGCATAAGGGGCTCCTCCACAAAGCTTATCAGGTTTTCATGGAAAAAAATGCATGACCTGAGCTAATCATGAGGAAACAGACCAATACAAATTGAGAGCCATTCTATAATACAACTGGCTGGTACTTGGCAAAAAACATCATTCTCATAAAAGACAAAAGAGACTGAGAAACTTAAATGAGACTAAGAGATATAACTAAATGCAATCTGTGACCCTGGATTGGGTGGGAAGGGATTGTTAAAAATGTCAGTATTGGGACAATAGGTGAAATTTGAAAATGGAACTATATAAAATTGAATATGGACTAGAGAATAGAATTGTGTCAGCATTAAATATTCTGAATTTGTAGCAATGCAGTTATGTGAGAGAAAGTACTTGTTTTAGGAGAGATGTGCCAGAATATTTAGGGAAGGCTGCAGATTCCTGTCACATGGTTCGGTAACAACCGCAGCAACAATAACAACGTGTCTGTGTTTGTCTGTGTGTATGGGTTTGTGCTCCTCACGGCATCTGTTCTCTCCTCTTCTCATTCCAAGGTCTTTCCCCAAGACCTCTTACCCATTGCCTCCTTCCTGCTTCTGTCCTTGTCCTTCCGTTTTATTCTCAACACAGCAGCCAGTTGATCTGCTTGCAGCATAAGCAAGGTTGTGTCAATTCTCTTCTTAGAACCTTCAGAATAAAAGCCAAAGTCCTTAGAGTGGCCTCTAAGTCTCTCTGGCGATTGGCTTCTTACTGCCTCTATGATCTAATCTACTTTTCCCCATGCCTTGCTCCACTTCAGCCACCCGATCCTAGCTGCTGCTTGAATAGCCAGTCACTCTTCTGCCCCAGGGCCTTTGCACTTGCTGTTCCCTCTCTCTGGCTCCTTCTTCCCCCAGGTGTCTATATGACTTTATTCACCTCTTATAGATCCTTGTTCAATGTCATACCAGTGAGGCCTTCCCTAACTGAGCTACTTAAAATTCAGACCCCTCCCCAACACATTCCGTATTACCCTGCCTGTTTTATTTTTCTCCTTAGTTGTTACTTATTTTGCTCCTTATCTCTCTTCACTAGAATATAAACTCTGTTTGGGTAGGGCTGTTTTGTTCACTGCCCTGCCTGCAGTGCCCAAAATGGTGCCTGGTGTATAGAAGATGCTTAATAAGTATTTGTTGAATGAATAAATGAATGACTTACATGTGTTGACTTTTGTTTAAGAAAAATTTCTGCTTAAAAAAGGACTTTTTGGGGAATGCCCTTTGACAGAGTGTGAAGCTTGTGGGTTCCAGCTGAGAATAATAAATAGGTTTGCTTGTTCTGTTTTACCCTTTTAAGTATAATATAGATACAGAATAGGGTACATATCATAGTGTACAGCTGAATCAATTCTTACAAACCGAATGCACTATAACCCTCACCAACATCAAGAAATAAGACAGCATAACAGCACCACCGACACCACCTTGGGCCCTCTTCCAGGTACAGCCCCCACTACAAGGGCAACCTCTATGCTTACTTTGAACAGTGAGCCTTAGCCTAATGTTGTGCCTTTAAAAGGACTGGCACTGTGTGCACCCTTTTGTGTCTCAATCCTTTCAGTCCGTATTCTGTTTATGAGATGCATCTGTGCTTCTACATGATTAATCTCAGTTCCATATTTTTCACTGTTTACAAATACCATAATTTATCCTTTCTGCTGAAGGTAGGTATTTGAATGGTTTCTAGTTTCTTTTGGATGCTATCAACATTCTAGTACAAATGAAAATACACATACAATTCCATGTCTGAGTGGTATTTCTGGGGCATGGGGCACATACAGGATCAGTTTTGCTAGGCGCTATCATGTAGTTTGCCAACGTGGATACATCAGCTTACACTCTCACTGTTGCAGAATGATGCTTCTTAATGCATAAGATAAAATACATAAATAGGATTACAAAGATAATTATTTTGAAATATAGTGATAAAAAACTGTTAATATGTTGTGATGTATTATGTGTGTTTCTTTATTAACTCACACATTGAAAGGCCTAGCAGAAGAGAGGACTAAAGATGGCGGTGTGAGGGGTGAGACAGAGGCTTCCTCCTAAAACTGCATATAATACGAAAATATAACTAATACAACTACTCTTGAAAGAGCAACAGGAAAGGGGACTGCTACAAACTGCATATACCTGGAGACAAGAGCAGACCTCACAGAAAAGGGTAACGTACTAAAGCTGTGGTACTGTGGGATCCAAGCTCTTCCCCCACCCCAGCTCACCAACAGGAGGAAGAGGAACAGAGCAGGGAGGGAGTGGAGATTGCGACTGCTGAATACCTAACTCCAGAGATCTGCTCTGGGAGCACAAACCTACATTTCATGGCGCTTGCATGATACTCTCATAATTAGGGGCTTGGAAAGCTAAGACAGGTAGAATTCCTGGAGATACAGATTCCAGCTGCTTGTGGAAAGCAGGGATCCATATCCAGCTGCTCTGGGACAAAAGCAAGGCAGGCAGTCTGAGAGACTTCCTAACAAAGAAGCCCTTAGCAAGAGGGCTGCTAAAGGGGCAAGGATTGCATAGAGCTTACTGCTTAGGAGAAAGGACAGGTAGACAAAATTGTCCGGGTGCACTCTGCACAGCAGGTTGGGAGCTTTCATGATCTTCAGGTGCTCCAGCTCCCTGGCTGCCTACACAGCTCCAAGAACCCCTTCTGTGACAGGAAGACAACTGCACCTTTTCTCCTGGCCAGCCCCACCGGGCTTGCAAACCGGAAAACCCTACCCTGGCATTAGGCCAGCCAGAGGGAAGATCTGTCTACAGCAACTAAAAATGCAAAGGACAGAGGCTTATAACTGTGTGTTCAGCACAATGGTTCAGGCAGTGGAGACAGGCATAGCAGCCAGGAAGCAGGAAACAGCTCTTTCCTCCCCCAGGCACCAATACCACTCCCCTGCAACCCCCGACATTACTTCAGGGGCTGAGCAGCTCCAAAGAGTAGAGCTTCTGGGCACTAGAGGGCGCCATATACAAATATGAAATGCCAAAGGAACCTGGTCCAGAGTAAATTTATTAATACAACTCCTGAGAAAGATTTAAGTGATATTGACCTCATGACTCTCCCTGAAAGGGAGTTCAAAATAAAAATCATTAACATGCTCATGGAGGTACGGAAAGATATTCAAGAACTCAGGAATGATTTTCGGTCGGAGATTCAATCATTACGGAATACAGTATCAGAAATAAAACATACAAAGGAAAGTTTTAAAAGCAGATAAGATACAGTGGAGCTATAAATGAAAGAGAAATTAGAGAAGAGGAATGTATACAAAGAAGCTGAGGCACACAGAGAAAAAAGGATCTGTAAGAATGAAAGAATATTGAGAGAACTGTGTGACCAATCCAAATGGAACAATATTCACATTATAGGGTTAGCAGAAGAAGAAAAGAGAGAAAAGGGGATAGAAAGTATCTTTGAGGAGGTGATTGCCGAAAACTTCTGCAATCTAGGGAAGGAGATAGTCTCTCAGGCCATGGAGGTGCACAGATCTCCCAACACAAGAGACCCAAGGAAGACAACATCAAGACATATAGTAATTAAAATGGCAAAGATCAAGGATAAGGACAGACTATTAAAAGCAACAAGAGAGAAAAATAAGATCACATTCAAAGGAAAGGCCATAAGGCTATCATTAGACTTCTCAGCAGAAATCTTACAGGCTAGAAGGGAGTGGCATGATGTATTTAATGCAATGAAGCAGAAGGGCCTTGAACCAGGATTACTTTATCCAGCAAGATTATCATTTAAATTTGAAGGAGGGATTAAACAATTCGCAGATAAGCAAAAGCTAAGAGAATTTACCTCCCATAAATCATCTCTACAGTGTATTTTGGAAGGACTGCTATAGATGGAAGTGTTCCTACAGTTTAATAGCTGTCACCAGAGGTAGTAAAACCACCGTAAAGAAAGTAGAACAGCTACTTACTATGAAAATGCAAAATTAAATTAACTATCCCCTAAGTCAATCAAGGAATAGACAAAGAATACAGAATATGATACCGAATATATAAAGAATGGAGGAGGAAGAAAAAGGAGGAGAAAAAAAAAGAACCTTTAGATTGTGTTTGTAATAGCATATTAAGTGACTTAAGTTAGACTCTTAGATAGTAAGGAAGTTAACCCTGAACCTTTGGTAACCACGAATCTGAAGCCTACAATGCCAATAAGTACATACCTATCCATAATCACCCTAAATGTAAATGGACTGAACGCACCAATCAAAAGACATAGAGTCACTGAATGGATAAAAAAACAAGACCCATCTATATGCTGCCTTCAAGAGACTCACTTTAAATCCAAAGACATACATAGACTAAAAGTAAAGGGATGGAAAAAGATATTTCATGCAACTAATGGGAGAAAAAAAGCAGGAGTTGCAGTACTTGTATCAGACAAAATAGACTTCAAAACAAAGAAAATCAGAAGAGACAAAGGATATTACATAATGATAAAAGGGTCAATCCAACAAGAAGTTATAACCATTATAAATATCTATGCACCCAACACAGGAGCTCCTACATATGTGAAACAAATACTAACAGAATTAAAGGTGGAAATAGAGTGCAATGCAATCATTCTAGGAGACTTCAACACACCACTCACTCTGAAGGACAGATCAACCAGACGAAAAATAAGTAGGGAGACAAAGGCACTGAACAACACATTAGAACAGATGGATCTAACCGACATCTACAGAACTGTACACCCAAAAGTGGCAGAATACACATTCTTCTCAAGTGCACATGGAACATTTTCAAGAATAGATTATATACTAGGCCACAAAAAGAGCCTCAGTAAATTCAAAAAGATTGAAATTGTACCAACCAGCTTCTTAGACCACAAAGGAATGAAACTAGAAATGAATTATGCAAAGAAAATGAAAAATCCCACAAACACATGGAGGCTTAATAAAATGCTCCTAAATAATCAATGGATCAATGACCAAATAAAAAGAGAGATCAAGCAATAGATGGAGACAAATGACAACAATAATTCAACACCACAAAATCCGTGGGACACAGCAACGGCTGTGCTAAGAGGAAAGTATATTGCCATACAGGCCTACCTCAGGAAGGAAGAACATTCCCATATGAGCAGTCTAAACTCACAAGTAACGAAACTAGAAGAAGAAGAACAAATGAGAGTCAAAGTCAGTAGAAGGAGGGACATAATAAAGATTAGAGCAGAAATAAATAAAATCTAGAAGAATAAAACAATAGAAAGGATCAACGAAAGCAAGAGCTGGTTCTTCAAGAAAATAAACAAAATAGATAAATCCCTAGTGAGACTTATCAAGAAAAAAAGAGTCTACTCACATAAACAGAATCAGAAATGAGAAAGGAAAAATCACTATGGACAGCACAGAAATACAAAGAACTATTAGGGAATACTATGAAAAATTATATGCTAACAAACTGCAAAACCTAGAAGAAATCGACAACTTTCTAGTGAAATATAACCTTCCATGGCTGACCCAGAAAGAAACAGAAAATCTCAACAGACCAATTACCAGTAACAAAATTGAAGTGGTAATCAAAAACCTACCTAAGAACAAAACGCCTGGACCAGATGGCTTCACCGCTGAATTTTATCAGACATTCAGTGAAGACATAATACCCATCCTCCTTAAAGTTATCCAAGGAGTAGAAGAAGAGGGAATACTTCCAAACTCATTCTATGAGGCCAGCATCACTCTAATACCAAAACCAGGCAAAGACACCACAAAAAAAGAAAACTACAGACCAATATCCCTCATGAACATAGATGCAAAAATACTCAACAAAATATTAGCAAACCAATATCAAACACACATCAAAAGGATGATCCATCCTGATCAAGTAGGATTTATTCCAGGGATGCAAGGATGGTACAACATTTGAAAATCCATCAACATCATCCACCATATCAACAAAAAGAAGGACAAAAACCACATCATCATCTCCATAGATGTTGAAAAAGCATTTGACAAAATTCAACATCCATTCATGATAAAAACTCAACAAAATGGGTATAGAGGGCAAGTACCTCAACATAATAAAGTCCATATATGACAAACCCACAGCCAACATTATACTTAAGTTACAGCGAGAAGCTGAAAGCTTTTCCTTTAAGATCAGGAACAAGACAAGGATGCCCACTCTCCCCACTTCTATTCAACATAGTACTGGAGGTACCAGCCATGGCAATCAGACAACAGAAAGAAAAAAAAGGCATCCAGATTGGCAGGGAAGAAGTTAAAATGTCCCTGTTTGCAGATGACATAATATTGTACATAAAAAACCCTAAAGAATCCACTCCAAAACTACTAGATGTAATATCTGAATTCAGCAAAGTTGTGGGATACAAAATTAATACACAGAAATCTGTGGCATTCCTATACACTAACAAGACCTAGCAGAGAGAGAAATCAGGAAAACAATTCCATTCAAAGTTGCATCAAAAAGAATAAAATACCTAGGTATAAACCTAATGAAGGAAGTGAAAGACCTATACTCTGAAAACTACAAGACACTCATGAGAGAAATTAAAAAAGATACCAATAAATGAAACACATCCTGTGCTCATGGATAGGAAGAATTAATATTGTCAAAATGGCCATCCTGCCTAAAGAAATCTACAGATTTAATGCAATTCCTATCAAAATACCAACAGTATTTTTCAACGGACTAGAGAAAATCATTCTAAAATTCATATGGAATCACAAAAGACCCCGAATAGCCAAAGCAATCTTGAGAAGGAAGAATAAAGCTGGGGGGATTATGCTCCCCAACCTTAAGCTTTACTACAAAGCCACAGTGCTCAAGACAATTTTGTACTGGCACAAGAACAGACCCATAGACCAATGGAACAGACTAGAGAGCCCTGATATAAACCCAACCATATGTGGTCAACTAATATATGATAAAGGAGCCATGGACATACAATGGTGAAATGACAGCCTCTTCAAAACTAGTGTTGGCAAAACTGGACAGTTACATGCAAGAGAATGAAACTGGATTATTGTTTAACCCCATACACAAAAGTAAACTCAAATGGATCAAGGACCTGAATGTAAGTCATGAAACCATAAAACTCGTAGAAGACAACATAGGCAAAAATCTCCTGACTATAAGCATGAGCAGCTTCTTCCTGAACGCATCTCCTTGAGCAAGGGAAACAAAAGCAAAAATGAACTCATGGGACTACATCAAACTAAAAAGTTTCTGTACAGCAAAGGACACCATCAACAGAAGAAAAAGGTTCCTACAGTATGGGAGAATATATTTGTAAGTAACATATCCGATAAGGGGTTAACCTCCAAAATATATAAAGAACTTACATGCCTCTACACCCACAAAGCAAATAACCTGATTAAAAAATGGGCAGAGGATATGAAGAGACAGTTCTCCAAAGAAGAAATTCAGATGGTTAACAGACACATGAAAAGATGCTCCACATCACTAATCATCAGGGAAATGCAAATTAAAACCACAATGAGGTATCACCTCACATCAGTAAGGATGGCCACCATTCAAAAAGCTAAGAACAACAAATGCTGGCGAGGATGTGGAGAAAGGGGAACCCTCCTACACTGCTGGTGGGAATGTAAGCTAGTTCAACCATTGTGGAAAGCAATATGGAGGTTCCTTAAAAAACTAAAAATAGAAATACCATTTGACCCAGGAATCCCACTCCTTGGAATTTACCCAAAGAATACAACTTCTCAGATTCAAAAAGACATATGCACCCCTATGTTTATGGCAGCACTTTTTACAATAGCCAAAATATGGAAGCAACCTAAGTGTCCATCAGTAGATGAATGGATAAAGAAGAGGTGGTACATATACACAATGGAATACTATTCAGCCATAAGAAGGAAACAAATCCTACCATTTGCAACAACACGGTTGGAGCTGGAGGATAATATGCTCAGTGAAATAAGCCAGGTGGAGAAAGACAAGTGCCAAATGATTTCCCTCATTTGTGGAGTGTAACAATGAAGCAAAACTGAAGGAACAAAATAGTAGCAGACTCAGAGTCTCCAAAAAGGAACTAGTGGTTACCAAAGGGGAGGGATGGGAGGGTGGGTGGGAAGGGTGGGAGAAGGGGATTGTGGGGTATTATGTTTAGTACACATGGTGTGGGGTATCACGGGGATAACAGTGTAACACAGACAAGGCAAACAGTCTATCTGTGTCTTTACTACACTGATGGACAGTGACCGAATTTGGGTATGAGTGTGGACTTGATAATATGGGTAAATATAGTAACCCCATTTTTTTTTCATGTGATACATTCATAAGAGTGTATATCAATAATACATTAATAAAAAAAAAAGAAATGGGCATAGGTATGAACAGACAATTCTCCAAAAAAGAAATTTAGATGGCCAACAGACATGTGAAAAGATGCTCCACATAACTAATTATCAGGGAAATGCAAATAAAAATGAGATATCACCTCACACCAGTAAGGATGGCCAGCATCGAAAAGACTAAGAACAACAAATGCTGGCAAGGATGCAGAGAAACGGGAACCCTCGTACACTGCTGGTGGGTATGTAAGCTAGTTCAACCATTGGGGAAAGCAATATGGAAATTCCTCAAAAAACTAAAAATAGAAATACTGTTCGACTGGGGAATTTCACTCCTTGGAATTTACCCAAAGAATACAAGTTCTCAGATTCAAAAAGACATATGCACCCCTATGTTTATCACAGCACTATTTACAATAGCCAAGATATGGAAGCAACCTAAGTGTCCATCAGTAGATGAATGGATAAAGAAGAGGTGGTACATATACACAGTGGAATACTATTCAGCCATAAGAAAGAAAAAAATCCTACCATTTGCAACAACATGGATGGAGCTAGAGAGTATTATGCTCAGTGAAATAAGCCAGGAAGAGAAAGACAAGTGCCAAATGATTTCCCTCATTTGTGGAATATAACAATGAAGCAAAACTGAAGGTACAAAACAGCAACAGACTCGCAGAGTTCAAGAAGGGACTAGTGGTTACCAAAGGGGAGGGGTGTGGGAGGGCTGGTTGGGAAGGAGGGAGATGGGGATTGAGGGGTATTATGTTTAGTACATATGGTGTGAGGGGTCACAGGGAAAACTGTGTAGTACAGAGAAGGCAAACAGTGAATCTGTGGCATCTTACTACACTGATGGACAGTGACTGTTAATTGTGTATGAGTGGGACTTGATAATATGGGTAAATGTAGTAACCACATTGTTTTTTCATTTGAAACCTTCATCAGAGTGTATATCAATACCTTAATAAAAATTAAAAAAATGAAAGGCCTAGCAGTTTTAATAATTACCATGATTTCAAAGTAGTGATGAGTATATACATCATGTTTGAAAGATCTGCAGTAAGTGTAATGTGATGTGAAAATACCTGTGATTTTGTTGGTATCGAGGTTATAGGTGCTGCCAGTACTGCTATGATTTGCTGCTTATGTTCTGAAAGGCAGAACTTGTAAAGTCTGTTACAAGTTAGTAAAAATAAAGTTTTTTTTGTAATTTTTATTCCATCTAAGTACATAAACCCTCCTGAATTCAATTAAGGGTTACATGGGCTCCAGGTTAAGAACCCCTAGCTTAGAGGAACAAAAATGGCTGAAAATAAAGATTTGTTGGGTGTCCACTGTATGTAATACACTGTACTAGGCACAGGGAACCAACAGCAAATAATATGCATCTCCTCTCAAGGAAGTTCCCACTGTGAGGGCAGAACTCATAAGTAAATGAGCGGCTGGATATAGTGTGTTTAGATCTACAATAATAGCCCAAGGTATAGGAGAGCCTCAGGACATAGACCTAACCCATTCATGGGAAGGGGTGGCAGAGAAGACTTTCTGGAAGAAGGAGCATCATTAGACATAAGATCTGGGCTGGTCATTCTGGCTGTAGTGTGGATAATAGATTGTTGGAGAAAGTCTGGAGGCACTGAAGTAATGCTGGTGTAAGATCATTATGGCAGTATGCAAGGAGAGCAATGAATGTATTCTGGAGATTCTAGATTCCTGCTGATTGGATATAGATGGTAGGGGAGAAGGAAGGTGTAAGGTAATGGTCAAGTTTCTGGCATAGTCAGTTGGCTGCATGATTTTCATCATTCACTGAAATCAAATGAGGAGCAGGTTCAAGGTCAGGAGGTGATAAATTCAGCTTTGAACACTTAGATTGAAATGTCTGTGGGACATCCAAGAGATGATGATACGCATATCTGGATCTCCTGCTCAGGAGAGAACTGTGCGAGTTGCTGTGAGCATGTAGAAGTAGATGAGATAATCCAGAGACCTGGAAAGAAAAGAGGCTAGGGTTAGGAATTTGAGGAAAATCAGTTTTTGGGAGATCAGCAGAGAATGAGGTACCTATGAAGGATGGAAATAGTCACAAGGGCAGGAGGAAATCCAGGATGTGGAGTGCCCTGGAGGCCAAGAGCAAAGAGGGTGTCAAGGAGACCCTCAGCAGTTATCAGTGAAGTGTGACGGTAAGTCTGGAAAGGGCCCCGTGGATTTAGCAATGAGAAGACCAATGATACATTGCTTTTTCTACATAAACACTGCGAATGATTATTTTTCTCTTGGTTATACTTTTATCTGGGTTCTAAACTTTCTGTTATAGCAGCTAGAATTCCAAGGGTCATTTCTTTTTAGCTTTACTTTCCTTCTTCATTTCCTTTCTATATTTTGCTCATGCTTCAGTGAGTTTTATGCTGCAGTGAGAGTAAGCAGTCATTTCAGCTTAATGACTTTTATCTCTAGCAGAGTCTAGTTCTTTTTTTTTTTTTTTAAATAAGAGGTGTGGTTCAGACATTACTTCTCGGTAAAAAGACTTCCAGGTCTGTTATTCTGTATAGACATGAGTGCAATGACTTTGGCCAGACCATGTTTATCATTGGCATGAGCCTACCCTGCTGACAATGAATTCTCAAATCATTTTTCTTGCTTTGAGTAACACTCAGTTTTTAGTCCATATAATAACATATAATAGAAGAGATATAAGTTCTCAAATGTTTTATAATTATTTTCTTCTCAGCATGTCACTTGGATTTTTATATAATCTGTATGAGAAAAGTGAGATGTTCAGCTAAATAAGCATGTGTTCAGTGCTTACTATATGAATGGCAATGTGTAGGCCACAGCAATGACAGTTACCTAAGTGGGAAAGATTGAGTGCCTGTCACATCCTCCCTCTTTTATCTCCATTATCCAGTGAGCCCCGGGACAGTGGATCATGTCCTGTCCATCTTGCTTCTTCCGTCCTAGTTCATACCCCTGTTAACTTTTGCCCAGATGGTTAGAGTAGCCTTCTAACTAGTCTTCCTACCTCTATATTGCTCTCCAAGTCAATCCTCTATTTGAAAACCTGGCTAAACTTTTGAAAATACAGATTTACGAGCCCATGCCTAAAGATTCTGATTCATTAGGTCTGGCTGTGAGCCCCAAAATCTGAATTTTAAATGATGTTCCCTTAGAAATGCAGATATAGGTGTATATAAATATGCACACACATGCACAGTTTCCTTGCTCTGTCCATTGAAAGGGCCAACAGGCAATGACACATCAACAGCAGGAACACACGCAGCACCCAGAACCTGTTTTCTGAATACCATTCTTCACAAAAAAAGGATCAGAACTCCTTGCAAAATGGTTGATTCCAGACTTGGGGCAGGGAAAACACAAGATAAGTCTGGCATAGCCTCTTGTGCTAGGTAGTACAGCAATGCTCAAAGAATAGGGGAGGTATTAAAATGACTAAAAGTCAACTTGAAAGGGCTTTCACTGGCCATATCTGGGATAATCTCAGCATGAATTTTAATCTATTCAATAAAATAAAATTCTTATGCATCTACAGTGAAATAAATACCTAATGGGGAAAAGAGAAAGCTCTTCCTTGAGTAGAATGTCAACTATTAAATATAGATGGAATGATGGAGTTAGAGAATCAATGGATGTTATAACTAATTTGTTGAGGAACATGATATTTACATAATACTTCACTATGAGATATTTATTAATTACAAAGAACAAACAGTAACCACAGTGGAGAAACCTGACAGACACTACCTTAATTAAATGATCAAAGTTAACATTTGCAATAATGGGACAAACCAAGTTATTAAAAAAAAGGTTCCCCAAGTGGTTCTGGGTTCCAGAATCCCTGCACTATGCTAACACTGGGATTAGCTTCCAAAAGTACAGATCTGATCTCTCCCTGCCCTGCCTAAAAACTTCCTGGCTCTCTTCTTCTGGAATGGTCTTCAAACACTGGGGCATGGCCCCATCCTACCTTTCCACCATCATGTGCTGCAGCTGTGTTCCCTGCCCTCCCTCACTTTTGCTACCATCCCACTATACCCCTTTCAGTTCCTTTGCTGGTTCATCCCTCTGTTCCCATACACAGCCTGCTGCTTAGAACTTAGAATGTCTGCCCTGTCTGGCTGTGGGGCAGATCTGTGTTATCCAAGAGGCAACTCTACTACGCCATCTCTGTGAAGTCCTCCCTGATTTTTGAGGCAGAATCAGTATCTGTTTCCTTAGTACCCCTACAGCATTTTCTCCATGTCTCTCTTATAACTCTTTTTACATTATGCTGTATACATTTGTGTGTCTCCCCTCCCCAGCCAGCCAGCCTACTGACCCCTCTTGTGTCCTGAGGCACTGTATATGGGGGAAAAAGCTAGGGCTTCAGAGCCAGTCAGACCTAGATTTGGTTCTGATTCTACTACTTATTAGATGTTACTCAGTCAGCCTCAGCTTTTTCCTCTAGAACTACTGGTAGGTTATTGTGCGAATTCAATTAAATAAAGCATGTAAGGAACTTTGCAGAGTGACTTAAGGAGAAATCAAAAAGAAACCTCATCAGGCTCTGAGTAAGTTTTAAAGAAATATATACATACAAACATTTTACATATATACAATTTCCCCTGTAATCCTGCAAAAATCCAAAAGTATAGTCACATAGCTAGTAATTGATAGACCCAACTTTGAATCCATTTCTATCTGTTAGGTGGAGACTATAAAGCAGGAGGGAGAGACAGAGCCACACTTACCTTGAATAAGAAGCCCATGTGGAAAATGTTAAGCTAGAGTCATAGTCTCCAATCCATTCCTGGGGGAGGTAGTCTAACCATTCATGGGTGGGGAGTGGTGGTCAGAGAAGGTGGATGGATGGAGATGCAGATGAGATAGTCTCCTAATGGGTGGTTGCCAGAATGGACAAGGATGAGATTCATCTCACAGATACCGGGTGGCTGCCAGGACACACGCCTGGTGATTGGCATGTGTGTAAGATCAAAGTAGAGCACATGAAGTGGAATGGACAAGCGGCTAAGAGAGAGCCCTGGGTTCACCCTCACCTTGAAGCTCTGAGAAGAGAAGTAGGAGCATGGAAGGGCTCAGGGCAGGAAAAGTGGAGGGAGTGCAGGAACTTGGAAGGCAAAGGAGGACCAAACGTCTGTCTCTGAGTGTGTTTTGGTGGGGCTGGGTGGTGAGGAGGTGGGGGAAGGGCCCAGTGTGGAGCCCTCTAAGCGATGGACCACATAGGACTGAAAAGAGGTCGGGAAAGAGCATTTTTATTCAAGTAGTGCAGGGGCAGAATTCAGATTGCTAGAGCAGTGAGGAAGAATGAAAATGTGGAGGTAATAGGAAACTGTGGCTTAATTAGGGCAACAGTCCCGTGTATTTGGGCAAAACACTCCCTGATATCTGGAAGATTTAAAAGTCTTCTTGCTCATAGGCCCCATCCTGGGAGGTGAAGCACCGCCGAGATGCCGTCTGTCCCAGCGGGGAATGCTGTGAAGGTACGAGGCGGCCATCAACGGCGCTCTTCCCCCACTAACTGTTTTTAACCAAGAGGCATATCTGCTTTCATGGAACAACAAATCAGAGGGTTGAAGATCCATTTGTTGTTTTCCTAAGGACAGGCTTGTGATTTCCTCTGATTTCATAATGATTTATTATTTATTTTCAAGACTTACACAACATTCTATTTAAATGCTTTAGAAAGAAAAAAAAGAAAGGAAAACAGGTTTTTTTGTTAAGTCTTACAGCCTATCACACAGCAAAGACTAAATTATGGGTTCAAATTTCACCTAATTCAGAGCTTAGTTTTTTTATGAGTTAGAGCAGCCTTCTCTTCAAGTGATTTTTTTTTTTTTGTTATTTCACTTGTGGACAATAATTATCTATTTATAAGTATATTTAATTCCACATGTATTCTACTTTCATGTAAACCTCTCTCGAATCTCAGAAGCTAGTTCGGCAGCTAGCTTCTTCCTTCTGGGTGCCACAAAGAAGTGGTAATAATATTTCTAGCAATAAATAAATAAATCAATGTATGTATTGAGCTGTGCATGCCAGAAGTGATCATGCAGAGGTGCCAGGAGACGCTCCAGAAGTGGTTATGGGTTGTCAGTTGCTGGAAGTCTAAGTTAGTCTCCTCCCGCACTGTATGTATGCACTTCAGAGAGACTGCAGTATGAGTACTGTGTATTTACTATAGCCGACGCTCATCTGAAGTGAACACAAATCCTTGAATTTTCGCTTAAGCATCCTTAATAATTTTGACTATGAGATTTTAAAAATCCTTTGTTACATATTGACAAGGCATAGTAACATTTTGGTAAATATGTGTAAAGTATAAAAATTTCAGAACTTTACCAAATGTGTCCACTCTGTTGGTGGATAAAATGTTTCACTTTTTTCATAATGAGACCACCCTACACAGTGACTGGACAGTCTAAGGCCTTCATATATTCAGAGGAGGCATGTCACCTTTTGTAACCACAAAAGAGGCAAAACTCTCAAAAGGCACCCGTCTTTTCATTCTAAGTGTGCTTTCTGGATATGGTAAAAACTCCGCTAGATTCATGTTTGTGTGGTAGCAAATGAAAATAGATTGCCAGACAATATGCTGCAACAGGACAAAATCCCAGAAGTTCATGAGTTAGTGATGAGATCTTAAAACTCTATTCAGAAACAAATTTAGATTAGCCTTGTTTGGGGGTTTCGAAAACCCTGATACAGGAACTAAACAAGTATTTGTGAAATGACAGAAAATGAAAGAGTTAGTTCTCTATTACAGTTCTGCTATCACCCTGCTTGTCATCATGCTATGAGAAGACTAGCATGTAAGACTGAAGCCCGTGATAATGAAGGAACTTAATTATCATTTAAGACTAAAATGTCAATAAAAAATGGTAATTGTAAGCAGAATTAGAACTTAGTAAATTTATTTCAGGCTCTTTGTTTTATTTTGTTTGGGCCCCAAGTAAAACTACTATACTAATTAACATGATTGATTTTATGGCATGTTTTTTATCCTTGAGGTATGTGCAATTCTGAAAAACAAAAAACAAAAAATAAAACAAAACCTTTGAAGTACATGTGGAAGAATAACAGTTCTTGTATCTATTAGTATATTCATTTTAATCTTGCTTATACGTAACTACATTATAGAAATCTATCTAGGATTACTACTTTATATTAATACTTAGATTACAGAACTGAGCCATTATTACTCATCTTAATTTTGTACCTGGTTATATTTTTTATAACTTAAAGGTTAAGAGAATTTCACTTTATGGCATCTTACTACACTGAAGGACAGTGACTGCATTGGGGTATGGGTGGGGACTTGATAATATGGGTAAATGTAGTAACCACATTGTTTTTTCATGTGAAACCTCCATAAGAGTGTATATCAATAATACCTTAATAAAAAATTAAATAAAAAAGAAAGAAAATTTCACTTTAATATGTGCAAGGTGTTCCAGTAATTCTAGAGGAAACCCATTCCTTTTAGTACAGTTTATTATAAAAACTGTAAAGGGTAAAATTCTTTGTTGATTTTTGGCAAGCCACCAAGAAGAAATTACAGCTATTAACAGAAAACTCAGGGGAAATAAACAGTGACATGAGACAAGAAATGATCAAGACTATGATTATGTGATGCCAAAGAAAGACTCAATAAAGATTTATTTTCTTTTCTTACAAGTTTGCCCCAGTGCTTTTGGAGGGCAAAAGTTAAAAATGACCCTTAGTTGAGTCATAAACTAAAAATCACAGGTACTATTTTAAAAACCTTGTAAGAACCTACTTGGATTGTGAGGATTTGGAATCTGGTTTTGGATTTTTTTATTCTGTCTAAAAGGCCAGAATCTGGCTTGTTCACCATTTTCCTCACATGCCTAGTACAAGGCCTGGCATGGGAAAGACACTCAATAAATCTTTGTTAACTTGAATTGACTCAGAGGTCAGTGTTTATCTACGTGTGGTTTTTGGAAGAACCCGTGGACTTCTAGTTTGTCATCTCATTCTCTGTTCTGTGTCTCAGCATCCTATGTATGGGCACTTGGTCCAGCATTATGAACATTACTATAGGAGACATCCTTATGTATGCTTTCTAGAGTGTATGCGTGGGTATTTCTGTAGCTGCTATTTCTAGAAGTAGAATGGCTAAGGTCAGAGAATATATGCATTAAAAATTTTTTTTATGAAGGTATTATTGATATACACTCTTATGAAGGTTTCACATGAAAAAACAATGTGGTTACTACATTTACCCATATTATCAAGTCCACACCCATACCCCAATGCAATCACTGTCCATCAGTGTAGTAAGATGCCACAGATTCACTGTTTGCTTTCTCTGTGCTACACTGTTTTCCCTGTGAACCCCACACCATATGTACTAAACATATTACCCCTCAAACCCCTTCTCCCTCCCTCCCCACCCACCTTCCCACACTCCTCCCCTTCGGTAACCACTAGTACCTTCTTGGCGTCTGTAAGTCTGCTGCTATTTTGTTCCTTCAATTTTGCTGGGTTGTTATACTCCAAAAATGAGGAAAATCAATTGGCACTTGTCTTTCTCTGCCTGGCTTATTTCACTGAGCATAATATCCTCCAGCTCCATCCATGTTGTTGCAAATGGAAGGATTTATTTCTTTCTTATGGCTGAATAGTATTCCACTGTGTATATGTACCACCTCTTCTTTATCCATTCATCTACTGATGGACACTTAGGTTGCTTCCATATCTTGGCTATTGTAAAAAGTGCTGTGATAAACACAGAGGTGCATATGTCTTTGAATCTGAGAAGTTGTATTCTTTGGGTAAATTCCAAGAAGTGGGATTCTCAGGTCAAATGGTATTTCTATTTTTAGTTTTTTGAGGAACCTCCATATTGCTTTCCACAATGGTCGAACTAGCTTATATTCCCACCAGCAGTGTAGAGGGTTCCCCTTTCTCCGCATCCTCGCCAGCATTTGTTGTTCTTATTCTTTTGAATGCTGGCCATCCTTACTGGTGTGAGATGATATCTCATTGTGGATTTAATTTGCATTTCCCTGATGATTAGTGATGTGGAGCATCTTCTCATGTGTTTGTTGGCCATCTGAATTTCTTCTTTGGAGAATTGTCTCTTCATATCCTCTGCCCATTTTTTAATCAGGTTATTTGCTTTTTTGGGTGTAGAGGCATGTAAGTTCTTTATATATTTTGGATGTTAACCCCTTAGCAGATATGTTACTTACAAATATATTCTCCCATACTGTAAGAGCCTTTTTCTTCTGTTGATGGTGTCTTTTGCTGTACAGAAACTTTTTAGTTTGATGTAGTCCCATGAGTTCATTTTTGCTTTTGTTTCCCTTGCTCAAGGAGATGCATTCAGGAAGAAGTTGCTCATGCTTATAGTCAGGAGATTTTTGCCTATGTTGTCTTCTAAGAGTTTTATGGTTTCATAACTTACATTCAGGTCCTTGATCCATTTCGAGTTTACTTTGTGTATGGGGTTAAAACAATAATCCAGTTTCATTCTCTTGCATGTAGCTGTCCAGTTTTGCTAACACCAGTTGTTGAAGAGGCTGTCATTTCCCCATTGTATGTCCATGGTTCCTTTATTGTATATTAATTGACCACATATGGTTGGGTATATATCAGGGCTCTCTAGTCTGTTCCATTGGTCTATGGGTCTGTTCTTGTGCCAGTACCAAATTGTCTTGATAACTGTGGCTTTGTAGTAGAGCTTGAAGTTGGAAAGTGTAATCCCCCCATCTTTATTCTTCCTTCCCAGGATTGCTTTGGCTATTTGGGGGTCTTTTGTGATTCCATATGAATTTTAGAATGATTTTCTCTAGTTTGTTGAAGAATGCTGTTGGTATTTTGATAGGAATTGCATTGAATCTGTAGATTGCTTTAGGCAGGATGGCCATTTTGGCAATATTAATTCTTCCTATCCATGAACACGGGATGTGTTTCCATTTATTGGTACTTCTTTAATTTCTCTCATGAGCATCTTGTAGTTTTCAGAGTATAGGTCTTTCATTTCCTTGGTTAGATTTATTCCTAGGTATTTAATTCTTTTTGATGCAATTGTGAATGGAATTATTGTCCTGACTTCTCTTTCTGCTAGTTCATTGTTAGTATACAGGAATGCCACAGATTTCTGAGTATTAATTTTGCATCCTGCAATGTTGCTGAATTCAGATATTAGATCTAGTAGTTTTGGAGTGGATTCTTTAGGGTTTTTTATTTGCAATATCATGTCATCTGCAAACAGGGACAGTTTAACTTCTTCCTTACCAATGTGGATGCCTTTTATTTCTTTGTATTGTCTGATTGTCGTGGCTAGGACCTCCAGTACTATGTTGAATAGAAGTGGGGATAGTGGGCATCCTTGTCTTGTTCCTGATCTTAAAGGAAAAGCTCTCAACTTCTCGCTGTTAAGTATAATGTTGGCTGTGGGTTTGTCATATATGGCCTTTGTTATGTTGTGGTGCTTGCCCTCTTTACCCATTTTGTTGAGAGTTTTTTATCAGGAATGGATGTTGAATTTTGTCGAATGCTTTTTCAACATCTGTGGAGATGATGATGTGGTTTTTGTCCTTCTTTTTGTTGATGTGGTGGATGATGTTGATGGATTTTTGAATGTTGTACCATGCTTGCATCCCTGGAATAAATCCTACTTGATCATGATGGATGATCTTTTTGATGTATTTTTGAATTTGGTTCACTAATATTTTATTGAGTATTTTTGCATCTATGTTCACCAGGGGTATTAGGCTTTAATTTTCTTTTTTTGTGGTGTCTTTGCCTGGTTTTGGTATTAGAGTGATGCTGGCCTCATAGAATGAGTTTGGAAGTATTCCCTCTTTTTTTACTCTTTGGAAAACTTTAAGGTGGATGGGTATTATGTCTTCACTAAATATTTGATAAAATTCAGCGGTAAAGCCATCTGGTCCAGGTGTTTTCTTCTTAGGTAGTTTTTTCATT
The DNA here is from genome assembly GCA_032199065.1 of Smutsia gigantea. NCBI lineage: Eukaryota > Metazoa > Chordata > Mammalia > Pholidota > Manidae > Smutsia > Smutsia gigantea. The sequence continues at coordinate 249,741 of JAVSCE010021727.1, read as the reverse complement.
ACCGATTCAATTTCGTTTTGGTAAGTGGTCTGTTCAGATTTTCTGTTTCTTTCTCTGTCAGCCTTGGAAGGTTGTATTTTTCTAGAAAGCTGTCCATTTCTTCTAGATTATCCAGTTTGTTAGCATATCATTTTTCGTAGTATTCTCTCATAATTCTTCGTATTTCTGTGGTATCTGTAGTGATTTTTCCTTTCTCATTTATGATTCTGTTTATGTGTGTAGACTCTTTTTTTCTTGATTAAGCCTGGCTAGGGATTTATCTATTTTGTTTATTTTCTGGAAGAACCAGCTCCTGCTTTCATGGATTCTTTCTATTGTTTTATTCTTCTCAATTTTATTTATTTCTGCTCTAATCTTTATTTTGTCCCTCCTTCTACTGACTTTGGGCCTCATTTGTTCTTCTTTTTCTGGTTTTGTTAATTGTGAGTTTACACTGTTCATATGGGATTGTTCTTTCCTGAGGTAGGCCTGTATGGCAATATACTTTCCTCTTAGCGTGGCCTTCGCTGCATCCCACAGATTTTGCGGTGTTGAATTATTGTTGTCATTTGTTTTCATTTATTGCTTGATCTCTGTTTTTATTTGGTCATTGGTCCATTGGTTATTTAGGAGCATGTTGTGAAGTCTCCATATGTTTGTGGGATTTTTCATTTTCTTTGTGTAATTTATTTCTAGTTTCATACCTTGTGGTCTGAGAAACTGGTTGGTACAAGTTCAATCTTTTTGAATTTACCGAGGCTCTTTTTGTGGCCTAGTATATAATCTATTCTTGAAAATGTTCAATGTGCACTTGAGAAGAATGTGTATTCTGCTTCTTTTGGGTGTAGAGTTCTGTAGATGTCTGTTAGGTCCATCTATTCTTATGTGTTGTTCAGTGCTCTGTCTCCTTACTTATTTTCTGTCTGGTGGATCTGTCGTTCAGAGTGAGTGGAGTGTTGGAAGTCTCCTAGAATGAATGCATTGCATTCTATTTCCCCTTTTAATTCTGTTAGTATTTGTTTCACATATGTAGGTGCTCCTGTGTTGAGTGAATAGATATTTATAATAGTTACATCTTCTTGTTGGATTGACCCTTTTATCATTATGTAATGTCCTTCTTTGTCTCTTGTGACTTTCTTTGTTTTGAAGTCCATTTTGTCTGATATGAGTACTGCAACCCCTGCTTTTTTCTGCCTATTAGTTGAACTTCCTATCCCTTCACTTTTAGTCTGTGTATGTCTTTGGGTTTAAAGTACATCTCTTGTAGGAGCATATAGATGGGTCTTATTTTTTTATTCATTCAGTTACTCTATACCTTTTTATTGATGCGTTCAGATCATTTACATTAAGGGTGATTATCGATAGGTATGTACTTAATGGCATTGCAGGCTTTAGATTCATGGTTACCTAAGGTTCAAGGTTAACTTCCTTACTATCTAAGAGTCTAACTTAACTCACTTATTATGCTATTAAAAACACAATCTAAAGGTTCTTTTTTTCTCCTCCTTTTTCTTCCTTCTCCGTTCTTTATATATTAGGTATCATATTCTGTACTCTTTGTCTTTCCTTTGATTGACTTTGGGGATAGTTGATTTAATTTTGCATTTGCTTAGTAATTAACTGTTCTACTTTCTTTACTGTGGTTTTATTACCTCTAGTGACAGCTTTTAAACCTTAGGAACAGTTCCATCAATAGCTGTCCCTCCAAAATACACTATAGGGACGGTTTGTGGGAGGTAAATTCTCTCAACTTTTGCTTCTCTGGAAATTGTTTAATCCCTCCTTCAGATTTAAATGATAATCTTGCTGGATAAAGTATTCTTGGTTGAGGCCCTTCTGCTTCATTGCATTAAATACATCATGCCACTCCCTTCTGGCCTGTAAGGTTTCTGATGAGAATTCTGATGATAGCCTGATGGGCTTTCTTTTGTATGTGATGTTATTTCTCTCTTGCTGCTTTTAATAGTCTGTCCTTATCCTTGATCTTTGCCATTTTAATTACTATATGTCTTGGTATTGTCTTACTCGGGTCCCTTGTGTTGGCATATCTGTGCCCCTCCATGGCCTGAGAGACTATCTACTCCCCCAGATTGGGGAAGTTTTCAGCCATTACCTATTCAAAGATACTTTCTATCCCCTTTTCTCTCTCTTCTTCTTCTGGTACCCTGTAATGCAAATATTGTTCCATTTGAATTGGTCACACAGTTCTCTCAATATTCTTTTATTCTTAGAGATCCTTTTTTCTCTCTGTGCTTCAGCTTCTTTGTATTCCTCTTCTCTAATTTCTCTTTCATTTATCGTGTCCTCCACTGTATCTTATCTGCTTTTTAAACTTTCCATTGTATATTTTATTTCTGATACTGTATTCCGTAATGATTGAATCTCTGACCAAAAATCATTCCTGAGTTCTTGAATATTTTTATGTAACTCCATGAGCATGTTAATGATTTTTATTTTGGAATCCCTTTCAGGCAGATTCATGAGGTCGATTTCATTTGAATCTTTCTCAGGAGTTGGATTCATAATTTTACTCTGAACCGGGTTCCTTTGGCATTTCATATTTGTATATGGCACCCTGTAGTGTCCAGAAGCTCTACTCTCTGGAGCTGCTCAGCCCCTGAAGCAATGTTGGGGGTTGCAAAGGAGTGGTGTTGGTACCTGGGGGGAGGAAAGAGCTGTTTCCTGCTTCCCGTCTGCTGTGCCTGTCTACACTGCCAGAACCAGTGGGCTAAGCTCACAGGTATAAGCCTTTATGCTTTGCGTTTGTAGTTGCTGTAAACAGGGCTTCCCTCTGGCTGGCTTAACACCAAGGTAGGGTTTGCTGGTTTGTCCGCCACGTGGGGCTGGCCCAGAGAAATGCTCAGTAGGCTGCATATCACGGAGAGCATACTTGGAGCTCTGTAGCCAGCCAGGGAGCTGGAGCTCCTGAAGATCGTGTAAGTTCCCAACCTGCTGGGCCGGGTTCACCCGTACACTTTTGTCTACCTGTCCTTTCACCTGAGCAGTAAGCTCTGTGCAATCCTTGCCCCTGTAGCAGCCCTCTTACTGTTTGGAAGTCTCTCAGACTGTCTAGCTTTCTTTTGTCCCAGATCAGCTGGATATGGGTCCCTGTTTTCCACAAGTGGCTGGAATCTCAGTCTGTCCAGGTATTCTGTGTGTCTTAGCCTTCCAACCTCCTAATCACAATAGTACCATGAAACTACCATGAAATGTAGAGGTTTGTGTTCCCAGATCTCCGGAGTTAGGTATTCAGACATCCCAGGCCTCCACTCTCTCCCCGCTCTGTTTCTCTTCCTCCCGCCGGTCAGCTGCGGTGGGGGAAGGGCTTGGGTCCTGCCGGGCCACGGCTTTCGTATGTTACCCTGTTCTATGAGGTTTATTCTTTCTCTCCAGTTTGGCACAGCCCTCTTTCCTGTTGCTCTTTCAGGATTAGTTGTGTTAATTGTATTTTCTTATTATATGTGGTTTTAGGAGGGAGCCTCTGTCTCACCTCTCATGGCGCCATCTTTAATCCGTTTCCAAATGTATGCATTTTATATTGTGACAGATACTGACAAACTGCCTTCCAAAAGAGATGTACCAGTGTATGTGTAGGAGAGTGACACTCCTCAGCAGCTTCTGCTGATCTGGTATCAGGTCAGTTTTAACTCCCCTGAAGTCAGAAGGAATGTGGAAATTCTATCATTTAAGAAAGTGAGGCATTTATGGATGAAGTTTCTTCTGTTTGGTCCTCTTGATGATGACATTACATCCTTACATGTAAAGACTCACAGAAATAGATTCTGTTAAAATATTCAACAATAAAGTATTCAGATATCTTGGCTTGACTTATATGGGATGATTCAAGCTAACATAATATTATAAATAAAGGATTTATTTTATGATACTATCTGTAGAATAGTTCTAATGCACATTGTTGATGCGGAGAGAAAATTAAAATCAACATTTTATATGTGTACTTCATTGATTAATGATATATTATTATGTGATAGGCACTTTGCTGAGCACTTTATATACATTATCTTGTTTATTCCTTGCAATAAGTCCTTAAGGTTGATGCTATTATTCCCCTTTTCCTAAAGAATAAACTGAAGCCAAGAGAATTTATTTGCCTATGGACAATAGCTAATAACTGTCAAGCTGGGATTCAAACCCAGGCCTCTCTCACACCATGTTTCAGTTGCCTAATTTACCATTTACCTAATTGCCTGGTCTATTTTTTCCACTCAGTTATTGTCATCTGGTGGTGAGAATCAGGGATATTTTCCAAAGAAAAATAGTGACATGAGTCTAACATGAATGCCCATTAAGATACATCCGTTTGTGGCTCTCAGAGTGATCCTTGCTGACAAATCTAGGTCTCTTCTAAGAAATTCTGCTTGGTTCTAGATCCAGATCAACTTTTTTCCTAGATGGGTCTGCTGAATAGAAATGTAACAATCCCATCTCCTGTGTCTTGAACAAGACAGGACCAGTTACTTTACATGGAAAAGACATTAGTTATGATGGCACCGTGCTTCAGCACAGACCAGGGCCCTGCCGAGTGAACTCCAGGACTGTCCATGGCTCCCTGACACCACATTCTCATGGCCTGGGTGGCCAGCTTGGAAGCCTGGTGTCTGGCTTCTGGGTGTGGTCCAGAGAGAACTTGGATGATATGTGGATCGGTAATGCTTGGCTCCTGGGAATAGACTCACTTTGTAGACCTCGAATAGTTGACATGGTATGTACCATTCAGAATGCCTTGATGGTCCTTTATTCACCAGTCAGTCCACACCCTGAGATTCTCACTCCACTGGTAAGCCATAAGTAGTTGATGAGAGCACCTAGCGATTGGTATCACTACCACTGGCAGTTTTTGCGTTTTAGGACTTCTGGGTCAGGGTAACAGAACCATTTAAACTGGCGTGAAGAAACAAAGGAATTTACTGACTTATGTCACTGGAAAGTTCCAGGTTGGTGCTGACATCAGGTACTCAAGCGGCGCTCTCAGTATTCTCTTAGACTGTCTCTTTCTCCATCTCTTGGCTGTGTTTCTGTCTGGTCGTTGACCTCATTCTCTCCTTTTGCTGATAGATTTCTTCCAGTCTAGGGCAGTGGGTGGCCTAGTGATGCCATGGCCATATGGCTGCAGGTTTCCAGCCTCTTTGCTAGAGGCCTCACAGGAGACAGGGAGCTTTTCCGGCACCAGATAACAAGATTCCAGGGAAGCACTCTGACTGGCCTTGCTTAGGTCCTGTGCCCATCCTTGGGACCTACTGTGATATCAGAGTTGTCTAGCCAGTGTAAGGGATGGTGATTAGCTGTGCTCTCAGAGCCACAGGGAGGGGGAAGGTTAACTCTTACCAGAAGGGAGAATGTTATTACCAGAAGGAGATAGGAATGTTGGGCTTAATAAATCAACAAATATTTCAAAGTGGTGGGCACAAAAAGCCTGGAAAATGATAGGGCATTGAGTTTGAAATATTCAGAGCAATAGATACCTGTTTTTATACTTTTGAATGGCACCTCCCCAATATCTTTTCAGGTTGAGACTCAGAGCCATTTTTATGGTAACAAAGACAATTTACTTGGGCCAAGGGCAGAATAATATGGGACATGTTAAATGTGAACATGTTAAATAGTTAAATAGCATGAAACCATTTTGTCCCATTACAGTATCTATATATGCTCTTACTACTGGTGTGGAGGGCAAGGATTACCTGTTTGGTTTAATTCCTGAGAAGCATACAGAGGTATAGGAGTTTGGGCATAAGCTTGTTCTTATCTCAGAGGACTCTAATGCAGCATAGAAAAAATAGAAGCTTCTGAATAAAAGATTTATTTTCAAATTCTGACTAGAAGTTTCACAAGGAACTTTAGTTATTTTATGCAAAACACAAGGGAACAGAGAGGATTAAATTAGAGCTTCTACTTCTAGAAAAAGAAAACAAATAGGATTACCTTTAAAGAAAGGACTTTACAAAAGGAAGGACAAACGCTCTGCAACACACAGTGCACACATCTCCCTGCCTCCTGCCCATCCCCAATCTCAGTCAACTTTCAGTGAAGTTATTTTGTGGAATTATATTTAAAATTGATTTTTCAGTTTGACAGAACATGTTATTCCATGTTGTCACACTGTAGCCTGTTTTCCTGGTTGATCATGCAAGTTTGGCAGGCAGAATATATTGTGCCATTTATTGTCACTTTTTGGCTAATAAAAGCCTTCAGTTTGCTTTCTGAAAACTAAGGCAGGAGGAGGGTATCAAACCCAGGATGTACGTTTTGTAATCAAGTTTCAAGAAATAAGGGCACTGGCACTTGGGATGTCAAAATTATACATGAAATGCTTTGAAAGTTTATGTATCACACAGTCAACTATTTTGAAGATAAACTTCAACAATTTGTAATTTAGATTTGTAGACTTTCTTTTTCCTGACCTTAAGGATGAGTTCATGCTAGAGGATCATTTTCAGCATGTCTAGCAACCCAATGTCGTTCAGTTACACTATGTATAAATTACACACTGTACTTAGATTTGTTGGGAACCTCACAGAATCTCAGTTCTGCTCTTTTTTAAGTTGTTTTTTACCCACTATAGTACCTATATATGCTCATTAAACAAAAATTTGAGAAAAGATTGCCCATATTTTTGGATACCAAATCTCTGTTTACATTTTTATAAATTTTAAAATTCAAGTATACATCTATGAAAAGCACACAAATTGTCAGTGTTCAGCTTGACAAAACTTAGCAAACTGAGTAGACCTATATAAGTACCACACAGATAAAGAAATATATTTACTGCACTCCAGAACCTCTTACTTGCCACCTCCCAGTCATTATCTCCTCTTACAGGTAAGTTTGATCTGTTGGTGAACTTTATGTAAACTGAATCAAACAGTATGTGCTCTTTTATGTGGGGTTTGACTTGTTCTGCAGTCTATCTTTGAGATTCATGCATGTAGAAGTAGTTCATTTTTTATTGATATGTAGTATTCTATTATATGAATATAATTTACTCTGTTCACTATTTGACATTTGGTTTGTTTCCAGTTTGAGGTTACTATAAATAATGCTTCCCTGAACATTCTTATACATTTCTTTCAGAGGATAAATATATGCTTTTCTATTGGTATGCACCTAGATCATAGGGAATGTACATGTTTAGCTTTAATAAATATACTACTAAATAGTTTCCCCAACTGGTTATATTAATTTGGACACCAGCAATATGAAAGATTTCTAATTCCTACACATTCTTGGTAACACTTAGTATTGTCTTGTCTTTTTTGTTTTAACCATCCTCTGTGTTTTTAATGTGAGTTTCTCCTGTGATCAGTAAGGTTGAGCACATTATAGTCAGAATAATGCCACCCAAAGATGTCGATGTCTTAATCCCTGGAACCTGTGAAATATGTGACCCTACATGGCAAAAGGGTCTTTACAGATGTCATTAAGTTAAAGCTCTTAAAATGGGGAGATTGTCCTGGATTATTGCAGTGGGCCCAATGTAATCATAAAGGTCCTTGTAAGTGAAAGGGGTGACAGAGAGTTAATGAAGAAGCTACCACGCTGGAAGCAATGATGGGGCATGAGAAAGACTCGACTGGCCGTGGCTGGCTTTGCAGATGGAAGGGGCCTGCCCCTGGAGGAAAGTGGGACGTCCCTAGAGGGTGGAGAAAACAAGGGAACAGCCTTCCCTAGAGCCTCCAGAAAGAACACAGCCCTGAGGAGATATTAATTTTTGCCATCGAGGCTAACTTCAAATTCCTGATTCCAAAACTGTAAGATAATACATTTATGTTGTTTTAAGCCACCAAGTTGGTAGCGATTACAGCAGCAACAGGAAGTGAATGCAAACACCTTTTCATGTGCTATTGACCATTTGGAAACCCTCTTTTGTGAAGTGCCTGTTCAGGTCTTCTGTCCATTAAAATCTTAATCAGAATGAAGCCCAATTTATCAATCATATACTTTATAGTTAATGCTTTCTGTGTCCTGTTTATACAAGTTTGGGTTCTGATTTTATATTGTTGTATACAACATAGTTTCCTTAACTATTTTCCTTGTAGTTGGACATTTTGTTGTTGCCTTTTCATAAATGATGCTCTGATGAGTGTTTTTCTATAAAAATTCTATTCTGGACTTGCGATAATTTTCTTAAAAAGTTGAATTGCTCATTTACAGGCATGCCTCATTTTCTTGTGCTTCCCTTTTTTGTACTTTTCAGATACTGCATTTTTTACAAATTAAAGGTTTGTGGCAACCTTGCCTCCAGCAAGTCTACTGGTGCTGTTTTTCCGAATGGCATTTGCTCACCTTGTGTCTCTGTGTCATATGTTGGTAATTCTCAACAATATTTCAAACTTTTTCATTATTCTTATATTTGTTATGGTGATCTGTGATCAGTGATTACAACTTGCTGAAAGCTTGGATGATGGTTAGCATTTTAGCAATAAATTATTTTAAAATTAAGGTATGTACATTTTTTTATACATAATTCTATTGCATACCCAATAGACTACAATATAGTATGAACATAACTTTTACATGCACTGGGAAACCAAAAAGTTAATTTGACTTTCTTCACTGCTATATCTGCTTTATTGTGGTGGTCTGGAACAGAACCCAAAATACCTCTGAGGTCCGCCTGTATTTCTGTTGTTTCTTGTTGTTTTCTCTAAAGCTTTTAGGAACTTCTCTTTATTCTTGGCATCCTGAAATTTAACAACATCTATTGTTCTAACCTCTTTTGGGGCCTTTCAGTCTGCAAATCCATGAGCCTTGTTTCAAGAATGTTTTCTTGTATTGTTGCTGGGATAATGTCTTCCTTTCCATTTTCTCTGCTCTTTCTTTTTCAACGTCCTTTTAGTAGTTTTGCAACCTCCTGGATTGATCTGTAATTTTAATCATATTTTCCTTATCATTGTTATGTTTTCCATTTTCTAGCAGATTTTTTTCAATTTTATTTGAAGTGATGTTCATGGGATGCTTTTCCTGATTTCCCACTCCCTATATTCTCCCCCAGTACCCCGTACTTCCTCCATCACAATACTTGTTACCCTGTAGTAGTCATGCATTTACCTCTCACTCTCTTTCTCTAAGAATAAACTAAATTTTGGAAGCCCAGGATCATATTACTTGGTTAGCTATTAAATACCCAGAAGCTACCAAAGTATCTGGCCAACACCAGGTGCCAGTAAGTATTTCTTAAATAAATGTAATGCTCTTTCTTGCTTTAAGAACTTTTGCAGAGACAGATTACAGGTTGGTCTGGGAATATTGTTCTTTGTCCCAGTTTTGCTGCCTTCCAGGTGGCCCTCCTTCAGAGAGTAGTATGGGGTGAGGCAGGGACGCTGCTTCCCACAATGTGTGCATGGTTCATAAGTCTTCTCTGAGAGTTGCAGAGGTTCTTCCTGTCATCATTTCCACATTAATATATAAATTGATCACATTCTTAAAAACAAAAAAATTATGATGGAATGCTTGGTGCTTAGCATATGACAGCTTCCTCTATGGCTCATTCTTATACACAATGAAACAGCTTCCATTAAGTGAATATTTTCAGTTCCTCTTTCATTTGTCAAATGTGTGACTATAGAACAGCTGTGTAACAGTCTGTTGTACGCATTGTGCCCTCTTTTCAGGTAGTAAGACTTGACAAGTTCATATTGGATCAGTGATAATATGCATACTTGATTAGGCCCCTAGTTGACAGTGGCTTTGACTAGTATTTCTTGTAGCTACCCTCACAATTTGAGTTTAGGAATTTTTTGTTTTTGTTTTTTTTTGTGTATGTTTGTGTGTGTTTTATAGCTAAATGAATGAGTGACTTTGGTTTTCTGGAGTATTTTCTAGAATGAAGAATAGTGGTGGTAATGTAAGACTATGGGGAAATACTATAAAGATTCACTTAATTTGGAAATTGCAGTAATAATATTTGCTAATGTTCATTGAGTGCTTACTATGAGTAGACACTCTTCTGAAAACTCTGCATGTGCCAACTCATTTAAATCCAAAGAAAAGTTGAATTTACATCAGTAAATCTTCCTCATCAAGCTGTTAGATGAAGACTCAGAATCTCTTTGGTGTTGGATCCATTTTAATTATATCCAAATGTTAGGCTGTGCTAAGGTGATAATGACTACTGTAATTCTCTGACTGTTTTTGAGTAAACTTGCTCCTAAGTTTTTAGTAATGCCTAGTATTGGCCAGCTAGGTAATTTGGGCCATTTCTCCCAAATGGAGAAAGGCAACTACATATACAACTACAGCTATATAGTTGAAGACAACAGTAAAAGTTAGATGAAATGTAAAAATGAAGTCTTCTAAAAAGCATAAAAAAGATAGTAAAATAGTAAGTAATTGCCAGGACTGTGATTTCAGAGAAACTGAGAATCCAGAGAGGGAGGCTGTTTTTTCTTTGTGGTGTCTCTAGAAGAGGTTGAGGAGGTGGACTTTGAGGCCCTGATGGGGTTAGGGTAACCAAAGCTGGGCTTTGGTGTGAATCCATGAATCCTGGCATATCAGTCCTCTGCTTTGAGATGCACCCTAGGAATAAAGATGACCTGGAAGCAAAGTATCCCTCATGTAACTTGAGTTTTGGATTACTGTCATTTAAGTAATTCAGAGAAACTTAAGTGAGGAACTTGGCTTGATAGGGTTTCTAGAGACTTAGGAAGAAGCAAGCAAACATTCTCTGTGGAGAACAACAGTATCCATGCTTCAGATTACTTCTACAAATAATTTTCAGAACAGTGTCCAGCCACAATCAGAGATGACCAGGCATGTAAGTAAACAAGACACAAGGAGCAAAAGTCAACAGAAATATTTAGCATGTATTCATTTGGTGACTCAAAAGAGCAGGAAGACAGAGAATAGGGGTAGTAGCAATATTTGAGGATCTAATTACTGAAAATATTCCAGAACTGATACAAGACATTAACCCTCATACTTAAGAGGCCAAAACAATTCTAGCTCGCTGGTTATTGTAATGTTAAAAATGTGTAAGACCTCAAAAGGGCTTTAAAAGCAACTCAAAACTACCTGGTTGAAACGACTGCTCAAAAAATAAACTTTCAGTTAAATGTTCCTTTATTCTCTTTTCCTCTTCTTCCTTTTGTTGTTCTTTTGCAGATGGGAGAAGAGTAGATATAACCTCTTTCCTTCCTAAAGCCTTCCTCTGGCTTTGCTCGGAAACTTGGAGACGGAATTTGTCTATTACACTATAGTGACAGGATCGAACATCTCTATGATGAATCACAATATCCACACAACACTGAGGCTTCACTGCGCCGGCAGCATCAATGACAACATACTTATTTGGAGTAGTACACAAAATTTCTGAGTAAGCTTGGTTATCGGGAATAGCACATCCAAATTTGGCATCACTAAATAATATTCAACATCTTACTCTCTGTTATGATGAGAATTACGCTTATGATAAAATGTGGCATCCCTCATTTGTAGAAGATACTGTAGTCAATAAATTGTTGGTAAAAGCAGGTATCCATCTCGGCTACACTGGCTCTTCAGAAAGCAGCTGCGACTGCTCCTCTAGTCCTTTGTCAGCGACTCTAGGCTGCACTCCAAAACAATTCTGATCAGGATAAATGAAAAGAAATTCACACCTAGACATATAATAGTGAAACTGTAGATAATCAAAGATGAAGAGAAAAATCAGAAAAGCCTCTGAAGAAAGCAGAGAGATTACCTTCAAAGGAGAACAGTTGGACTGATAGCAGATTTCTCAATAGGACAATGAGAAAAAGGGGAAATAAAGACATTTTCAGACTAAAAAACAGTATTTGCCTCCAGCAGACCTGCACTAAAAGAAATTCTAAAGGATATACTTTTTTTCCTATGGGTCTGCTAGGGATAAGTCCTCTCAATTTAATTCTAAAGGGTGTTGTTTAGACAGAAGGAGAATCGATCCCAGTTGGAAAGTCAGAGGTAATGGAAAAACTAGTGGTAGATATGTGGATAAATGAATGGTGACTATGTAAAACCACAGTAATATATCTTGCTAAGTTTAAAAAATGTGTAATATTTTAAAAATGCATAACAACAGCAGCATTTAAGTTGAAAGGTACTAAATGGACAATGTGCTCCACATTCTGTGTGGAAAGATGCTAAAGTATGGATTTACATTAAGCTTTTAGAAGCCAAGAGTATATGTTATAATTTCTGGGGTAACCACCAGAAGAACCTTCAAATTAATATATAAAATTAATAATAAGCCTTTAGTAGAAGATAAAAAATTGCCGGCATAGCTAGCCCTCGTCTCTTCCTAGTGTTACTTTCTTTTGCATTTAAGGGAATAAACTTACATGCATGAAAGAACAGTTCCTTAATTTGTGCTAATTAGGTTCCGTGCAGGTTGCAAATTATTGCATCCAGCTTTTGTCAGTGAAAATTACTTTAAAAAAGTGGATTCCTTCATCTTGCTGACTGCCTACACGTCCTGAATGTATTTCCTAGATTTTGGGGTTTCCATATTCTTTGTTCAAAGAGTTGGTATTTTCACTTCTAGAGTCTGACATCCTCAAGGTCTCTGTAGTACAATGTCTTCCCCTTCACCTCTTGTTTTGTTGTCTTATTTGAAATCAGAGATTTTTGAGAGAATTCTCTGTTGACATTTCTTTCCCACCACCCAAATTTTATACATGATCTAAGGCTGAAGTTTGAAGGCAGACAAATAAACATAATACTTGGAAATACTTCCCTTTCTTCCAAATGATTTCCTAAATATTGTAAGTGTAGATGAAGAAATAAGGTAGTCAACTCTCTTTAGGAATCAGTAGATTCATTATATGCAGCAAGATCAAGATTCAGACTGATTCTGCGCCATTGCTCTGATGTATTAAAAATGTTAGTAATTCAGTCTTAGCCTAGTTACCAGTATTTCTCAGTTTCCATCACTTATATAGTTGAATTGATCTCTGTCTTAGATTTACTTAATGTTTAATTTGATACATATTTTTTCTCTGAATATTAATTTTTAATTATTTAAGTAATGAATGAATACATTTTCCTTTAAATTTTAGAACATCCCCGCATTAGTTTCCATTCCTGGGCTACCTCCATAATCCTCAGAAGTTAATCACCACTATGAGTTTGATGTGTATCTTTAGATCTTAATATTTATATATCTACCCAAGAATTTATACAGTATTGTTTGTGTTTCTTCTCTTTTAAAATAAATTCCCCTGGTGATAGATGTTTGGATTCTTTTGCTTTTTAAGCAGTGTTTTGGTAAATACTTGCACACAAGGGGAAGTGTCTTTCTAGGGAGATATTGAGAGATGGACTTCGTCGGTCATAACTATGCTCATTTTCAGTTGTAATACATTCTGCGGAATTGCTCTACCAAAGGGCAGCCGGCATGAGAAGGGCCTGTTTCCCCATGACCTTGCCAGTATATTATGCTATCAGATTTAATTCTCTGTCAAATGTGACTCTATGTGGGTTTCTTTTCTTATATGGAGAAGTTTGTGAGTGTTCCATCTTTTCCTCTCACAAGCAAACCTTGACAGCTAACTGCTTAATCTTGCCCTAGAATTTAGAAGACTTTAAAGACAGTAGAGGTATACATGACAAATATACCCCCACCCCCAGCCTCTTCCTACTGCTTTAAAATGAAGGGGATATATTTACTGGAAAAAAAATCTGGGACAGATGGAGGAGGTACCCTTTGTCTGGGAGAGCCTAGGAATACAAACTTCCTGAATATAAGGGATGAGACTTAGCATGATAAATGGTGATCAGTGATGTTTTGATTAATCTGGGAAATTCTGAGTTCTATAATTGGTGCCTTTGAGGTTTATGCTAGTGAAGTTAATCTCGAATTATTTTAAAAACTAGATTGTCAGCTTGTCAGTTTTATGATTTGAATTTCTACTTTATTCTCATTAGTAGTACAGCTGTATGACAGTGTGTCTCGTTGTTGAAAAATTGAGAAACTGCTTTCTATACAGTTATTTCATGAGAATATGATATTGAATTAATTGTCATTAATACTCTTAGTTTGTGGAGTGAGTTGTTCAGTGTTATGAATTTGAATTTTGCATAATTTTGTAAACTGGGGAGAATGGGAAATATTATGTTTTGTTTTTTATAAATGTTTAATTGAAAAAGCATACATTAAGTGCCTGTTTCCATTAACTTTGGGGGAAGTAGCAGGAAATTTAAAATTGTTGGTACTTCCATGTTTGTAATTACTAATAAGAAAGTCAGAGAAGGTATTTTCTATTTTAAGAGCAGTTTGCTAGTTTTATATAAAATATGCTTTAACTATAAGTGTAATAGTTAAAATATCAAATATTCTGTTAATCATTTTGAAAAATCACAAAGGCACAGAAGTAGATGTTTATGAATCACATGTAGTTTTATGAAAGTACTTTCACTAACAAATGATAAATTCTGTGGGTATAGCTTGACTTTAATTTGTCTGAATTATAATATGTAAACATTCAGAATGGTTTAAAAAAACTAGTTGTTTGTACCTAATTTAAGCTATAAGCTATTTTTCAATTTTTTTTTATTTTGGAATAATTTCGAACTTACAGAAAAATAGCAAGAATAGCCCACAGACTTCATCCATTTTAGTCTGACACATTTGCCTTAACTATCTTCCTCTTTATAGATATACATTATATTGCTTTTTCCTGAATCATTTGAAAGTAGATTGTATACGTTATTCACCTTTACACTTAATACTAAAACATGCAACTTTAATAATAAGTATATAACCACAGTAGTTAGTAAATTCAGGAAATTTAATATTAACATAGCATTATTATCTAGTCTATATTCTAATTTAGTCAGTTGTCCCAGTAATTGCTTTTTAAGGCACTTTTTTCTGGTACAGGTTTCAATCTAAATCATGTATTAAACTTGTTATTAAAGTTGTCATGTCTTTTTAATTTCCTTTCATCTGAAAAAGTGTCTCAGCCTTTTTTTGTCTTTCAGAACACTGATATTTTTGAAGAATCCAGGCCAGTTATTTTACAGAATATCCTTCAAGTTTATCCGATGTTTCCTTGTGATTAGATTCTGGGTATGCATTTTTGGTTGGAGCACCTCAAGAGGCCTAGTGCATCCTCTCAGGTGTAACATACACAGGTGTATCACAGTCGTTATTGGTGATGTTTTGATCATGCTAAAATTGATTATTAAAGTGCTTTCCATTTCTCTGCTGTGTAGTTATTATTTTTCCTTTTGTAATTAATAAGTAATTTGTGGAGAAATACTTCAAGACTATATAAATATCTTATTCCTCATCAGCCTCCTCCCATCCCCAAATTAGTATCCATTGCTACTAACTTATGTCTGAGTTTATCATTTTTTAAACTCTATTATTCCTTCTATATTTATTAGTCAGTATTCTGCTATAATAAAATGATTCCTGCTCTTAATTTTGATGCTCAAATTATCCCCAGTGCCAGTCCCTTTAAGCTATTTCCTGTGTCCTTTTAACATGCTCTTACACATTTTTAGCATTTTAGTATTTTTCGTCATAATTAGCTGACCCAGGTCCATCTTGTACTTTCCCCTCCTTAACCATGGAACCAGTCATTTCTTCCAGGAGCCCTGATTCTTTTAAAACCCAAGATCTATGGTCATTGCTGCACTAGAATGTTATTGCTTCTTGACCTTTTCAGCAGACAGAGCTGGGAAATACGTATACTTACACATTCTCATAGATAGAGCTAAAAAGATGGAGATGTATTATTTTAAAATCCTGAGTTTATACTGACCCTTCCATGCCAGCATAGCCCCCATCCCGAGTTCTTCCTTGCCTTCCTCCAGTCCTTATTTGCATCTCCCTTCTTCCACAGTGAGAAGCCTCGCTCACAAAAAATAGTAATGTATTTACTCACTTGATCAGTCTTGCAATACAAATAAAATAGTTTCAGGATTGCTACACCCAAGGACTATGAAAAACCTAAAAACAGTTCAACATTATTTTGCAGTTCTTTTATTTTTTTTTACATTGAGAGTTCTGAGAGTTCTGTGTTCAGAAGTGAACTTGGATTAGTTCTGTTTTTAAAAACTCAGTGAGGTAATATATTCATTTTAAATGTAGTTGGGTTTATTGAGTTAACATTCAGTTTTAGGATCCCACCCCATCCTTCTTGACTTAATTTTATTTTTTTGAATATGTAGAACATTAAGATGCTTCTAAAATTCAGAACTATACAAAATAAGACTTACTCAGAGAAGTATTTATTATAAGATTTTTTATTTTTAGTAAGTAATCTGCTACTAAAGAATATTGATAGCTTAAAAATCAAACATAGTATATAGCTAGATGTGTTGTGTTGCTTTTCAGTGGATATGCATGTGGCTAGAGGATATCAGTGTTTTTTCTTTAAGACATAGAAAAAAATATAGAAGTGAAATACCAGGAGCCTAAAGAGTGAATGTAGTTTAAAATGGTTGAGGTGCAGATTGGGAATAACACTGATTTCTTTGGAAAAAGCCTCAGCAGGCAGGGGGTGCTCAGAAGGGTGGTGTCTTCTCCCTACATTTCACTAAAGGGACACACTGGCTCAGATGTGCCTTCAGGCCTCCTCCTCTGCCAGGCTGAGGCTGGGAAGTGAGGTTCCACACCCTCAGCCCTGGGTGTCTTCCAAAACTGTCTTGGTGGTTCTGTGCCATCTTAGGGTTTTGACCCAGGAGTCGGGTGGAAGTTGTGAGAGAAGGTCATCCTCAGGCCTCTGGTCTTCTCCTTTTTAATCATATCTTCCTGCCTTTTTATTCAAGGTTTTATTTGCTTTAGGTCGGCAAAATGGCTAATTGTTAAATAACATGTCTGAGGTCATATTTTAAACTCTAAGCTGTATAATTCTGCCTTTGGTGAAATGTGAAGAGCAACCATGTATACTGTGTGTCTATCCGCATGTAAAATAAGATCAAGACCATATAATTTCTTAATGCAAAACAAACTGGCACAAAGTGGACATGGTGGCAATATTATTAGTCACACATTATGAACTCAGAAAATTCAAATGAGAGCCAATTAAAGTAAATATGGAATTAATGAGATTAGACCAAGAAGAAAAATAGTTGAACTGATAATTAACTCCACATCTGATCCCCCAAATAATCACAGGTAAATTCTTTATCCCTATTGCTTGTGAAACCCTGGGGCACTCCACTTGTATACGGGGTCTGAGGTGCATTAACCCTAAATTACACTTGTTTGGCTCTTGTTGCTTATGTAGGTTTATTTGCATTGCTTACATTAATGCTTAGTTATTCAGTAACTAAAGTGATATCATCCAGCTTTAAAATTCAATTGTTCTCCCTCATCAGTAAATAACAAGGATGAGCTGAAAGAAGAACTGATTTTTAGGAACATTACCCATCAGTGCAGTGATTAGTTAAATGATATTCTGCCCGGGGCAGAATCAAACCCAAGCTGCGGAAATGTTTTGCTAAAATTTCCCCATGAGTGCTTCCATTAAAGCTTTTAGTGCATTTTCTTCATCTGAGATCGTTGACATTTGATTTGCAGAACATGGGTAAGTCACACATGTGAAGAGTTAGCTAATGTTTGTGCTGGCAATGTATATTTGTTTCTATTTCTTTAAAAAAATTTTCTTTCTTTGCCATCATTAGAATATTTTTTTTTCTATTTCCCACTTTATTATAATAACATCTTCTGGATATCTTGCTTTGAGTGGAAAACTTGCCTGTATTTCAAATCCAAGTGATTACAGAAGTTTTGGAAGCAGTAAATATTTTGTTATATTCAGCCTCTAAATTCTTGTGTGTAGTTATATGCACATATATGCATATCTTTAGAAATTATTTACAAGCTTATTTGTAAGAAGAGAAATACTGATGGATCTTGTAGTTTTGCTTTGGTTTGTCATTTTTAAATTGGCTCAGAATTGTTATGAATCTTGCAATAATCTTTAACATTTAGTATATATATCTACTCTTTTGAACTGTTCTCTGATTATTTTATTGTGTTAGTCCTTCCTTTTGTAAATTTAAGGGCAAAAATATTTCATACATTCTCCTTAGTGTAGTCCATATAGCATCCAGCACTATCTTTATCACATAATAGATGCTTAATCGTCAATTATTATTTTTAATTCTTAGCAAATACTTTCACCATTCTTTATATACTTTCTTTTTTAGTTTACCTCTGACTTTGAAATAATTTCAGACTTATAGGGACTGTCCAGACATGTGGTCACTCTGAAGGTTGACATCAGTGCATTTGGGACCACTTGCTTTCCTGTTCTGTATGGTTCCTGTTGAGTGACAGGCTGTGAACTCTACTGCATCTGGACATTGACCCTAAATGAACTGGTGACTAATTCCTTTCTTACACTTTGCTTTTTCTAATAGGGAATCTGCAGTAAGTCTTAGGGGAACTGGTTAGCATTCAGAGCCCAGACCAAGTTTCTTAATTCTTAGTGGAAGAATTGTTCAGCATCCCTCTTTCTACTCCTCACTTACTGTTCTCTTCTCAGTCAGCTGTGGCTGGGCTTTTCTTGCCACCACTGCACCAAACCTGCTCCTAGTAACATGACCAGTGACCTCCATGTTCATGAATCTGGATTTTCTGCTCTTGTTTGATATAGTTGATCATTCTTCTTTCTTGGAACATGTTCTTCCCTTTATTTCTGTGACCCCACACTCTTCAGGCTTCTCCCTGCCTCCCAGTGTTGCCTTTTTAGTATCTCTGCTTGACCTCTGGTGTGGAACCCCCAGGGCTCTCCTCCATCCACAGTCTCAGCTTTTTGCCTGTAATGATCATCTTCATGTTGATGCCCACATTCGTATCTTCAGTCCTGATCCTTCCACTGAGCTCAAGACTCATGCATCTAACTGCCCACTTGACATCTTCATTGGGGAATATAAACCTGACATAGTCAAAACAGAGCCTTTGATCTTCTCCAACCCCCATCCCACCTTAAGCCCAATCCTCTTCCAGTATTTCCATCTCAGTACATGGCACCACCATTCACTCACTTGCTTAGGCTCCAAACCCAGCAATTATCTTTGATTCCTTCCATTGCCTCCTTTCCCTTCTTCCCAGCAAATCCTGTTAGCTCTAATATTCTGTTCACTCCACTGCTCCTCCTCTAGTGCAAGTCACCATGATCAGTGGCCTAAGCTTTTTCAATAACTTTCTAAGGTGTCCCTGCTTCTTCTGCCTCCCTGCAGTCCATTTTCTACATAGTGGTTAGAGAGCTTTTAGTAATTACTTTTGGGTTGCTCAGAATCTGCTAATGGCATCACAATGCAGATAGGAAAAAATAAAATCCAAACTCGTTGCATGACCGCTTGGCTTTCTGTTTCACTTCTTCTCTTGCTCCCCTCTGGTTTGCTGTATGCTGGCAACTCTTTGGTTTTGTTGGTGCTCAGAGCCACCAAGCTCACCCTGAGCCTTTGCACCTGCTGTTCCTTCTGCCTGGGTCTCTGCATGATTCCTTTGCATGACTCCTCCCTGTTCAGGTTCCATCCTAATTTTATCTCCTCAAAGAAGCTTTTCCTGACTTTAGGTAGCAATAGTCCCCTTCCAAATCACTGTTCATGCCATTGCTTCAAATACTTTCTTTATAGAGTATGTATGTATTGTCATCTCCCTCTTCCTTTGCCTACTAGAATGTTAATGCCTTACTGACCAGCAATCATGTCTTTTGCTTACTTTTCATGTCTCAGCACCCTTGATTCTTGTTTAATGAATAAACAGTGGTCCTGTGATCAGGATGACTTGTGCCCTAGGCAGCTCTGCAACATCATGAGGGGCTAAAATTTTAATTTCAAAACGAACACTGTTTATTGTTCTGTCTCTATCTATTTTATCTCCTGTTCAGCTCTGCATGGTCTTCCTGCTTCAGGCCTTCATAAGCTTTGCACATGTTTTTCCTTGTTACCAAATCATTACCTTCCCCATGATATTTATGTGGCGGGTGGCCCACTTGTTAAGAGACCATTTTATGCTGTTTGCTGGATGAAACTAGTCTAAGCACTCAAGTAATTGCTTCAAAAATGGGTTTCTTAACTCCCCTTACCTCTTCCTACAGAGGTTCCATGAACTCACTGTTTCATGGAAATGACAGAAGGAGTGGTGAAGATAAACTGAGCCCTGTCATCCAGCCTATGTAATTTACTATGCAATTAATCTGAATGGTATCTACAAACATTTACAGTTATAATTACATTTTGGGTTCACCAGCTTCTCACCAGATCATCTTAAAGCCCTTAAACTGGACTGGCTAGGAAAGTGTCCTTTGGTATTCCGGTATCCATTCTTTCTTTATGCTCATTCTCTGTCATCCTCTGGGTCACATGTCACCTGTAGTGCCCCAGGCAATGATTTTTACTCATACCGGAGCAGATATATTAATTGGCAATATCTCATGTTCAGTCTGCAGTTACGTAAAAGCCAGTCTTTAAATAATACAGCTTTTCTGCCTCAACTAACCTTCAACCGTTCATCAGCTGCATTTCTATTGTTAAGTGCATAAACAAATGCAAAGGCAGGTAATTCTGGCTGTAGGATGCCTTCTGTGAAAATGAAATCTGTAATGCCATTTTCAGAATGTCCGCTACAAAATGCCTTTCACATACATGTGTTATATATGTATATGTGTGTCTACACAACACAGGGCATATGTAGTTGGAGTTGAGACTGTTTTTCATAGTTGTCCAACAATCTGTTGACTGATGTAGTGTCCACACAGTTTCTTTGATGTAAAAAATGCCTGTACCCTGGGCAGCAAAACTGTAGCCTGTTTTTCTACTCTGATGACTTCATTTGTGTTACCTCTTCAAGGTGAGGATTTGAATTAAATTAACTAGGCAAGGAAAGCTGAACATTGAATTAATTTCAGATTTGTAATGAAAAATGGGATCTCTCCTACTCAGTGTTAACTAGAACCCTGTGGGCTATATGAACTAAATTGACAATCTTTCCTTAAAATTATATTTTCTCCAGTGAAAGGTACTGGCATTGAATAGTTTCTGAAATGCTTTGTGCTCTAAGATCACAGCTGCTTATTAGGATTATGGGACTGAGAGCAGTTTTCATCAAACCCATATAAACCACAGCACTTATTCAGTGCAGTTTTTTCAAGTATTTATGGAATTCCTACTTTATGCTAGGCACTGTGCTGGACAATTAAGATTAAGGAAGAATAATAACTCATGATTCTTGTCATAAAAAACCTTCCAGCGTAATAGGAGAACCAGCTATACATGAAACCAAGCTTCAGGGGACTAGGTTCTGATGTGAAAGAAGTCATGTGGAAATATGGATGGAGAGGGGAATAATTTCATCATTGGTTTGGCAAAAAAGGAAATAAGTGATAATCGATGTGGACTTTGATGGATTTCACCAAGCAGAGAATTACCTTCCAGGACTGGAAAATACAAGGCATTTAAAGTAAAGCAAAATACTATGGGACCAATTCAATTTTAATTTTAACTATGTTGTTAGGAGACTTTTTTACTTTTAAGGAGATTTGATAATTTTATTCTAAGATAAAATA
Organism: Smutsia gigantea; assembly: GCA_032199065.1. Taxonomy (NCBI): domain Eukaryota; kingdom Metazoa; phylum Chordata; class Mammalia; order Pholidota; family Manidae; genus Smutsia; species Smutsia gigantea. Next base: position 228,259 of record JAVSCE010021727.1, on the reverse strand, counting down.
TTTTCCCTGAACTGAGGCTATCTTATTGTTCAAGAGAACGGCAAACATTTATTGAATATCTACCATGTGCTGGAAGCCTCATGCACATTCTCTGCTACTACTCAACAGCAGCTCTGCAGTGAAGGGAATATTATCCTAATTTGGATGGTAGAGGTCGGGAGATGGGCCTGTGGTTACACAGCTAGTATATGGCAAGCTGGGCTTCACACTCAGGTCTGTTCAACTTCAGAGACTATGTTTCCCCCCCCACAGAACCCTGTCTCTTTCACACACAGCTGCCACAACTGTGACTGCTGGTTGATGAAGGTGGTGACTTGGCAGAGTCCATGTGTATTATTCGGTATTAATTTAACCAAATGTTACATTTGGGCAAGTCTTGGAACCAGGCACCTTTCAGTATTTTGTTGGCTCAGTGATCTGAAAGCTCAGGTGTAATGGTTAGGCCCAGCACAGGACCCATTGGCCTGTCCCTTGTCCCCTTGTGAGAGGGGAGCTGACTCATGGAAGACGAGGCCCAAGTGCTCAAGAGAGTCAAGAGCGCTTCTGTGATCCCAGACACGCTGCCTCAGGAAGTGTTGGCACTGAGCAGCCTCCGTGAGCTGAGTGTCCAGCTAGAGGCTGTGGCTCTTCCCTGACATGCCGATGCTGCAAGCCTCTGTCTATATGAGCAGAAATCTCTTCTCTCAGGAAGAGCCAGAGCTGTAGTAAGTGACATTAGTCCTCAAGGATCTGAAGGCACCCCTTAACAATGGAGCCCGGCATGAAGCCCAGAGCTGGGAGGACAGACCACCTCAGACAAGCTTCAGGACTGCTTTCCCTGGTGCTTCTCATGTGCCCACCTCTCTCTGTCAAGGCTCTTGGCCAGGCTGTCATGGCTGGTAGAGGATGACCACTGCTCCCTTCCTCCCCATCGCAATGGGTCAAGCCTGAAGGGCTGAGCTTTCTTCCTGCTCTTGTTCAAGACAGGAAAAAGCATTGCTCATATTTAGAAAAGAATTGCAAGGCTAGAAGGAGATTTGTGAGCTGACATGTATAAACTCTTGGCAAAGCATCACTACATAATTACTTCCCATTTACATTATCTAATTTCTCACATCTCCACGGAAGGAGCCATATCTCTCTGTCCTCTCTTTAATCTCCTACAATATTTACAACTGGGAACTTCTTTCTTACAGCTAACTTAAAGTCTGCATACTCTATTTGAACATCCATATCTCCTTATTCTGTGCTCAGAAGAGATGGGTAATAATAATTTGCACTTCTCTTAATACAATTATCACTAAATTTTCTCCTAGAGGCAGCTCAGCACATGAAAGCATAAACTTTGGAGTCAGATCTGGATTCAAATCTAATGCTGCTTACCATCAGTTTCATTGTGGGCACTGGCTTAACTCTGAATCAGCTTCTTCTTTTGTAAAGTGAGACAATATTACCTATCTCACAGGATTAAGTATAAAATGACCCCACTGATGACTGACACAGAGCCTTCTTTTATCTTGTTGTTTTGCCATCCCCAAGAAGATGGCTGCTCCCACTCCAGCCTTCATTTCTGCATTCCAGCCAGTAGGACAGAGAAAGGAAGGGGAAGGGCCCTTCTCTTCTCATTAAAAACACTTCTTGGGAATGGTGCAACTTCCATTTTCATCCTATTTGCCAGAGCTTGGTTGCATGGCTATATCTAACTGGTTCCAAGGGAAGCTAGGAAATGTAGTCTTTATTCTTGGCACTTATTCATGTGCCCTGCTGACATTTGGATGTTCTGTTTCTGAGAACGAAGGGGAGTATCACAGGTTCAATTTCCCAGGAAGCAGTCTCTCAGACAGCTTGCAGGATATTTATTCAGGAGTGCTCTGTGGAGCAATACTATTGGAAGAGGACAGAAGGAAGAGTCAAGCTCTGATGCAGGCCCCCTCAGGTTGCTCTGGAACTAAGATGGCCAGGCCTTTATTTTCCTGTATTGATCAGTCATTAAGTATGGGCTGTCCTGGGAATAGGTGTGGCCTTGGGCAAGGCAACTCTTGGCAACTGAACTGACCCCTAAAGAGACTGACAGCTGGAGGCTTTCTGCTGACAGAATTACCAGCAACTGGGCCAGCTTGTCCTACATGGAAGGGGATTCTGGGTGGTTCATCTTGGTGTCCATCACAGGGAGAATATGAGAGGTAGCATGTTTGCCACACTACCTCACACAGTGGTTGAGAAGATCAAATAAAATAAAAGGTAGAGAGCTTTTGTAGAGAACCTGTCTTATGGTAAGTACCCAATCAGTCTTAGCTGTGGTAGTATTTCCCAGTTATTTTAATGGGATAGTTTTCTCTTAAAGTATCCTGTGGGACTGAAAGAGTTGGCCATCCCTAATGTAATGATCAAATTTAGGAAATACGGTGTTGTAAAATCTTAAATTTTTACTTTATGTCAGTTGATGTTTGGTTAAAGCCTCTTCTAATGAGTGGTATTAGAAAAGATAGTGCTGACATTGTTTCTGAGTTTGGTTTTCACCACAGTGGACATATAGAAAGTGCCTTCTATACTTAAGAGTCTGTATTATTGGTATTCATTATTTCTGTTAGGAAATGTATCACATAAAAATTTCCAGCAAATAAGATCAAGAAATGAAAAAAGTCATTCATTATACAAATATTCATTGAGCACATACTCCATGGGTGGGCCCATCCCACTCAGTCTAAGCCAGCATTTCTCACCTGTGCCTCTGCAGGAGTCTCCTAACCGGTGTCACTATTTCTACATTTGCCCCTTCTCCAGTCTATTCATTACAGCAGTCAGAGTGATCCCTTACAATTTTTAAATGTCTTATCATTCCTGTTAGTCTCAATCCTCCAATAGCTGCCCTGTGTATAGTGAAATTCATAGTCCTACCCATCCCTTGCCAGGCCCTGCCTGCTCTGGCCCCTTGCCACCTCTTTGATCTCATTTCTATCCCAGCCATTTTGCTCTAGCCACATTGGCTTCTCTGCTGTTTCTCAGGTCTCCAAGCAAGTTCCTGACTTAGGAGTTATGGATTTGTTCTTCCTGGTGCCTGTCGTGCTCTTATCTTGGTTTGTGAGAGGCTCACTCCCTCACTCCCTCACTTCGTTCAGATCTCTTTGCGCCTGCCGCCTCACCAGAGGGGTCTTACCCAACTCTCTATTGAAAGTGACCCCACTTGTCTATCTGTCTGGCTCTCTCACCCTCCTTTTTCTTCACAGTGATTATTACTACCTGAAATTGTACATTTATGTCTTTATTTTTCATTGTCTGTTTTCCAAATACACTGTAGGATCTGAGAGAGCAGGATTTTGCTCTTCGGAGTCCTAGAAGTGTCACTCATCTGGAACTCAGTACATTTTTGTGAGCAGAGGAGTGAGTATGTTAGTTTCTGGGAATACAGTGATAAATAAGACAGTCATGGACTCTACTTTTGTGGAATATATAGTCTGCAATTAAGGCACAGTCCATGATAAGCATTTAGTAATGTATATAATTGTCCAATCACTATATCATTCATCTGAAACTAATATAATATTGTACCGCAACTATAATTCAATAAAGAAAAAAACTTTTAAAGAAAAAAAGACCCAGTCCAATAGGAGATACAATAAACATTACAGATTTTTCTCTTTTAATATAGTAGTAGATGATTATGATAAGTTGAACTCTCCTTGCATTCTTATGACAACCTTACTTGGTCATTACATAAAATTTTTCTAATATGCTGTTCTTAAAATTCAGTTTGTTATTATGTATTTTATTTAGTATTGGCATTGTTTTCTGTAGTTTTCTACTGCCTCTACCCAGGTTATGGTTATGCCAGCCTTACAGGAGAACTTGGGGTGCTATCTACTTCTGGAGCAACTTAAGCAACATAGGAATCCCTGTTTAATCTAGGTTTGGCAAAACTTGCCTGTCAACCTGCCTGGGCTTGGTAACTTCATGTTGGGTAGAAGTATGATTATCATTTTGATGATTTTTAGTCTATTCAATTAGTTTCCTTTTCTTGAGTAAATTTCTATAATTTTATTTTCCAGAAAAGCTCTCATTTATCTAGATTTTCAAATATATTATAAATAATAGTTTCCTTAAGTCTCATTATATCTCTGTGTATCTCCTTTATCATTCCTAATATTGCTTATTTGTATTTTCTTTCATTGGTCTTAAGCTTGACAAAGTTTTATCTACTTTTGTGTTTCAAAAACCACCTTTAATTTTATTAAGCAAGTCTACTTTGTTTTTTTTTTGTAGTAGTTGTTTTACTCTGTTTCCTTGGGGACTCTTTTTATTCTGCCACAATTGTGGAAGTGAAGACAGGTGTACTTCGGGATGCAGCTTTGCTGTCTGCCTCCATCTCTACCCCGTGTAGACCTGGAGTCACCATAGAGTTGAACTTGCTTCTCTTTGCCCTCAGCACTTACGCGGAGTCTCCCAGCTCTGAAGATGCTCCATTTGGTGTACATCTTAAGGCTTTAGCATGGAGCCAAATGTCTTTGCACTGCTAGCTAATTATTCGGGTGGGGAGGGAGTTGTGATTGTGGATGATGGAGAGAAGCCTGTAAGTGGTCTAACTATTCAGCAGGAGGTTATCTTGATTCTTCTATTTTTTTGACTAAGCTTGGGCTTCTATTCCAATTTTCAAGTTGCAGGTTTTTTGCTATTTAGGTTCCATATAAATTTGAACCCTTTGCTTTCTATATTCCAGATACACCTCAAAAGTTTTGATCTGCTATTAGCACCTTTTCTTAGTCTTTATCAGCAAAAGAAGACTCTAGTGTGATCTTGACAGTGTAGACAAAGCTCTGGAAGCCAGAAACATAATTATTATTTTGCTGTGTCCCTAAGGGAACCTCATTTAACTTCTGTATGTTGTAGTTAGCCATTTGGGACAAACAGAGTCATTAGCTCCATCCAGCACTGGAATCCTTTCGTCAGCCTGAGAGTGACAGTTTGTCCTCAGCTCAGTGATTCCAGTGACAGGAGGAGCCCTTTCTATGCTTGGACATTTCAAAGTGGCATGAAATGTTATATTAATAAAAGTTCACTTGAAAGTATCCACATTTTCTTTGGTAAAAAAATTATCTTAAGACTCAATAAGCAAATTATTTTATAATGTGATTTATTTGTAGCAGATTTCTGTTGCTTTAAATATATTTTCTAAAATGAATTTAATAAAATTATTGGGAAATATTTACCTGTCAATAAATACTAGTAGTTCTATTTTCGAATCTAAGTTTGTAAAGAGGAAAAATAAATAAATGAATGAATGTTTAAACAAAAAATAATCTAGGTGTTTATCACCTAAACATTCAAAGATTAGAACTTTCAACTTGACTAGACTTTCTCGTTTCTCCCCCACTGTTTGGGGCCATTTAGTCATGTCAGGGTAGGGGTTCTTTTCTATTTCTACGTATCTGTGACTCTCTCAATGTTTGGTTTGTTTGGGATTATGTCAGAGTGTGCAAATCCAGAGTCAATTCTCAAAAGAAAATGAAATGAAATCAGTTTAAGATGACAGGTGAAGGATTTGTATTAGATTCCAGTAAAGCTTATTAAGTGCTAAAATTTATTACTAAAGAAGGCTCTGAAGCTTGTGCTAAATATAGAGAGGTGGAGAGAGGACAAGTGAGAAGAGGAAGAATATAGAGTGTTTCTTCTGGGATGATGAGAAAGTTCTACACCCCCTCTCAAATTGGGGCTCAACTGTAATTCTGATCCCTAAAAGCTGTCACATTTCCAAGTGATGATTGTGATCACTCGGTTTGAGATGCTGAAGTCATGCACTAAGTCAGGTCCCACATACTTCTTTTTATCATGGTAAGAAAAAGAGAAAGAACTGAAATATGATTCGAAGTGTGTTGGAAAGAGTAAAATTTATATATATTAAATATATAAAAATCCTACTTTATACTCTTTAAAATTGTGATATTAAGAAGGGATTAATATTTTATACTTTCACCTGAGAAAAGACAGAGCTTCAGAATTTGAGTTTCTTAAGTAAAATTTTAATTAAAACTGAGTAGGTATTTTAAATAACAGAGGCAACAGGAAGGGAAAACCATTTTTGGCAACAGTCTCATGAGCTTGTCAGTGGTAGAACCGGAGGAGAGAACCCAGTATTTTTGACATGCTTCTCTCATCCCTGTCTGACATGGCTTGTTCTTTTAGAACATGCTTTAAAAATAATAAATCTTTACAGAAGTTGAAAAAGTGAAACAAGATGGCTGTAAAACTTTCAAATAATACAGAAATGTAGAATGTGGAATGAGACTCCCTAATCCTGCTTTCCGAAGGTCACTACTGTTACTGTTGGGTACACATCCTTCAAGACTTATCTATGTAGACGCAGCACAGGCATTCAACCAACTGAGAGATACTTAGTTGTTTACAGTTTTTCTTTATTATAAATATCACAAAACTAAGTGCATTTTAACCCAAATAATGCAACATCTATTGAAACGTAATTGGAAATGAATAATTACATATAATCAAACTGATTTCAGTCTGTGCTCTTATGTAAATTTAAAGAGTTTACTAGACTGGCTTGTTTAAAATGGTAGTTAAAAAATTAGAGCAATTTTAAAAGTTGGAAAACCAGAGTGATTTAATATCCCTTAGTGTTTAACATGCATTGGCAAAAAAGGTGTTTGTAGTTTTAGACTTGCACAGACTGATGGCTGACTGTCCAGGAAAATAGTTGACTTTCAATGCAGAGATCTTTGCCTGTGCTTGCTCTGCAAAGATGGGCGTACTGGGGTGAGTGTTTATCCTATATCCTCTGTTTACCTCTCCCAGCAATTAAGGAACCTATAATATTGGAGATCTGGAGGAGAATTCAAGGCTAAAAAATTATACACTGCTTATGTCATTCTCCAAGCTGAGGTATAGCAATTATAATTTTTTAGGGAAATACCTCAAATGTACTATACAATTTTCCAATGGAATAATTGCACACTGACTGTAGCTATGGAAAGGGAACCTGAACAAGGTGTTTTCATAGAAACATTATTAAAGGATAGTGCTTAAGAATAAACTGCATTTTTGCTTGTGCATCATGTGAATAATAATTTGAATTTTATGAATGCTGGAATTGCTGCAAGAGGATGATAGATGGTTCATTCTTGCCACTGAGCATTTGATATGCTACTTAATTATAAAGATTCATAGTCTCCACTTTATAATTTTTCTTTGGCAGTAGGAAAGGAATTATCTCTGGTGTTATGGGTTTATATGTAAAAATTTTAAAGGTAATACTAAACTACAGTTTTCTATGTGTGAGGATATAGTATTAAATAACAAAAACAACAATTTACCTTTATTGAGTGCTTGCTATGTGCCTGCACTACTCTGGGCACTTGAATGATCCCAGTAATCTTACTAGATTTACCTATAGTTATCCCCACTGTACATGAGGCATAGAAAGGGTAAATATCTTGCCCAAGGATATATTGCTAGTGAGTGACAGGACTGGCCTAGGTGTTGAGAGATTTTTCAGGTGGTGGTGACAGATTTGTAATGAGCCAGTTATCCATTCACACATTCTTGACCAGACCCTTCTGTGGCCCATGAATGGCATGAGATTTTGAAATACGTGCTTTAGCTAACAAGGTACAGCCTGTGGCTGTGGAATGGGGAACATTTTCATTTTCATATAACTGACTCACACAGAAATTAAAATATTACCACCATGCTAAATGCTAAATGAGTCACTTGCCCAAATTAACAATTTTCCTTTACTGGTGAAAGTTGACAATTTTCCTTTACTGGTGATAATTTTGAAATGTAACTGTATCTAGATAATACTGATAAATTATTGAAGTTAGACAATCCTAGATATGTTTTAAAGTTTCTACCTAATACTAAAAAAGCATACAAATGTTACACTGAAATACATGTATAAATTTACAATACATTTAAAAATGTTTTTAATTAGTTAATATTGAGTTATCTTTACTGCTTTTAATTTTAGTACTATAAATACAAAGGTTATGTCTTTTATGCCAACCAAATTACATTCTATATTGTATAAAATTAGGCATAAAATAATAAAACATTTAAAATAAATCTGTGCTCTTACCAAGCTGTATTCTAAATTTCTGCCATCAATGAGCATTTTTAGGCACTTGTGTTAAATTTTAACTGAAATACCAGATTTTCCTTCATTGCTAATTTTATTCAGTGGTTAATTCCTTTCTCTCGATATTTCCCTAATAGTAAGCAAACCTTTAAAAATATTTACAAAACGTCACTTTATTTCTTATGAAATATTACTTTGTGTTTTTAAAGTCTTATGTATTTGGGAAACATAATAAAATTAGATTTTAGGGTAATTGACATAGTATTTTGAAGTGTTAGGAAGATTTCTTATGGAAATTGGAAAAAAAAAATCCTAATTCCTAAATTGAGATTATTTTGTTTTTCTTGAACAAATTCATGGCCTTTCTTTTAAATTCAAAGGCCCAGTTCTTTTTGCTTCCAGAGCCCAACTAAGATATATGATTACTTTGATCTTCTGAATACTTTTTTTTTTTGGCTTATAAATAACTCACTAGATCAACTTAAATTATTATTTTTTTAGTAAGTTCTACTTCCTGTTTTCTACAATATGCTTCAACATTCCTACCTTTATTCATTGCTCATCCCCACCACCATCTCCATTTTGTAACCTCTTTCTTCTTGATTAAAAGCCATAAACTCCACTATTGAGAATGTTTACAGGGGATATTAGGGTGTTCTGATTAATTGAACTTTTCATTTAGTTGAGGGCTAATAAAAAAATCTTACTGCAACCCAGTGTTGAAGTTGTTCTAAAATGCATTTTCACATTCCCCACCCTCGCATCCCCAGGAAGTCTATATACTGAATACAAGCATAAAGGTCAATAAAGGTGGGGTCAGACAATATCATATATTTCAGACCTTCACTACCACTTCTTTATTGTGTAACCTTTGGTAAGCCCCAGGTGTCTCATTAGTAAAGAAAAGACGAGGTAGCACCTGATTTAGGGCTGTTGGGATGATTAAATGAAATAGTCCAAATAAAGGATTTAGCATCCTGCCCAGTGCATAGTAAAAGTCCAGTAAATTATAGATGTTTTTATTGCTGTCACTGACCACTACCTTTGTACCTGTGGATTATTCTACGTGATGAGGAAGATAATATATATGCATACATTGTGTCAATCGGTAAATCACAACTGATAAAAGTGATATACTATCACATCCTGCATGAAAAGTGCTTTTACAATGCTAAGAAATGTTACTGACTTCATATCTTGTTCCATGAAACAAATTATTCATATTCCATGGCAATTGATATATATATATGCATATTTCTTTTTTATTGTTACAGATATAAGTATGTAATGAAATAGTGTATTATATTGCAAGCAAAAACCAAGCTTAAGCCTATATTTTTAATTTAGGCTTTAAAATCTTTAGTTAATGTTTTAAATAATCCTCAGAATATCACAAATAGTTTTCTGTATTACCATATGGTCAATTTGTACCCAGTCTGTAAAATCCTTTCCCACACCTGGAACAACATTATACTTGATTCTAGGAGCTTATCTAACCAGATAAGGAGGTGAAATAGGGACATACACCTCTTCTCAATCTAATTTTTCAAATGTAGCTGAATGTGAATACAGAGAAAAATGTCTATAAAGATAGTTGTAGTTTATAATGAATGAATTGAGGCTAGCTTGACCCAGCTATGACAAGGCTTGATTTAAAATTTTGAGGCTTGATTAAAAAAAAAAAGATTTGGGGAAGACCAAATTTTTAAATATGAGATAAAAATCACTCATGTTTTCACTACCTTAAAAAAATTGACTATTTTTCTTTTTGCATAATATCTGTATTGGTATGTATCATAATATAGTTGTAATGAGACTGTACACACTATTTTCATGTATAATATATAAGTAAATTCACATTGCAATGTAATATTTTAAATATCTGCATTCTAGTGTATCATGTTCATGTTCTGCAATTTATTAAACTGTTTCCTCAATGTTCCATCTTTACAGTTATAAACTTTTAAATCAATCAGCAGGCAATTAACTCAGTTTTGCCTATCTCTTTTATGTTAAATTAGGATAATACTGATGACTAGAATTACCATTTAAACGAGTATAAATAGTAGTAAAGTTTTTACTACACATTACCATATTTCTAAAAGTGCTGTAATGTTTTACTGTTCCACTAATAGTGAATATGGATAACCCTGCTTTGCCAAAATTGGGTGTCAGTGTTTTTTGCAGCCAGGAGTGTAAGATGGCATTTATACTCTTAATTTTTTAGATAGGAAATAAAAAGATCTTCAGGACTCTGTTGACCTCTCCTTGGGTGAACTGTTTATCCAACAGCACTATCACCTCAGAGCCATCATTCCCTGAGTCCTTTGCTTTTTTTGTTTTTTGTATTTTTACCCCATATTCCTGAGTCCTTTACTCCAGGTATGGTGCTAATGCTCTCAACAGCAAGGAATTCTTATGTCCTCATTTTACAGACAAGAAAACTGAGGCTGAAAGAGGAGAAGTAACTTTCTCAAGTCACCTAACTAATAAGTAGTAATTAGAGATTTGAACTCAGGCTGTAGGATTCCAAAGTTAAAACTCTAGACTTCTGGGAAGATGGCGCCGTGAGCAGGGCAGTGGAAATCTCCTCCCAAAACCATATATATTTATGAAAATACAACAAATACAACTATTCCTAAAAGAGAGACCAGAAGATACAGTACAACAGCCAGGCTAGAGCTGCACCTGCGGGGACTCAGCGCTTCACGAAGCAGGTAGGATACAGGGCTGGGACCCAGAGGGACCCGAGTGCTCCCCCACCCCAGTGCACCGGTGGGAGGAAAGGATTCGGAGCGGGGAGGGAGTGGAGGCATGGGCCCACCAAATAACCACCCTGGTGATCTGCGCCGGGAGCGCTGACACACATCGCACGGTGTATCGGAGATTGGAGAAACAGTGGGGCAGGATCAAAGAAGGATGTTGCAGCCGAGTCCTCTCAGCCGGCTCCCCGGGACAAAAGAAAAGCACACACTTTTTTAAAAGTCTTAAAGAGACAAGGGCCCAGCAGCAGAACAAAATCGTCCCAGCGCACTCAGCCCAGCGGGCTGGGAGTCCTGGGGAATTTCGGTCCCCTAGGCTGGCAGCCGAGCAAGGGAGCCCTGCTGAGGCTTCCCACGGAGATCAGCAGCCTCCCATTTGTTCCCCACCCCCGACCAGTGCCACAAAGGGTCCAGCAGAACAGAACAGTGGAGCAGCAGTGCCACCTAGAGCAACCTCACAGAATCTACTCCCGGTGGGCTTTTTTTTTCTTTTTCTTTTTCTTTTGTTCTTTTTCTTCCCCCTTTTTTTCCTTTCTTCATTTTTTTTTTTTAAAAGTCTTAAGGAGCCCAGCTGACACACATGGCGCTTACCAGCGACCACTTCTATCGCCATGAAAAGACAGAGGAATATGGTACAAACAAAGTTTAGCCAGACAACCCCAGAGAGGGAGCCTGATGGGATGGACATGCACAATCTTCCTGAAAAAGAATTCACAATGAAAGTCATAACCATACTGATGGATATATAGAGAAATATGCAAGAGCTAAGGGAGGAAGTGAGGGAAGTGAGAAAAGACAATGCAGAAATGAGACAAGCGATCGACGGGCTCAGCAGCAGACTGGACGAGATGCAAGAGACTGTTAATGGAATAGAAATCAGAGAACAGGAATACAGAGAAGCTGAGGCAGAGAGAGATAAAAGGATCTCTAGGAATGAAAGAATATTAAGAGAATGGTGTGACCAATTCAAATGGAACAATATTCGCATTATAGGAGTACCAGAAGAAGAAGAAGAGAGAAAAAGGGATAGAAAGTGTCTTTGAAGAAATAATTGCTGAAAACTTCCCCAAATTGGGGAAGGAAATAATCTCTCAGACCACGGAAGCCCACAGATCTCCCAACACAAGCGACCCAAGGAAGACAACACCAAGATACATAGTAATTAAAATGGCAAAGATCAAAGAAAAGGACAGAGTATTAAAGGCAGCTAGAGAGAGAAAAAGATCACCTACAAAGGAAAACCCATCAGACTATCATCAGACTTCTCAACAGAAACCTTACAGACCAGAAGAGAATGGCCCGATATATTTAACGTAATGAAACAGAAGGGCCTCGAACCAAGAATATTGTATCCAGCACAATTATCATTTAATTTTGAGGGAGGGATGAAACAATTTCCAGACAAGCGAAAGCTGAGGTAATTTGCCTCCCATAAACCACCTCTACAGGATATCTTAAAGGACTGCTCTAGATGGAAGCATTCCTAAGGCTAAAAAGATGTCACCAAAGAAAATAAAATCATAGCAGAGAAAGCAGACCATACAAATACTAACTAAAGGCAAAGAATAAAACACCTAGTATATAAAGAATGGAGGAGGAAGAATGAGAAAGGAGAGAAATAAAGAATCATCAGACTGTGTTTACAATAACTAACAAGAAAGTTAAGTTAGACTGTTAGTAAAGAAGCTACCCTTGAACCTTTGGTAACCACGAATCTAAAGCTAGCAATGGCAATAAATACATATCTATTGATAATCACTCTAAATGTAAATGGACTGAATGCACCAATCAAAAGACACAGAGGAATAGAATGGATAAAAAAACAAGACCCATCTATATGCTGCTTACAAGAGACTCACCTCAAACCCAAAGATATACACAGACTAAAGGTGAAGGGATGGAAAAAGATATTTTATGCAAACAAGGAGAAAAAAGCAGGTGTTGCAGTACTTGTATCAGACAAAATAGACTTCAAAACGAAGAAAGTAGCAAGAGATAGAGAAGGACATTACATAATGATAAAGGGGTCAGTCCCACAAGAGGATATAACCATTTAAAATATATATGCACCCAACACAGGAGCGCTGACACATGTGAAACAAATACTAACAGAATTAAAGGAGGAAATAGAAAGCAAGCATTCACTTTAGAAGACTTCAACACACCACTCACTCCAAAGGACAGATCAACCAGACAGAAAATAAGTAAAGACACAGAGGCACTGAACAACACACTAGAACAGATGGACCTAAGAGACATCTACAGAACTCTGCACCCAAAAGCAACAGGATACACATTCTTCTCCAGTGCACATGGAACATGTTCCAGAATAGACCACATACTAGGCCACAAAAAGAACCTCAGTAAATTCAAAAAGATTGAAATTCTACCAACCAACTTCTCAGATCACAAAGGTATAAAGCTAGAAATAAATTGTACAAAGAAAACCAAAAGGCTCACAAATCCATGGAGGCTTAACAACATGCTCCTAAATAACCAATGGATCAACGACCAAATTAAAACATAGATCAAACAATATATGGGGACAAATGACAACAACAACACAGGCCGCAACTTCTGTGGGACGCAGCAAAGGCAGTTCTAACTGGAAAGTATATTGCATTTCAGGCCTATTTAAAGAAGGAAGAACAATCCCAAATGAATAGTCTAAAGACACAATTACTGAAATTGGAAAAAGAAGAACAAATGAGGCCCAAAGTCACCAGAAGGAGGGACATAATAAAGATCAGAGAAGAAATAAATAAAATTGAGAAGAATAAAACAATAGAAAAAAATCAATGAAACCAAGAGCTGGTTCTTTGAAAAAATGAACAAAATAGATAAACCCCTAGCCAGACTTATTAAGAGAAAAAGAGAATCCACACACATAAACACAATCAGAAATGAGAAAGGAAAAACACGATGGACGCCACAGAAATACAAAGAATTATAAGACAATACTATGAAAATCTATATGCTAACAAGCTGGAAAGCCTAGAAGGAATGGACAACTTCTTAGAAAAATGCAACCTTCCAAGACTGACCAAGCAACAAACAGAAAACCTGAACAGACCAATCACCAGCAATGAAATTGAATTGGTAATCAAAAAACTACCCAAGAACAAAACCCCTGGGCCAAATGGATTCACCTCTGAATTCTACCAGAGGTATAGAGAAGAAATAACACCCATTCTCCTTAAAGTTTTCCAAAAAATAGAAGAGGAGGGAATACTTCCAAATTCATTCTGTGAAGCCAGCATCACTCTAATACCAAAACCGGGCAAAGACCTCACCAAAAAAGAAAATTACAGACCAATATCCCTGATGAATGTAGATGCAAAATTACTCAACAAAATATTAGCAAACCAAATTCAAAAGTACATCAAGAGGATCATACCTCATGATCAAGTGGGATTCACCTCAGGGATGGAAGGATGGTACAACATTTGAAAATCCATCAACATCATCCACCACATCAACAAATGGAAGACAAAAACCACATGATCATCTCCATAGAGGTAGTTTAATAACTATAATATTGCATATGTAACTGTAGATTAATGATACCAAAATAAATTTAAAAAATCTCTAAACTCCTCCTCTATATAGTACGGATTGTGACATTGATTATACTTAGTACAAGTATTTCCATCAGTCTTTGTCTTTTTTTTTTCAGTCTTTTTCCTTTTAATTTTGTTTTTTTCCTTATTCTACTGTGGAAATGTTTAAATGCGTTTATTTTTGAAACTCTCCATCTTTAGCTCTTGCTCTATATTTGTCACTTGCTCATGTTTATTTCTTGTTCTGGTTATTAGTATGAATTGGACACATGCTGACTACCCCATCAGTTTACTACACAGTTCATTATTCCTTTTGGAACTATCTTGCTGGGTCATGGTGAGTTAGATCCCTGGAACTTCTTGTTATTTTAGTTCTACCATAGTATTTGTTGAGTCAGATGGAAGACAACAGGATGGTTTAACACGTCATTGACAAAATTCTGTTACCTTCCTTCATTAAAGATGGCGGCTTTCCTCAACAGGAATGAAGGATAAAAGACAGGGCATCTGAGACCTGGATACTCCTTACCACATTGTCTTCACTTGTTCCAAATGAGGACCAGAGGAAATGACACTTACAATGGCAGGTGGGATGAGAACTGACCTTTGAGGGAGCACCGCGCCAGGGGCAACACACAGACCTTGGACTGGCTAAAGATCTGGTGTTTGCAAAGACAAGTTCAATTCTTAAGTGCCTCACTTTTCATAAAGTAAGACATAAATACCATATAGTAGTTATTTGATTCTTTTAAAATAAGATCATAAAGGGATGAAGTATTATAAGTTTTTTAGGGGATCTATGATTTCATATAATTTTACCTCAGTTTGTGTATTTTGTTTCATCATGATTAAGATCATTAAATCATTGTATGGGATTACTACATATCTATGTCATTTTTTTACAATTGCTATTGGAGGTGTAAACTGAGAATAACTGTTAGACTCAAAACCTGCCTCTACTCGCTGTCCTGTCTAGACCTCTTCTCTACCACTAACCTTCCAAAACGAAATCCAACTCTGGAGGCCTTGCAGAATAATGTAAATCTTGTTACAGCTTCCCTTGAAGGGCTTGCACAGGTGTTTATGCAGCCTATCATTGAACAAAATACCCTAAAATTCTACGTCATTCATTCAAAGTCCCAAAGTTCTTCCCCAGTCTTGGCCCTCTTTACCATTCATGTTCATTCCTAACGTACCTTCTCTCTCTCTTTTTTCCTTCCTCTCCCTCACTCCATTCCACCTTCCTTTTCCTCCTTAATTCCTGCTTCCCTGCAATTCTCTCCTGACTCATGAACCTCCTTGCTGCGTGCTGCCCCCTGGGAGGTGCAGTCTGCTTTCCAGCTTTAACTGCATTTCTCCAGGAAGAGCAGAGCAAAAATCCTCGTTAATTAAATCCTCTGTTGTATTACAGGAGGTGACAAAGAACAATAATGAATATTGAAGGAACCTTGGTCCTAGAAACAGATAGCCCACATAAATCAGTTGTGTCCAGAAAGAGGCCAGGGTGGTCATGACCAGGAGCATCAATAACAGAGACAAGCTGCATGTGGCTGTGCTGTGGGCACAGGGAGTGTGGGCATGGTTAGGGGAGGCCAAGGGGTTGGGGGTGTGGAGAGGTGCAGTGGCTGTCCAGAGTGCTGCAGTAAAGGAATTAACCAAGAACATTCATCGTAGGAAACTTTGCATGCTCTTTAGGATAAATAATTTGAGATGTCCCAAGGTTGGCAACAGGGTCGATGGATGGCTGGACCGTGTGGCTCCTCTGCTTTTCCTAGCTCTCTCTCTGCTCTGTCTTTAAAGAGGGCTGCTCCCTCTTTAAGGCTTTTGTTCCACCCCTCCTTAGCTGCTCTTGTCTTAACCACCCTAGGGCAGCAGAGAATGCCCTGGGTTGAGGTCTCAGTGTTCTTGGTAGCAAACAGAATCTACTCTAGGTAATGTAAGCAGAAAAGTAAAGCGTATTGGGACATTCACCATTTTTCTAGGAGAGCCAGAGACCATACAGCCCAGAACAGTTCCCAGTCGCACTGCGCTCCCCCATTCAGGGGCTGTACTGTATCTCTCCCCACCCCTGCAGTGTGTTGTGGCGAATGAAGAGTCTGCTGTGGTCTCTCTGGGGACATAGGAGGTAGGTCAACAGTTCACAAAAGATAAAACTCCACAACACACATCTCAAATCTTTGGATTCCTTTCTCTCCATTACACTAAGTATTTTCTGGCAAATAGCTTGGTCACTACTGAGCCCATATTTCAATGAAGAAATGGAGCAAACAATTATAATTGCTCTCAGTTGCTTGAGCTTCCCTATTAAATCCAGCAGTTCTGTTAAGACAAGCTGATCTATAAA
Source organism: Smutsia gigantea (assembly GCA_032199065.1). NCBI lineage: Eukaryota > Metazoa > Chordata > Mammalia > Pholidota > Manidae > Smutsia > Smutsia gigantea. Next base: position 211,528 of record JAVSCE010021727.1, on the reverse strand, counting down.
ACCTAAGTTAAAATTATGCTCTTCCCTTCCCTCAGAATCCATTGCCACACAAATTTCCCAGGTTTATACTGGCCAAGTGAAACTTGTTAAACTTAAGTGAGTTTATAAGTTTGCAAAAATATCACAATTCTTTTGGCTTGTAATCCTTTTTCTCTCTGGTTCAACTTTTTCTTTGATTCCCAGTGCAGCTGGGATCTGACTCTTGTTATGGGTCTGAAAACAATTGGGCAGGTGGAGGTGGGACATGAGAAGACAGATTCCCTTTGTAAGTACCTCAGGTGAGCTCTTACCTTATCTCCAAGCAAAGCAGGTGCTGTTAAAGGAGACTCAGCAGGGCTCCAAAAAGTCATAGATTCTGGATTGTGGGGAGGGGACATTGAAGAAGGTCATTCAGAGGCTGGTAGTGCTCCAATTGACCAAATGCTCTCATTTTCTCATCAGTATCCTTTCATATAAAAACTTGACTCCCCCCAGGGACTGGGCCTTGTCAAAAAGAGAGGGGAAAGAAAGAAATGAAAATGATTTGTATCTAGACATCAGGTTTTTTTTTAAACATGTTTTAGTGCTGCTTTTCTATTGTTTTTATTAAGGTATTATCGATATACACTCTTATGAAGGTTTCACATGAAAAACAATGTGTTACCACATTTACCCATATTATCGAGTCCCCTCCCATACTCCATTGAAGTCATTGTCCTTCAGTGTATGTAGTAAGATGCCACAGAGTCACTAATTGTCTTCTCTGTGCTACTCTTCCCCATGATCCCCCCCACACCATGTGTGCCAATCATAATACCCCTCAATCCTCTTCTCCCTCCCTCCCCACCCACCCTACCCCACCCCTCCCCTTTGGTAACTGCTAGTCCCTTCTTGGAGTCTGCGAGTCTGCTGCTGTTTTGTTCCTTCAGTTTTGCTTGGTTGTTATACTCCACAAATGAGGGAAACCATTTGGTATTTGTCTTTCTCTGCCTGACTTATTTCACTGAGCATAATACCCTGTAGCTCCATCCATGCTATTGCAAATGGTAGGAATTGTTTTCTTCTTATGGCTGAATAATATTCTACTGTATATATGTATTACCTCTTCTTCATCCATTCATTTGTTGATGGACACTTAGGTTGCTTCCATATCTAGGCTATTGTAAATAGTGCTGCAATAAACATAGGGGTGTATATGTCTTTTTAAATCTGGGATCTTGTTTTCTTTGGGTAAATTCCTAGGAGTGGAATTCCTGGGTCAAATGGTATTTCTATTTTGAGTTTTTTGAGGAACCTCCATATTGCTTTCCACAATGTTTGAACTAGTTTACATTCCCACCAGCAGTGTAGGAGGGTTCCCCTTTCTCTGCGTCGTCGCCGGCATTTGTTGTTCCTTGTCTTTCTGATGCTGGCCATCCTAACTGGTGTGAGATGATATCTCATTGTGGTTTTAACTTGCATTTCCCTGATAATTAACGTTGTGGGGCATCTTTTCATGTGCCTGTTGGCCATCTGAATTTCTTCTTTGGAGAAGTGTCTGTTTATATCTTCCGCCCATTTTTTAATTGGGTTATTTGCTTTTTAGGTGTTGAGGCATGTGTGTTCTTTATATATTTTGGATGTTAACCCCTTGTCGGGTATGTCGTTTACAGATATATTCTCCTATACTGTAGGATGCCTTTTTGTTCTGCTGATGATGTCATTTCCTGTACAGAAGCTTTTTAGCTTGCTGTAGTCCCATTTGTTTATTTTTTCTTTTGTTGCCCTTGCCTTAGGAGATGCCTTCAGGAAAAAGTTGCTCATGTTTATATTCATGAGATTTTTGCCTGTGTTGTCTTCTAAGAGTTTTATGGTTTCATGATTTACATTCAGGTCTTTGATTTATTTCGAGTTTACTTTTGTGTATGGGGTTAGACAATAATCCAGTTTCATTCTCTTGCATGTAGCTGTCCAGTTTTGCCAACACCAGTTTTGAAGAGGCTGTCATTTCCCCATGGTATGTCTATGGCTCCTTTATCATGTATTAATTGACCACATATGGTTGGGTTTATATCAGGCTCTCTAGTCTGTTCCATTGGTCTATGGGTCTGTTCTTGTGCCAGTACCAAATTGTCTTGATTACTGTGGCTTTGTAGTACAGCTTGAAGTCAGGGAGCATCATCCCCCCCTCTTTATTCTTCCTTCTCAGGATTGCTTTGGCTATTCAAGGTCTTTTGTGGTTCCATATGAATTTTAGAACTATTTTCTCTAGTTCATTGAAGAATGCTGTTGGTATTTTGCTAGGGATTGCATTGACTCTATAGATTGCTTTAGGCAGGATGGCCATTTTCACAATATTAATTCTTCCTATCCATGAGCACGGGATGTATTTCCATTTATTGGTACCTTCTTTAATTTCTCTCATGAGTGTCTTGTGGTTTTCAGGGTGTAGGTCTATCGCTTCCTTGATTAGGTTTATTCCTTGGTATTTTATTCTTTTTGATGCAATTGTGAATGGAATTGTTTTCCTGATTTCTCTTTCTTGTAGTTCATTGTTAGTGTATAGGAATGCAACAGATTTCTGTGTATTAATTTTGTATCCTGCAACTTTGCTTAATTCAGATAATTAGATCTAGTAGTTTTTGAGTGGTTCTTTAGGGTTTTTTATGTACAATATCATGTCATCTGCAAACAGTGATAGTTTAACTTCTTCCTTACCAAACTGGATGCCTTTTATTTCTTTGTGTTGTCTGAGTGCTATGGCTTGAACTCCAGAAGTATGTTGACTAAAAGTGGGGAGAGTGGGCATCCTTGTCTTGTTTCCAATCTTAAAGGAAAAGCTTTCAGCTTCTCTCTGTTAAGTATGATGTTGGCTGTGGGTTGGTCATATATGGCCTTTATTATGTTGAGGTACTTGCCCTCTATACCCATTTTGTTGAGAGTTTTTATCATGAATGGATGTTGAATTTTGTTGAATGCTTTTTCAACATCCGTGGAGATGATCACGTGGTTTTTGTTCTTCTTTTTGTTGATGTGGTGGATGATGTTGACAGATTTTAGAATATTGTACCACCCTTGAATCCCTGGAATAAATCCTACTTGATTATGGTGGATGATCTTTTTAATGTATTTTTGAATTTGGTTTGCTAATATTTTGTCGAGTATTTTTGCATCTATGTTCATGAAGGATATTGGTCTGTAATTTTTCTTTTTTTGTGTTGTTTTTGCCTGGTTTTGGTATTAGAGGGATGCTGGCCTAATAGAATAAGTGGAAGTATACCCTCCTCTTCTGCTTTTTGGAAAACTTTAAGGAGTATAGGTATTATGTCTTCACTAAATGTTTGATAAAATTCAGTGGTGAAGCCACCTGGTCCAGTGGTTTTGTTCTTAGGTAGTTTTTTATTACCAATTCAATTTCGTTGCTGGTAATTGGTCTCTACAGATTTTCTGTTTCTTTCTGGGTCAGCCTTGGAAGGTTGTATTTTTCTAGAAAGCTGTCCATTTCTTCTAGGTTATCCAGTTTGTTAGCATATAATTTTTCATTGTACTCTCTAATAATTCTTTGTATTTCTGTGGTGTCCATAGTGATTTTTCCTTTCTCATTTCTGATTCTTTTTATATGTATAGACACTCTCTTTTTATTGATAAGTCTGGCTAGAGATTTACTATTTTGTTTGTTTTCTCGAAGAATCAGCTCCTGCTTTCACTGATTTTTTCTGTTTTGTTCTTTTCTATTTAATTTATTTATTCTGTGATCTTTATTATGTCTCCCCTTCTCTTGACTTTGGTCTTCCTTTGTTCTTCTTTTTCTAGTTTCATTAATTTTGTATTTAGATTGTTCATTGGGATTGTTTTCCTTTCGTGAGGTAGGCCTGTATTGCAATATACTTCCGTCTTAGCACGGCCTTCACTGCATCCCACAGGTTTTGCAGTGTTGAGTTATTTTTGTCATTTGTCTCCATATATTGCTTGATCTCTGTTTTTATTTGGCTGTTGACCCATTGATTATTTAGGAGCATGCTGTTAAGCCTCCATGTGTTTCTGGGCTTTTTTGTGTGTGCAATTTATTTCTAGTTTCATACCTTGTGGTCTGAGAAGCTGGTTGGTACAGTTTTAATCCCTCTGAATTTACTAAGGCTCTTTTTGTGGCCTAGGATATGATCTATTCTTGAAAATGTTCCATGTGCACTTGAGAAGAATGTGTATCCTGCTGCTTTTGGTGGAGTGTTCTGTAGATGTCTGTTAGGTCCATCTGTTCTAATGTGTTGTTCAGTGCCTCTTTCTCCTTACTTATGTTCTGTCTGGTTATCTGTCCTTTGGAGTGAATGGTGTGTTGAAGTCTCCTAAAATGAATGCATTGCTTTCTATTTCCTCCTTTAATTCTGTTGGTATTTGTTTCACATATGTAGGTGATCCTGTGTTGGGTGCATAGTTATTTATAATGGTTATACCCTCTTGTTGAACTGTCCCCTTTATCATTATGTAGTGTCCTTTTTGTTACTTCTTTTTGTCTCTTGTTACTTTCTTTGTTTTGAAGTCTATTTTGTCTAATACAAGTATTGCAACTCCTGCTTTTTTCCTCCCTATTATTTGCATGAAATATCTTTTTCCGTCCCTTCACATTTAGTCTGTGTATGTCTTTGGGTTTGGAGTGAGTCTCTTGTAGGCAGCATATAGATGGGTCTTGTTTTTTTTTATCCATTCAGTGACTGTATATCTTTTGATTGGTGCATTCAGACTATTTACATTTAAGATGATTATCGATAGGTATGTACTTATTGCCATTGCAGGCTTTAGATTTGTGGTTACCAAAGGTTCAAAGGTAGCTTCTTTAATATCTAACAGTCTAACTTAACTCACTTAGTATGCTATTTCAAACACAATCTAAAGTTTTTTTTTCTCCAGTTTTTTTCTTCCTTCTCCAGGATTTATATATTTGGTGTCATATCCTGTACTCTTTGTGTATCCCATGACTGACTTTGTGGGTAGTTAATTTTATTTTGTAATTCCTTAGTAGTTAATTGGTCTAATTCCTTTACTGTGGTTTTATTTTCTCCGATGACAGCTACTTAGACTTAGGAGCATTTTCATCTATAGCAATCCTTTTAAAATACACTATAGAGATGGTTTGTAAGACATAAATTCCCTGAAGTTTGGTTATCTGGAAATTGTTTAATCTCTGCTTCAAATTTAAATGATAATCTTGCTGGGTAGAGTATTCTTTGTTTGAGGCTCTTCTGTTTCATTGCATTAAATATATTGTGCCACTCCCTTCTGTCCTGTAAGGTTTCTGCTGAAAAGTCTTATGATAGCCTGATGGGTTTTCCTTTGTATGTGATCGTTTTTCTCTCTCTGTCTGTTTTTAATACTCTGTCCTTGTCCTTGATGTTTGTCATTTTAATTATTATGTCTTGGTTCTGTCTTCCTTGGTTTCCTTTTGTTGGGAGATCTGTGCACTTCCATGATCTGAGAGACTATTTCCTTCTCCAAATTGGGAAAGTTTTCAGCAATTATTTCCTCAAAGAGACCTTCTATCCATTTTGCTCCCTTTTCTTCTTCTGGTACCCCTGTAATGCAAATATTGTTCTGTTTGGATTGGTCGGAAAGTTATCTTATTATTCTTTCATTCCTAGAGATCCTTTGTTCTCTCTGTGCCTCAGCTTCTTTGTATTCCTGTTCTCTAATTTCTATTTCATTTACCATCTCCTCTACCTCATCTAATCTGCTTTTAAATCCCTCCATTGTATGCTTCATTGCAGATACTGTATTTTTCAAAGTTTTTATTTTTCTTGACGTCCTCTCTGTGGTCTTGAATACTTTTTTTGTAGCTCTGTGGGCATGTTTAGATTTTTATTTTGAAATCATTATCAAAAAGACTGTTGATTTCAGTTTCAGGTAACTCTCTTTCTTGTATTTGAGGCATTTTGGTTTGTACCAGATTCTTTTGCCATCTCATTTTCCTAATGATTACTATGGAATAATAGCCTTGTGTAGGCAACTCCCTCTACTGCCCAGAAGCTCTACTCTCCTGAGCTTCCCAGCATCTAGAACGATGGTGGGGGTCACTGGCAAGTGGTGCTAGTGCCTGCCAGGAGGGTAGAGCTCTTTCCTGCTTCCCAGCTACAGTGCCTGCCTCCACTGTGAGGGCCTGTGGGTTGAGCACACATGGAGGAGCCTCTTTATTATGTCCCTGTAGGTGCCAAAGGTAGGGCTGCCCTCTGGCTGGCCTGGTGCAATGGCGGGGGCAGCAGGTTTGTGAACTTGTGCTGGCCAGGTGGAGCGAATGGCAGGCTGCATATCACAATGGGGGGCCTTGACACTGCATTGCCAGTCTGGGGGAGGGAACACCTGTAGCTCCTGAAAGTTTCCAACCTGCTGTGCTGTATGTGCCAGAATTATTTTTTTCCACCTGTCCTTTCTTCTGAGTAGCAAGCTCTGTGTAATCTTTGCCCATTTAGCAGCCCTCTTGCTGTTGGGAAGTCTTTCAATGTGCCTGCCTTTCTTTTGTCCAGGAGTGGCCAGTTTTGGGTGCCTGTTCTCCTCATTCTCCTTGAATCTGTCTTTCCAAGTATTCTGCCTGTCTTTGCTTTCCAACCCCACTAATCTCCAGAGCACCATGTAGTGAGGGTTTGTGCTCCCTGAGCAGATCTCCAGGGGTGGGTGTTTAGCAGTTTTGGGCTTCTACTCCCTCCCCACTCCGTTTCGCTTCCGTCTGTGAGCTGCGGTTGGGTGGAGGGCTTGGGTCCCACCAGATTGCAGCTTTGCTACTTTACCTTTTTCTGTGAGGTCTTCTCTCTTTCCCAGACTTAGGCCATCTGTTGCAGTCTTCTTTCAGGTTTGCTCTTTCAGGATGAGTTGTATTTGCTGTATTTTTGTGGTATATGTGGTTTCAGGAAGAGGTTTCTGCCTGACCTTCTCATGCCATTATCTTGTTTAATCTCCCAGGGATTAACTTTAATAATACTAAGAGTCTAAGCATTTTTACAATGTCATGTTTTACAGTATCATATTTGTCATGTTTAGTACATACCTGAACGAGGAAGGGTCATGGCAGATGGATTTTCAGCTTCAGTTGATTCTGGTACCAAAGTCTGTCCCTGTCATTGTGACAGTGACTAAACACCCCTGAATGTTGATTCATTTAATTCTTTGACCACCCCATCTCCCACTGACCTACTCTCCCTTATGTTCCTTTCTCCTTTACCCTGGAATTTTTGCCAGGTCATTTTACTATTTGGAAACATTTCTCTAGTTTGGTTTTCCTTTAGCCACTAGGTTGTAAGCTTCCTGTGGGTAGACAATTAGTGAGTGTCATCAACCACAAATTTACTTCATGTACTCCGGAGAAAGAGAGGATGGGATGGAGAGAGGGAACAGTGTAAAAAGCATCCCCAGTCCTCCTGCCTCTCCTTGCAAGGAGTATAAGCCTGAAAGGACTGTCTAGTTTGCTCAGTGGACCTCAGTACTGTACAGAGTCACACACACAAAGATGGTGACCTAAGGGACTGACCACAAGCAAATTGTAGAATCCAACCCCTCATAGAAGATGTGACTCCCCCATACTCAATACCTGATAACTGAGTGAGCCCATGTCCCTGGTCCCTTAGAGAAAACTGATGAAATGCAGAGGAGTAGGTTAGAGAGGTACATCTTCAGCATTTAAGACAAATGTTACTCATTTGGCTTCAGAAGAAGCTGCTTCTGTGGAATTTGCATAATTTGTATTTCATGATGCACTTAGCAGCAGGGTACAATTATTAGCATTAAAAAGCCAGCTCCAAAATCTAGATGAGATGTTCTCATTATCTACATTTATTAAAAAGATTGCGCACTAAATAAAATTACATAAATAAATTAAACTGCAATCTTTCCATGTGAGAAAGTTTAAGGAAATAAAGATTTCCAAAGAATTTGAAAATGAAAATGGAAGTATGATGCAAAACTCATCTAGTGTATAAATAAAATCTCTAGGATATCATATATCAATCCATGACATCTCTATATCTAATTTTAACCAAAAGAAATCCCCTTGGGAATCAGTCTGATTAATGGATTCTAAAAATGACTGATGAGAGGGAAGATATTTCCTCCTGAATTTCCCTATTCTATTCAGTCTTAAGTTATTCTACTCAGAATGACACAGTAGGAGCATAAAGAAGCTAAATGACTTTTTCTAAGCTAAATGACCTTAGAGAAGAAGTGAAATAGTTCCACTTCAGGTGAAATTCATGTTTATGTAATTTGTGCTTTTTGAAGAGCATTGGTTATATTGAGGGTTTAACTTTGGTCTTGGTGGATTTTTTGTAAATAGAATCCTACTCTAAATATGCTTGGAGAGTTCATTAGTTTAAAGGAAGCCTAATTATTTCATAATGAAAACTGGATACATTAAGTGTATGTGCATTAACACATGCAAACACACACACACACATACACACACACCACACACACACATACTGTGGTGACATGAAGTGAATGTGTGGAACAAATCATTTTAGAGCACTACCAGGTCATATAAGATTAAGTGCAGGAGTAAGTGATTCAGTGCTTCTTGCCGTGTAATGCTCCTTATCCTGAAGCTTAAGTCAGGAGGGGAATCTTTTTGAAAGGTAAACTCTGATCTTGTAGGTCTGAGGTGCAGCTTGAGGCTCTGCATTTCTAATAAGCCTCACCTACTATAAATGCTACTGGTCTGAGGACCACACTTCGAGTAGCAAGAAGCCAGTGTTAGAACAATAACAACCATAGGAGTTCAAAGAAGCGAGAATTAATATGGTCTGGCACAGAGACCTCTCTCTAACTCTCTTTATCTTTAGTAATATGTGAATAGTCATATCTTAATTTTTCTGCTTAGTATATGCATATACATTTAAGCAGATGAATTAAGGTGTCATGACTGTATAGTCTTAGGCCTTAGTATAGTCTTAGTCTGTTTGGGCTGCTATAACAAAAATACCATAGACTGGGTGGCTTATAAACAACAGAAACTTCTTCTAACAGTTCTGGAGGCTAGGAAGTCCAAGATCGAAGAGACAGTAGATTCAGTGTCTGGTAAGTGCAGACTTTAGAGCTGGGGACTGCTCACCTCTCTCTGTATCCTCATATGGCAAAGTAGGGAGGAAGCTCTCTAGAACTTCTTCATAAGGGCATTAACCCACTCATGAGGGGACTGCCTACATGACCTAATCACCTCCCAAAGGTTCCACCTCCTGATACCATTACCTTGTTGGTTAGGATATCAATATATGAATTTGGGAGGGGAAAAAACATTCAGACCATAGCATATAAATATATCAAGTAGGATATACACTCCTACATCATAATTCTTAGGAATAACTCATTACATGGAAATTTGGGGGCAATTTTGGAGGAAAATTGCAAAATTTTTAGTAAAAAATTTTTACATAATGACATCTATGTAACATAGGGACTTCTTTCTAAGTTTGGATGGATATAAAATTAATAAAGTAGTGAACTTTACATTCTGAATTAATTTTCTGCATTTGTACTGCAGTTGACTTTCTGAAAAATAGCCATATTTGATTTCCCTATTTTCTTGAAAACAATCTTTTTATCAGTCATTTTTAAACCTGCATTTCTGCATTACATAGCACAACCTAATAGATTTGGTGTCTTGTTTACTTAATGGAACAGATTTGGGGGATCTTTAAGTTTACAGGAAATCATTTAATGACTTAGAATTTTTTTGAGTGTTGTTTTACAGCCCAGTTGTCAGTATTCTGAAGTTACCTAGAGACTGTGTCAGGATTTTTGGTTGTGTCCACATTTAACTATCTCACTGAATGACTGTTTTGGAGAGTACATAGAGTTTTAGGCCCCGCTGTATGGTTAGAGGGCACAGTCTGCACACAAGATCATCCCAAACTCTGATACCAACTGCAACTTTGGGGGTTCCCTAGACTACTCTCTATTTAGATGATTAGCTAGAAAGATTCACAGAACTCAACTGAAAGCTGTTGTACTCACTGTTACGGTGTATTACAAGGAAAGGGTACAGATTAGGATAAGCTAAGAAAAGAGAGGCATAGGGCAGATCCAAGACGGTTCCAGATGCAGAACTTTTATTGTCCTCTCCCATGTAGTCAGGACATGTTACTCTCCTGCTATCAATGTGTGGCAGTACACACCAAGTGTGGTCAACTAGGGAGGCTCACCCAGTCTTCAATATTCAGGTTTTACTGGAGCCCTGTAATTGATTGATTGTCCATATGTTTGATCTCAGAGGCCAGATAGACTGATACTGTGTGACCTAAAGCCATATTGTCAGTCTCCCAAGTGTGGCCAACCACTACCCTAAGTCCTCTTGTTAGGCTTTCTGCAGGACCCAAGGCCCCTAGGCAAACAAAAACATTCTTATCAGGTATGACATTCTAAGGGTCCACAGATTACCCTCAGAAACAGAGGACAAAGGCCAGACCTTCTCTTTGAGCAATACCAATTTTTTACTACACCTGGGAGTGTTTTCTCAAACTGCTGGGTGAGACTCATTAATGGCAGTGAAATCGATTTAAATAGTCCCCACTGACAATTTCACCAAAAGGTCACATTTAAGAACAACGCATTTGAACAACACTGGCTTAGAGTAATTAATGTAAGTGAAATTGGAACTGCTTCACTCAACTCGTTCAGGTGAGATGCTGTTTGATTCACTCAGCAGTGACCACCCCCTTGTATACGCACCTTAGGGTTTTTGTTTTCCTTGTTTTGATAGAGCTTATCCGTTTTTACTAGGGCTTATGCTTTAAGATCTTTTTGTCTTTTAAAACAAAACATACATTGATCTTTACTATAATGCAGCAAAGTTGTCAAAAATAAGAATATAAAAAAATTAAAGGCAATTATAAATACATTCTCACTGTGAGCAACTCATTTGCAAATATATGTGTGAAAGGAACTCAGTAAATTGTAAATAATTTACACATTTTAGTGATTATTTGGTATCCTATGCCTTGGTTCATACCAAACAGCTTATTAAAGTAGGTTCTGGAATTGAACAGGTGAGAGTTCAAATTCCAGCCCTTCTACTGATACATTGTGTGACTTGTACACATCACTTATCTTCTCTCAGCTTCAGTTTTGTTATCTGTACAATTGGGATAATAGCTGTTTTTTTGGACTCTTGTGATGATTAAATATAACTAAATTGCTTAACACAGTGCCTGTAGTAGTGTAGTAGATGCTTAACAAATGGCGGCTATTATTATTAGCATCATAATTTGCTAGACTGTTGATAGGAAGGGGTCTATGGGGAGCAGCTGGTTCTTAGTGAGCCTGTGCTGTAGAGGGGCAGTCTGTGTATTGGGTATAAGCACAAGCTCTGGAACCTGACTGCTGGAGTATAAATCCCATCTCTACCACTTACCAGCTCTGTGATCTTGGGCAAGTTATTTAACTTCTCTGGACTTCCATTTCATTGATCCGCTTGTCTATCCTTAGGCTAATACCCTATTTTCTTAATTACTGGAGCTTTAATCCTGGAATCAATAGTGAGTCCTCTGAGTTGTTTTTTCAAGATTGTTTTGGCTATTCTGTGACCTTTGTACTTCCATTTAATGGTTTGGATCAACTTCTCAACTTCTATCAAAAAGTCTGTTGGAATTTTCATTAGGATTGTAATAGATGAATTTTGGGAGAATTGACATCTTAATATTGAGTTTTCCAATTCATGAACATGGTATATTTCTTCATTTATTCTCTAGTTTTTCAGTGTGAAGAAAATGCACATCTTTTGTTAAATTTATTCCTAAGTACTCTATGTTCAATGCTATTATAAGTGGTACTTAAGTTTTTTTCCCATTTGTTCACTGTTGGTATATAAAAATAAAATTGATTTTTATATATGATTTATACCTTGAAACCATATTATTTCTATTAATATAGAAACACTTATTATTTCTAGTAGGTTTTTTGTAGTTTTATTAGGATTTTCTACACAAACAAAATATCTTCTGTGAATGGAGACAGATTTACTTCTTTTCCAATCTTTATGCCATTTATTTCTTTATTTTTGTTTATTTCACTGCTAGGACTTTCGGTTCAATAATTAATCCAAGTGATGAAACTGACATCCTTGCCATGTTTTTCATCTTAAAGGAATACATTCAGTATTTCAGCTTCCAATATTTTAGCTACAGGTGTTTCATAGTTGCTGTTTATCAGGTTGGGAATTTCCATTCCATTCTTAACTCCTAACAGTTTTTATCATGAATGGGTGTAACATTCTGTTAAATCCTTTTTTTGTGTGTATCGAGATAATCATATTATTTTTCTGCTTTATTCTGTTAGTAAAGAGATTTACTAAGTCAACCTTGCATTTTTGAGACAAACCCTACTTGGTTGTATATTTCTAGACTCAATTTGCTAGTTTTTGAGGGGTTTTTACATTTATGTTCATAAAAGATATTAATTTATAGTTATATTTTCATAGATTGTGTTTGTCATGTTTTGGTGTCATTTATGCTGGCCTCATAAAATAAATTGGGGAGCATTTTCTCCTCTATTTTCCACAAGAGTTTGTGATAGAATGACATTATTTTGAGATTACTTTGGCTATTCTAGGATCTTTACATTTCCGTATGAAAGTTTGAATCAGCTTGTCAATTCTATAAAATAGCCTGTTGGAATTTTGACTGGGATTCTATTGACTTCGTCAGTGTTGGTTACAGTTCATCAGTGAAACCATGTGGGCTTAGTGTTTTCTTTTTGAGAAAGTTTTTTTCATTATAAATTAAATTTAGTACATAGAGGGTGGTCTAGATTTTCTGTCTGTGTGTGCATGTGTGTGTGAGAGAGAGGGGTGGGGATTATGGTAATACAGAGTTTTTCCATTTCATCTAAGTTGTTAAATTTATAGGCATAATGTTGTTTTTAATACTCCCTTTTATTCTTTTTAATTTCTGTAGGATCTGAAGGGATATCCCCTCTTTCATTCTTGATGTTCATAACTTTTTGTTCTCCTTTCAAATCAGTATTTCCAGTCGTTTATCATTTTTTAATTTATTTTTTATTTTGGTATCATTAATCTACAATTGCACATGCAACATTATAGTTATGAAACTCCCCACTTGATCAGGTCCCCCCCACATGCCCCATTACAGTCACTGTCCATCAGCGTAGTGAGGTGCTATAGAATCACTACTTGTCTTCTCTGAGTTGTACAGCCCTCCCCGTGCCCCCCCAACATTACATCTGCTAATCGTAATGCCCCTTTTTCCCTCTTATCCCTCCCTTCCCGCCCATTTTCCCCAGTCCCTTTCCCTTTGGTAACTATTAGTCCGTTCTTGGGTTCTGTGAGTCTGCTGCTGTTTTGTTCCTTCAGTTTTTTTCTTTGTTCTTGTACTCCACATATGAGTGAAATCATTTGATACTTGTCTTTTTCGGCTTGGCTTATTTCACTGAGCATAATACCCTCTAGCTCCATCCATGTTGTTGCAAATGGTAGGATTTGTTTTCTTCTTATGGCTGAATGATATTCCATTGTGTATATGTACCACATCTTCTTTATCCATTCATCTACTGATGGACACCTAGGTTGCTTCCATTTCTTGGCTATTGTAAATAGTGCTGCGATAAACATAGGGGTGCATCTGTCTTTTCCAAACTGGGTTGCTGCATTCTTAGGAGTGGGATTCCTGGGTCAAATGGTATTTCTATTTTGAGTTTTTTCAGGAACCTCCACACTGCTTTCCATAATGGTTGAACTAATTTGCATTCCCACCAGCAGTGTAGGAGGGTTCCCCTTTCTCCACATCCTCACCAACATTTGTTGTTGTTTGTGTTTTGGATGTTGGCCATCTTTACTGGTGTGAGGTGATATCTCACTGTGGTTTTAATTTGCATTTCTCTGATGATTAGCGATGTGGAGCATCTTTTCATGTGCCTGTTGGCCATCTGAATTTCTTCTTTGGAGAAGTGTCTATTTATATCCTCTGCCCATTTTTTAATTGGATTATTTGCTTTTTGTTTGTTGAGGTGCATTATATATTTTGGATGTCAACGCCTTATCTGATACGTCATTTATGAATATATTCTCCCAAACTGTAGGATGTCTTTTTGTTCTACTGATGGTGTCTGTTGCTGGGCAGAAGCTTTTCAGCTTCATGTAGTCCCACTTGTTCATTTTTGCTTTTGTTTCCCTTGCACGGGGACATATGTTCATGAAGAAGTTGCTCATGTTTATGTCCAAGAGATTTTTGCCTATGTTTTTTTCTAAGAGTTTTATGGTTCATGACTTACATTCAGGTCTTTGATCCATTTTGAGTTTACTTTTATGTATGGGGTTAGACAGAAGTCCACTTTCATTCTCTTACATGTAGCTGTCCAGTTTTGCCAACACCAGCTGCTGAAGAGGCTGTCATCTCCCCATTATATATCCATGGCTCCTTTATCATATATTAATTGACAGTATATGTTTGGGTTAATGTCTGGACTTTCTATTCTGTTCCATTGGTCTGTGGGTCTGTTCTTGTGCCAATACAAATTGTCTTAATTACCGTGGCTTTGTAGTAGAGCTTGAAGTCAGGGAGTGTAATTCCCCCTGTTTTATTCCTCCTTCTCAGGATTGTTTTGGCTATTCGGGGTCTTTTGTGGTTCCATATGAATTTTAGAACTATTTGTTCCAGTTCACTAAAGAATGCTGTAGGTATTTTGATAGGGATTGCATTGAATCTCTAGATTGCTTTAGGTAGTATAGCCATTTTGACAATATTTATTCTTCCTAGCCAAGAGCATGGGATGAATTTCAATTTGTTAGTGTCCTCTTTAATTTCTCTTAGGAGTGTCTTGTAGTTTTCAGGGTATAGATCTTTCACTTCCTTCGTTAGGTTTATTCCTAGGTATTTTATTCTTTTTGATGCAATTGTGAATGGAATTGTTTTTCTGATTTCTCTCTGTTAGCTCATCATTAGTGTATAGGAAAGCAACGGATTTCTGTGTGTTAATTTTGTATCCTGAAACTTTTCTGAATTCAGATATTAGCTCTAATAGCGTTGGAGTGGAGTCTTTAGGGATTTTTATGTACAATATCATGTCATCTGCAAATAGAGACAATTTGACTTCTTCTTTACCAATCTGGACGCCTTGTATTTCTTTGTTTTGTCTGATTGCAATGGCTAGTACCTCCAGTACTATGTTGAATAACAGTGGAGACAGTGGGTATCCCTGTCTTGTTCCTGATCTTAGATGAAAAGCTTTCAGCATCTCGCCGTTAAGTATGATGTTAGCTGTGGGTTTGTCATATATGGCCTTTATGATGTGGAGGTTCTTGCCCTCTATACCCATTTTGTTGAGAGTTTTTATCATGAATGGATGTTGAATTTTGTCAAATGCTTTTTCAGCATGTATGGAGATGATCATGTGGTTTTTGTTCTTTTTTGTTGATGTGGTGAATGATGTTGATGGATTTTCAAATGTTGTACCATCCTTGCATCCCTGAGATGAATCCCACTTGATCATGGTGTATGATCTTCTTGATGTATTTTTGAATTCGGTTTGCTAATATTTTGTTGAGTATTTTTGCATCTACGTTCATCAGGGATATTGGTCTGTAATTTTCTTTTTTGGTGAGGTCTTTGCCCGGTTTTGGTATTAGAGTGATGCTGGCTTCGTAGAATGAGTTTGGAAGTATTCCCTCTTCTATTTTTTGGAAAACCCTAAGGAGAAGGGGTATTATTTCTTCTCTGTATGTCTGGTAAAATTGAGATGTGAATCCATCTGGCCCAGGGGTTTTGTTCTTGGGTAGTTTTTGATTACCGAATCAATTTCGTTGCTGGTGATTGGTCTGTTTAGTTTTTCTGTTTCTTGCTTGGTCAGTCTTGGAAGGTTGTATTTTTCTAAGAAGTTGTCCTTTTCTTCTAGGTTTTCCAGCTTGTTAGCATATAGATTTTCATAGTATTCTCTTATAATTCTTTGTATTTCTGTGGGGTCCGTAGTGATTTTTCCTTTCTCAGTTCTGATTCTGTTTATGTGTGTAGATTCTCTTTTTCTCTTAATAAGTCTGGCTAGGGGTTTATCTATTTTGTTTATATTTTCAAAGAACCAGCTATTGGTTTCATTGATTTTTTTTCTATTGTTTTATTCTTCTCAATTTTATTTATTTATTCTCTGATCATTATCATGTCCCTCCTTCTGGTGACTTTGGGCCTCATTAGTTCTTCTTAATCCAATTTCAATAATTGTGTCTTTAGACTATTCATTTTGGTTTGTTCTTGTTCTTCCTTCTTTAAATAGGCCTGGAATGCAATTACTTTCCAGTTAGAACTGCCTTTGCTGCGTCCCATAGAAGTTGCGGCTTTGTGTTATTGTTGTCATTAGTCTCCATATATGTTTTTATCTCTCTTTTAATTTGGTCATTTATCCATTGATTATTTAGAAGCATGCTATTAAGTCTCCATGTATTTGTGAACCTTTGTGTTTTCTTTGTACAATTTATTTCTATCTTTATACCTTTGTGATCTGAGAAGTTGGTTGGGAGAATTTCAGTATTTTTGAATTTACTGAGATTGTTTTTGTGGCCAATATATGGTCTATTCTGGAACATGTTCCATGTGCACTTGAGAAGAATGTGTATCCTGTTGCTTTTGGGTGTAGAGTTCTGTAGATGTCTGTTAGGTCCATCTGTTCTAGTGTGTTGTTCAGTGCCTCTGTGTCTTTACTTATTTTCTGTCTGGTTGATCTGTCCTTTGGAGTGAGTGGTGTGTTGAAGTCTCCTAAAATGAATGCATTCCTTTCTATTGCCTCCTTTAATTCGGTTAGTATTTGTTTCACATATGTCAGCACTACTGTGTTGGATGCATATAAATTTATAATGGTTATACCCTCTTGTTGGACTGACCCCTTTACCATTATGTAATGTCCTTCTCTATCTCTTGCTACTTTCTTCGTTTTGAAGTCTATTTTGTCTGATACAAGTACTGCAACACCTGCTTTTTTCTCCTTGTTGTTTGCATGGAATATCTTTTTCCATCCCTTCACCTTTAGTCTGTGTGTATCTTTGGGTTTGAGGTGAGTCTCTTGTAAGCAGCATATAGATGGGTCTTGTTTTTTTATCCATTCTTTTACTCTGTGTTTTTTGATTGGTGCATTCAGTCCATTTACATTTAGGGTGATTATTGATAGATATGTATTTATTGACATTGCTAGTTTTACATTAGTGGTTACCAAAGGTTCAAGGGTATCTTCTTTACTATCTAGCAGTCTAACTTAACTTTCTTATTAAGTTATTATAAACAGAGTCTGATGATTCTTTATTTCTCTCCCTTCTTATTCTTCCTCCTCCATTCTTTATATACTAGGTGTTTTATTCTGTATTCTTTTACATTTCCTTTGACTGTTTTTATGGATAGTTGATTTTACTTTTTGCCTTTAGTTAGTATTTGGATGGTCTGCTCTCTTTTCTATGATTTTATTTTCTCTGGTGACATCTTTTTAGCCTTAGGAGTACTTCCATCTAGGGTAGTCCTTTAGGATATCCTGTAGAGGTGGTTTATGGGAGGCAACCTCCCTCAGCTTTCTCTTGTCTGGGAATTGTTTAATCCCTCCCTCAAAGTTAAATGATAATCGTGCTGGATACAATATTCTTGGTTCAAGGCTTTTCTGTTTTATTACATTAAATATGTCATGCCATTCTCTTGTGGCCTGTAAGGTTTCTGTTGAGAAGTCTGATGATAGTCTGATGGGTTTTCCTTTGTAGGTGATCTTTTTTCTCTTTCTAGCTTCATTTAATACTTTGTCCTTATCTTTGATTTTTGCCATTTTAATTATTATGTGTCTTGGTGTTGTCTTCCTTGGGTCCCTTGTGTTCAGAGATCTGTGGGCTTCCGTCGTCTGAGAAACTATTTCCTTCCCCAGCTTGGGGAAGTTTTCAGCAATTATTTCTTCAAAGACACTTTCTATCCCTTTTTCTCTCTCTTCTTCTGGTACTCCTATAATGCGAATATTTTTCCGTTTGGATTGGTCATACAGTTCTCTTACATTCTTTCATTCCTAGAGATCCTTTTATCTCTCTCTGCCTCAGCTTCTCTGTATTCCTGTTCTCTGATTTCTATTCCATTAACAGTCTCTTGCATCTTGTCCAGTCTGCTGCTAAGCCCGTCGATTGCTTGTCTGATTTCTGCATTGTCTTTCTTTACTTTCTCCCTTAGCTCTTGCATATTTCTCTGTAGATCCGTCAGTATGGTCATGACTTTTATTCTGAATTATATTTCAGGAAGATTGTATAAGTCTATCCCATCATGCCCCTTCTCAGGGATTGTCTGGCTAAGCTTTGTCTGGACCATATTCCTCTGTCTTTCATGGTGATAGAAGTGGTTGCTCATAGTAGCCACGTGTTTCAGCTGGAAGAACAAAGTCGCTTCCTGCTTGTTGTTCTTCTTGCCCTTCTCAGGTGCCTGCGCTGTTTTCCAGTACACTGGGAGGCAGTCTCTGGGATAATCCTCTTAACTGCCTGTGTGTGGGTCACCTCATCTTAGCCTATAGCACTGCGGGGGTTTGCAGTCTCGTTGGGTGCATTCTGGTCGTCTTGGTGCCTTCCGACCCTGGTTCTGGGGCTCTTCCTGCTTAGCTGTGCCCCAGCCTGGAGTAGATTCTGTGAGGTTGCTGTGGGCGGGGCTGCTCCTCCTCTGTTCTCCAGCATCGGCAGCTCCTGGACCCTTTGTGGCTCTGGCTGGCGGGCATGGAGGAATGAATGGTAGGCTGCTGATCTCTGTGGAAAGCCTCGGTGCGGCTGCTTTGCCCGGCAACCGGCCATGGGGTCCAAAATTCCCCAAGACTCCCAGTCTGCTGGGCCGAGTGTGCTGGGACAATTTTGTTCTGTTGGGCCCTTATGTCTTTAAGACTTAAAAAAAAAAAAGTGCGCAGTTTTCTTTTGTCCCAAGGAGCCGGCTGAGAAGACCCACTTGCGGTCTCCGTCTCGGATCCTACACTTCTGTTTTTCTAATGTCGAATACAACATGCATTGTGTGTCAGTGCTCCTGGCGCAGATCACCAGGGCTGGTTATTTGGCGGGCCTGTGCTTCCACTCCCTCCCGGCTCTGATTCTTTTCCTCCCGCAGGTGCGCTGGGGTGGGGGAGTGCTAAGTTCCCGCCGGGTCTTGGCTTTGTATCTTACCCGCTTTGTGAGGTGCTGAGTTCTCGCCACTGTAGCTGTAGCCTGGCTGTTGTATTGTATCTTCTGGTCTCTCTTTTAGGAATAGTTGTATTTGTTGTATTTTCACAAATATATGTGGTTTTGGGAGGAGATTTCCGCCGCCCTGCTCACACCGCCATCTTCCCAGACGTTCTTTGGTTTATCATTTTTATTATTCTTTTTGAAGAACCAATTTTTGGTCCTGTTAGTTTTCTGTATAATTTTTCAGTTTTCTGTTTCTTCAATTTCTGCTCTTATTTGTTACTTCCTTCCTACTTATTTTTGGTGTAATTTACAGAAGCCACTTTTGATGGTAATACATTCCAATATTTTCAATTCTTTTTGGTTGCTTTGATTTGACATTTAGGTGGTTCTGGAAATTTATAACTTTTGAGAGCTCTTTAGTTTTCTGTTATGTTTGTGCATTCATGCTCTAAGGGATTATTATCTATTCCCTGTTCACAGATTAGATATGAAAAAGTAGGCTTTCTCTCCCCTATTTAAATGAGCAATTCAGATAAAACTCCAGTGAGTGAAAAGATTTGTTTGATAATTATGTAAGACTCCTACATGTTTTGTTTTCCTGCAAATGGAATCATTAAAGAAAGTGCAGCTTTTGGAGAGATGCAGTGAATTAGAAGCTTGGTCCAATACTAGACTTTATACGTCATGAAAATTCTGTGTGAATCAGAGTAATAAATGATTATAAATGATTAATCTTTGGCATTAAAATTAATAGCTAGATTTGAGTTTAAAAGAATATCTTGAGTTCACTTCTAAATTGAGTTAACTGTAGCTTCAATCAATAATCTATAAACCATCCTTCTGTGAGTTCCTGCTGGCCCTTCTTTCCCCGTCTGTAGTACCTGTATTGCAGACCATATCTAAGTTCATTTCATCCCCTCCTTGCAGACCCTTTTGGCTTAGCCCCTGCCACAGCTCTGATGGCGGTAGATCTAGGCCCTTCCCTGGCTCCCCAAACCCTCTGCCTATGGGCTTGTGCATTGTTCCTCACTTCCATGCATGTGAATTGAGGTTGCTACTGAGTGCTCCATATTTAAATTCCCAGAGTCTCTGAAGATCTGGGGTTTGTCCTGCTCTTATTAGTTACCTCCCCTAATGCCAGGGCCTTGCTCTTGGGCCTTACTGAGTCCCTGGGGTCTTGCTCAACACAGGTTATTCTTCCTGCCTGCCTTGATTCTGGAGCATCATGCCTGGCTGTTCTTTATCCATCTCCCTACCTGCAAGGCCACAGCTCCCAGGGAACCTGGGTTTCCTCTCCTTTGTCTGAGGGCCTGTCCCCCACTGTGACCCCCTGGAGCCCTGTCTGTAAGGCTTCTGGCACACCCAGTGAAATCCCAGGCTGGTTCATACCTTTCTGCCCAACTTGTTCACTTCAAGTAAATGGCAGTGCTTTGTCACATCCTGAGAAATGATTGTTCCAAACTTTAGAATTTTGAAATCTAATAATATTCTTTGATAGTGAAATTAAATATGTCAAGTATTTAAAATTATTGATACTGATTCTGTATAATCTTTTCATGCACATTAGAACTTAATTTCTGTGAAATTTTTCAGGTGTATAAACATCTCTTGCCTGTACACAAAAGAAGTTTTCAATAAATACTGTTTATTTTCATTCACTTTGTTATGTGAGGCAAAAATGTCTCTCAGGGATTTGTAATGGATGACAAATCCCTTTTCATAAAATATAATTTTATTTAGATTTTGTCAAATATAATAAAATACCTTATTCAAGCATTGTTTAACTCAACATACTAGTCCTATAAATCCACATAGGCTCACAACTTTTGAGGTAATGATAATAATACTGAGTTAATTGATAAGAATTGATTAGTCCATACATATTCATTATTGAAGGAAAAAATATCATTGTCATTTCACAACATATCATAATCTTCCTGGCTTACTGAGAGAGAACACGCTCCACAGCCAGAATGCTTCCCTGTTTAGTGAAAGTATGTGGGTTGGAAAAATAGTGCCCTAGGGCCTCCTACAACCAGGAAGAGAGTATTTTCTATGGAATAATTTAAGTGGACATTTTAAGGATGACCACAAAGGAGAGTGGCAAACCTAGGAATACGAAATCACTGAGAATGTTGAAACCTGGGAGGCAAAGCTGATTAGACTGAAGACGCATCCTTTGGACCTAATGGGGTCTTCATTATGGAGCTTACTTATCTACGTCTTCAGCTTTAACCTCTCTCCAGAGTACTGGACTGAAATTTCCAACCCTTTGTTAGACTATCTAAAGCTGCCTAAATACCACATATCCAAAATGGAAGTATTCATTACTTGAGCAGTTACTCACTGGGCCCACTGTATGTCAGGTACTGTGAACACAAGAGACATGGTCTCTGCCTACAGTCCATCTTCTCTCCCCATTGCCTTCCTTCCTGGGTTCCTTCCCAGCCCTGTGCTGGGAGTTATCCCCCTGCCCCATCCACTCCTCCTACTATCCTGTCACTTGGCTGATCCTTTCTCCTTGGTTTATCTCCCTACCCATCCTCTCCTGTGCAGCCCTTCTAACACTGCCCTGGTGCAGTGGCTTCCTAATAGCTTCCTTTTATTTATTTATTTTACAATTGTGGTAAGAACACTTAACATGAGATTTACTCTCTTAACAAATTTTTAAGTGTACAGTACAGTATTGTTAACTGTAGTCACAATGTTGTGCAGAACTTCTCTAGAACTTACTTATCTTGTATAACTGAAACTTTGTATCTGTTGAACAACTCCCCATTTCTCAATAGCTTTCTGAAAGGTCCCAGCATCCCTTCTCGCTTCTCCATTCTCCTGTGCTTATGCTTTGCTACATGCGTTCCAGAACTCATTGTATTTGCTTGCTTGTATCTCTCCTATGGGTACGCTGAACCATGTGGGATTACGGGCTATCTTATTCATTAGTATATCCTCAGCACCTACCACAGTGGCATTTGGCAGTTACATGTTGCAGGATATTTCCTGGAAGGAGGGGATGAAAATGAATGAATGAATATAAAAACAGTTTGAGTCATGTTTTTAGAAATGTGGTTTAGTGAATATAGCATCAGCTTTAAATTCAGGCTCGCTCCTTCCCTTCCCTGTGTTGTGACCTAGGGCTTAATTTCCTCGTATTTTCATGGGTATATCAACACTGTATCTTGTGAGGGTTAAACGTAGAGAGCATCATTCAAAAAAATCATCAAACTGCTTAAATGTTGTTATTAACACACAAAGCATTTTTTTTCAGTGGCCTCTTGCTTTCTTAATTGAAATTTGTATGTATAGTGTTTATGCTCAGTGTGGTTGGACCATTCAGGTTCTTCTCTGTCCTACATCTGGATGAACTTTCTACATATTTCCTGGTTCCCTTCTCCTGGCCCCTCTGATGCCACTACAGGGTCATGCCTCAGCACCTTTGCTTACCTTGTTCCTCAGCCTAGATTGTCTTCCTACCCCCGAGTCTTCACCTAATACAATCTTAGATACACTTCAAGTGCCACTGGTCTTCTTGAAGCCCCCTGTGTCCCAGTCAGATGTAATCATCTTTCTATTCTCCAACACCATTCCGTAACTTGATTATTTTTCCTTTGATTATACAGAAATTTTTTCTGGGTTCTCATTAATGCTATTCATTAATGAGTACTCTCTCCTATATGGCACATGGTAAAATTGCATATCCCTGCCCACTCAGAGTTAGGTGTAGCCATGTGACTTGCATTAGCCAATGTAATATGAGTAGAAGTAATGTGTATTTAAGCTTTAAAAGCCAGTGCAGTCTTTTTTCTTCTTTAAACTCTATAAAACATTTAATTTATTGGTCTTTTGGGGGAATTTGATGCATCACCATGTATGACAATTGAGCCATTTATCTTATAGCTTCATCAACATTAACTGGTTCATTTTCTGGACACTGCTGAGGGAGGAATCAGCTGTTGATGCAGAGGTTCAAGAGAAAGGCCTTTTGAGAAATGTGCAAGTTCCTTTTGTATGTCTATAAAAGTTTTATTCACTCTGTTAACTTTTCATCATTCACAATGTTTATCTTCTTAAGATTAGTGGTAACTGGTTTTGCTTTGTTTTTAAAGTTTTTTTGCCTTGCTCTATGAAATACATTGCTGGATGTTTGTCCTTTAGTTTGATCCTGGCCATTGTCTTTGCTATCCTCATGCAGCAGCTTGAGCTCCAGGTGATGCCATTGGCATGCAAAGGATCCAGGGGAAAAGCCAGTGCATTCTTCACCAGGTTTTTTTCCCTTTTTCATTTGTCATGTTCAAGATAGTGACCACTCTGCCAGCCTGGGTCCCTGAGACAGCCCCTCTGCTAACTCACAATGTCCATGTTGCTTGAAGAAGGAATAAGCCACTGAAACTGGGGGCTTCTTGGTTACTGTAGCATAATCTAACCTAGTTCATACAGTTTACATGCATGTCTTCCTCACTAGATTACAAACGCCTTAAAAGCAGGCTCTGTGCCTAACTCACTTTATACCCACACTCTCTTCTAACCTCTTTACACCTAGTGATTTTATAATTTTGCTTGAATCTTCCTAGAATACTAGAGAGAGATCTTGATTTGGGAAGCACTGGGAGTGAATCATATCTTAGAAAAACCATATAATATATACTGGAGTAAATATCCCACTTCAAACCTTAGGAAGAAAGAAATTTGAGGAAGAGCAATGGGTTAGAGCCATATAAATAGATTAACTCTGCCATGGACTCATGCACCTTACTGGTGGTGTCACTGAGGAAGGCTGATTTTGTATGTTTTAACATTGGCAAACAAGTTCTAGGAAGACATATATTGAAGTTTTTGCTTTATCCCAACATATATTTTTGTGAAGCTTGAAATATACATGCCACATTTTATTCTCTTGCTTTTTATTTCTAAGTATATTTTTTTCATTTGTAAGCAATCAGTGATTTGCAATGACTTAAAAATCATTAGTAGGAATTAATGAACTAATGCCATACTGGAATTTTTTTCTAGATTTATTAACGAGGTATCTGGTTTAATATTAATTTATGGAGGCAATTTTTTAAAATAAAGGCAAAGTGCCTGAGTCATTCCAATTAGATAAATGTACAGTTTTAATAGCACAAATAGAAATACTCATTTTACTGGCTTGAAAAGAAGTTGAATGGTTTATATTACATGACTTTCTTAATCAGTCATGTCTGTGATTCACTAATGTACCTTCCCAGCAGCTGGATTTAGGCTTCAGTGGCACGGCTCTATAAGTCCATTTTTCCAGAAGAGGAAACACTTTCAAAGAGTAAAATTGTACTGCCATAACTCCTGTCCCCAGCATTACAGGAATGCACTGTAGCTTCCCCCCACCCCTCTCCCTCTCTCCATCACTGAACTCATTGTATATCGATCATATTTGTGATTGATAACTCCCTGGAAGATAGATTTTTATTAAAAGGATTGTGGAATTTATTTTTAAATATCTACAGACTCTTTATTAGAAATCCAATTGATATTTTTAGTTAGAAATCTATTGTTTTTATTTTATTTAAATTACTCCTGTGCAGGAGTCCACGGACCATGATGTCATTATCCGTTTTCCTATGGATAGACATATCACCGTTATCATCTCCTGGTGCAGGTAAACCAACCAGGGGTGCAATACCATAATATGTGGAATGAAAGAAAGAATGATATATATGATAAACACCATTTAAATAAAGTTCAAACACAAACTTACATACATGCATGACAAAACTATACATTAAAAAGACTAGACAATGATAAAGACAAAATTCAGGATAGTGGTGGTTTCACAGGGAGGGAGGAGGATGTGACTTTGTGGAGGACATGCAGGGACATCATTGTTTGGAAATGTGTTTCTTAATCTGGGTGATGGGCCCATGTATTATTAATTTTATTTTCCTTTATGCCATATATATACACTTTATATGTTTACATTAGTGTATATTTGCATTTATATGTTTGAAATGTTTTATAAGAAAAGAGTTGTTTTCTCTTGTAAGCCATGTGCTCAATGTCAAAATCATGCATTTTGGTGCTGAGAAGTAATCATTTGACAAACTAGATTTCTAAGAAGAATTCTTAATTGACTGTTGACATCTGGTAGGTACTGAAAGAAGGATAATATATCTTAGAGGTTGGCAAACAATAGCTCACATGTTAAAGTTGGTCAACCATCTGTTTTTGTATGGCCCATAAGCTAAGAATGATTTTACATTTTAAAGTTCATTTGAATGAAATTTTCACTTTAAATGCAAAAAATCCAAAGAAGCATAGTATTTCATGACCTGTGAAAATTATATGATATTCAAATTTCAGTGTCCATGAATAAAGTAGTGGAACACAGATGTGTTCATTTATTTACATATTGCCCATGGCTGCTTTTACACTGTATGGCAGAGTCAAGTAGTGGTAGCAGACACACTGTGGCCTTCAAAGATGAAGATAATTACTATTTGACCCTTTACAGAAAAAGAGTATAATGGAAAAGAAACTGATGTTAGGTAAAATTAGCTCTAAATTTTTAGAATCAGGCAAACTTCTGTTTGAATCTTTGCTCAACTCCTTACTAAACAGAGCTCTCTGATCCTCAGTAGAAATTGTTTAAAGAACACTGAATGTGAAAATGCCTAGCAAACCAATCGGCATACATTGACGACTGTTTCTTTCTTTTTTTAAATTTAGGTATCGTTAATTTACAATAACTTGAACAACATTATGGTTACTAAACCCCCTATTATCAAGTCTCCCCCACATACCCCATTCAGTCACTGTCCATCAGTGTAGTAAGATGCTATAGAATCATTACTTGTCTTCTCTATGAATACTGCCTTTCCCATGTCCCGTGCCACTGCATTACGTATGCTAATTGTAATGCCCCTTTCCCCTCCTCATCGCTCCCTTCCCAGTGGTAGTCCCTTTCCCTGTGGTAACTGTTGGTCCATTCTTGGGTTCTGTGAGTCTTGAGTCAGCTGCTGTTTTGTTCCTTCAGTTTTTCCTTTGTTCTTATACTCCACAGATGAGTGAAATCATTTGATATTTGTCTTTCTCCACCTGGCTTATTTCACTGAGCATAATACCCTTTAGCTCCATCCATGTTGTTGCAAATGGTAGGATTTGTTTTCTTCTTATGGCTGAATAGTATTCCATTGTATATATGTACCACATCTTCTTTATTCATTCATCTACTGATGGACACCTAGGTTGCTTCCATTTCTTGGCTATTGTAAATAGTGCTGCGATAAACATAGGGCTGCATCTGTCTTTTTCAACTGGGCTGCTGCATTCTTAGGGTAAATTCCTAGGAGTAGAATTCCTGGGTCAAATGGTATTTCTATTTTGAGTTTTTTGAGGAACCTCCATATTGCTTTCCACAATGGTTGAATTAGTTTACATTCCCACCAACAGTGTAGGAGGGTTCCTCTTTCTCCACATCCTCGCCAACATTTGTTGTTTGTGTTTTGGATGTTAGCCATCCTTACTGGTGTGAGGTGATATCTCATTGTGGTTTTAATCTGCATTTCCCTGATGGTTAGCGATGTGGAGCATCTTTTCATGTGCCTGTTGGCCATCTGAATTTCTTCTTTGGAGAAGTGTCTGTTCAGCTCCTCTGCCCATTGTTTAACTGGCTTGTTTGCGTTTTGTTTGTTGAGGTACATGAGCTCTTTATATATTTTGGATGGCAACCCCTTATTTGATATGTCATTTATGAATATATTCTCCCATACTGTAGGATGTGTTTTTGTTCTAGTGATGGTGTCCTTTGCTGTATAGAAGCTTTTTAATTTGATATAGTCCCACTTGTTTATTTTTGCTTTTGTTACCCTTGCCCGGGGAGATATGTTCATGAAGAAGTTGCTCATGTTTATGTCCAAGAGACTTTTCCCTATGTTTTTTTTCTAAGAGTTTAATTGTTCATGACTTACATTCAGGTCTTTGATCCATTTTGAGTTTACTTTTGTGTATCGTGTTAGACAGTAATCCAGTTTCATTCTCTTACATGTAGCTGTCCAGTTTTGCCAACACCAGATATTGAAGAGGCTGTCATTTCCCCATTGTATATCCATGGTTCCTTTATCGTATATTAATTGACCATATATGCTTGGGTTTATATATGGGCCCTCTAGTCTGTTCCACTGCTCTGTGGGTCTGTTCTTGGGCCAATACCAAATTGTCTTGATTACTGTGGCTTTGTAGTAGAGCTTGAAATCAGGGAGCATAATACCCCCTGCTTTATTCTTCCTTCTCAGAATAGCTTTGGCTATTCGGGGTCTTTTGTCATTCTATACGAATTTTAGAACTATTTGCTCTAGTTCATTGAAGAATGCTGTAGGTATTTTAATTAGGGATTGCGTTGAATCTGTAGATTGCTTTAGGCAGGATGGCCATTTTCACAATATTAATTCTTCCTAGCCAAGAGTATGAGATGAATTTCCATTTATTAGTGTCCTCTTTAATTTCTCTTAAGAGTGTCTTGTAGTTTTCAGGATATAGGTCTTTCACTTCCTTGGTTAGGTTTATTCCTAGGTATTTTATTCTTGATGCGATTGTGAATGGAATTGTTTTCCTGATTTCTGTTTCTGCTAGTTCACTGTTAGTGTATAGGAATGCAACAGATTTCTGTGTATTAATTTTGTATCCTGCAACCTTGCTGCATTCTGATATTAGATCTAGTAATTTTGGAGTGGATTCTTTACAGTTTTTTATGTACACTATCATGTCATCTGCAAACAGGGACAGTTTGACTTCTTCCTTACCAATCTGGATGGCTTTTATTTCTTTGTGTTGTCTGATTGCCGTGGCTACGACCTCCAGAACTATGGTGAATAAAAGTGGGGATAGAGGGCATCCTTGTCTTCTTCCCGATGTTAAAGGAAAAGCTTTCAGTTTCTCACTCTTAAGTATAATGTTGGCTGTGGGTTTGTCATATATGGCCTTTATTATGTTGAGATACTTGCCCTCTATACCCATTTTATTGAGAGTTTTTATCATGAATGGATATTGAATTTGTCGAACGCTTTTTCAGCATCTATGGAGATGATCATGTGGTTTTTGTGATTTTTGTGGATGTAGTGGATGATGTTGATGGATTTTCGAATGTTGTACCATCCTTGCATCCCTGGGATGAATCTCACTTGATCATGATGGATGATCTTTTTGGTGTATTTTTGAATTCGGTTTGCTAATATTTTGTTGAATATTTTTGCATCTATGTTCATTAGGGATATTCGTCTGTAATTTTCTTTTTTTTGTGGTGTCTTTGCCTGGTTTCGATATCAGAGTGATGTTGGTCTCGTAGAATGAATTTGGGAGTATTCCTTCCTCTTCTACTTTTTGAAAAACTTTAAGGAGAATGGGTATTAGGTCTTCACTAAATGTTTGGTAAAATTCAGCAGTGAAACCATCTGGTCCAGCGGTTTTGTTCTTAGGTAGTTTTTTGATTACCAATTCCATTTCTTTGCTGGTAATTGTTCTATTCATATTTTCTGTTTCTTCCTGGGTCAGCCTTGGAAGGTTGTATTTTTCTAGAAAGTTATCCATTACTTCTAGGTTATCCAGTTTGTTAGTATATAATTTTTCATAGTATTCTCTCATAATTCTTTGTATTTCTGTGGTGTCTTTAGTGATTTTTCCTTTCTCATTTCTGATTCTGTTTATGTGTGTAGACTCTCTTTTTTCTTGATAAGTCTGGCAAAGGGTTTTTCTATTTTGTTTATTTTCTCGAAGAACCAGCTTCTGCTTTCATTGATTCTTTCTATTGTTTTATTCTTCTCAATTTTATTTATTTTTGCTTTAATCTTTATTATGTCCCTCCTTCTACTGACTTTGGGCCTCATGTGTTCTTCCTTTTCTAGTTTCATTAATTGTGAATTTAGACTGTTCAATTGGGATTGTTCTTCTTTCCTGAGGTAGGCCTGTATTGCAATATATTTCCCTCTTAGCACTTCCTTCGGTGCACCCCAGAGATTTTGTGGTGTTGAATTATTGTTGTCATTTGTCTCTATATATTCCTTAATCTGTGTTTTATTTAATCATTGATCCATTGATTATTTAGGAGCATGTTATTAAGCCTCCATGTGTTTGTGGGATTTTTCATTTTCTTTGTGTAATTTATTTCTAGTCTCTTACCTTTGTGATCTGAGAAGCAGGTTGGTACAAGTTCAATCTTTTAAAATTTACTGACGTTCTTTTTGTGGCCTAATATATGATCTGTTCTTGAAAATGTTCCATGTGCACATGAGAAGAATGTGTATCCTGTTGCTTTTGGATGGAGTGTTCTGTAGATGTCTGTTAGGTACATCTGTTCTAATATGTTGTTTAGTGTCTCTTTATCTTTATTTATTTTCTGTCTGGTTCATCTGTCCTTTGGAGTGAGTGGTGTGTTGAAGTCTCCTAAAATGACTGCATTGCATTCTATTTCCCCCTTTAATTCTGTTAGTATTTGTTTCACATATGTAGGTGATCCTGTGGTGAGTGCATAGACATTTATAATAGTTATATCCTCTTGTTGTACTGACCCTTTTATCATTACGTAATGTCCTTCTTTGTCTTTTGTGACTTTCTTTGTTTTGAAGTCTATTTTGTCTGATACAAGTACTGCAACTCCTGCTTTTTTATCACTCTTAGTTGCATTAAATATCTTTTTCCATCCCTTTACTTTCAGTCTGTGTATGTCTTTGGGTTTGAAGTGAGTCTCTTGTAGGCAGTGTATAGATGGGTCTTGTTTTTTTATCCATTCAGTAACTCTATGTCTTTTGATTGGTGCATTCAGTCCATTTACATTTAGGGTAATTATCGGTAGGTATGTACTTATTGCCACTGCAGGCCTTAGATTTGTGGTTACCAAAGGTTCAATGGTTATTCCCTTATTATCTAGCAGTCTAATTTAACTCACTTTTTATGCTATTACAAACACACCTAAAGCTTCTGGGTTTTTTCCTCATTTTCTTCCTCCTCCATTCTTTGTATGTTATGAATCATATTCTGTACTCTTTGTCTACCCTTGGGTGACATCTATTTAGCCTTAGGAATTCTTCCATGTATAGGAGTCCCTCCAAAATGCACTGTAGAGGTGGTTTGTGGGAGGTAAATTCTCTCAGCTTTTGGTTGTCTGAAAATTGTTTTATCCCTCCTTCAAATTTATTTTATTTTATATAATTTATTTTATTATCATTAATATACAATTACATGTGCAATATTACGGTTATTAAACTAACCCTTCATCAGGTCCCCCCCACCAACCCCATTACAGTCACTGTCCATCAGCCTAGTGAGATGCTATAGAATCACTACTTGTCTTCTCTGAGTTGTACTGCCCTCCCCGTGCCCCCGCAACATTATGTCTGCTAATCGTAATGCCCCTTTTTCCCTCTTAGCCCTCCCTTCCCGCCCATTTTCCCCAGTCCTTTTCCCTTTGGTAACTATTAGTCCGTTCTTGGGTTCTGTGAGTCTGCTGCTGTTTTGTTCCTTCAGTATTTTTTCTTTGTTCTTATACTCCACATATGAGTGAAATCATTTGGTACTTGCCTTTTTCAGCTTGGCTTTTTTCACTGAGCATAATACGATCTAGCTCCATCCATGTTGTTGCAAATGGTAGGATTTGTTTTCTTCTTATGGCTGAATAATATTCCATTGTGTATATGTACCGCCTCTTTTTTATCCATTCATCTACTGATGGACACTTAGGTTGCTTCCATTTCTTGGCTATTGTAAATAGTGCTGCAATAAACATAGGGGTGCATCTGTCCTTTTCAAATTGGGCTGCTGCATTCTTAGGGTAAATTCCTAGGAGTGGAATTCCTGGGTCAAATGGTATTTCTATTTTGAGTTTTTTGAGGAACCTCCATACTGCTTTCCACAATGGTAGAACTAATTTGCAGTCCCACCAGCAGTGTAGGAGGGTTCCCTTTTCTCCACATCCTCGCCAACATTTGTTGTTGTTTGTGTTTTGAATGTTGGCCATCCTCACTGGTGTGAGGTGATATCTCATTGTGGTTTTAATCTGCATTTCTCTGATGATTAGCGATGTGGAGCATCTTTTCATGTGCCTGTTGGCCATCTGAATTTCTTCTTTGGAGAAGTGTCTATTCATGTCCTCTGCCCATTTCTTAATTGGATTATTTGCTTTCTGTTTGTTAAGGTGCATAAGTTCTTTATATATTTTGGATGTCAACCCTTTATCAGATACGTTTTTTATGAATATATTCTCCCATACTGTAGGATGTCTTTTTGTTCTACTAATGGTGTCCTTTGCTGTACAGAAGCTTTTCAGCTTGATATAGTCCCACTTGTTCATTTTTGCTTTTGTTTCCCTTGCCCGGGGAGATATGTTCATGAAGAAGTTGCTCATGTTTATGTCCAAGAGATTTTTGCCTATGTTTTTTTCTAAGAGTTTTATGGTTTCATGACTTACATTCAAGTCTTTGATCCACCTTGAGTTTACCTTTGTGTATGGGGCTAGACAGTAGTCCAGTTTCATTCTCTTACATGTAGCTGTCCAGTTTTTCCAACACCAGCTGCTGAAGAGGCTGTCATCTCCCATTGTATATCCAAGGCACTTTTATCAAATATTAATTGACTGTATATGTTTGGGTTAATGTTTGAATTTTCTATTCTGTTCCACTGGTCTGTGGGTCTGTTTTTGTGCCAATACCAAATTTTCTTGATAACTGTGGCTTTGTAGTAGAGGTTGAAGTCAGGGAGTGTAATTCCCCCTGTTTTATTCCTCCTTCTCAGGATTGATTTGGCTATTCTAGGTCTTTTGTGGTTCCATATGAATTTTAGAATTATTTGTTCCAGTTCATTGAAGAAAGCTGTTGGTAGTTTGATAGGGATTGCATTGACTCTGTAGATTGCTTTAGGTAGTATAGCCATTTTGACAATATTTATTCTTCCTAGCCAAGAGCATGGGATGCATTTCCATTTGTTAGTGTCCTCTTTAATTTC
Organism: Smutsia gigantea; assembly: GCA_032199065.1. Taxonomy (NCBI): domain Eukaryota; kingdom Metazoa; phylum Chordata; class Mammalia; order Pholidota; family Manidae; genus Smutsia; species Smutsia gigantea. Next base: position 179,481 of record JAVSCE010021727.1, on the reverse strand, counting down.
TCTTAGGAGTGTCTTGTAGTTTTCAGAGTACAGGTCTTTCACTTCCTTCGTTAGGTTTATTCCTAGGTATTTTATTCTTTTTGATGCAATTGTGAATGGAATTGTTTTTCTGATTTCTCTTTCTGTTAGTTCATCATTAGTGTATAGGAAAGCAACAGATTTCTGTGTGTTAATTTTGTATCCTGCAACTTTGCTGAATTCAGATATTAGTTCTAGTAGTTTTGGAATGGAATCTTTAGGGTTTTTTATGTACAGTATCATGTCATCTGCAAATAGTGACAATTTGACTTCTTCTTTACCAATCTGGATGCCTTGTATGTCTTTGTTTTGTCTGATTGCTGTGGCTAGGACCTCCAGTACTATGTTGAATAACAGTGGAGAGAGTGGGCATCCCTGTCTTGTTCCCGATCTTAGATGAAAAGCTTTCAGCGTCTCGCCATTACGTATGATGTTAGCTGTGGGTTTGTCATATATAGCCTTTATGATGTTGAGGTACTTGCCGTCTATACCCATTTTGTTGAGAGTTTTAATCAGGAATGGATGCTGAATTTTGTCAAATGCTTTTTCAGCATCTATGGAGATGATCATGTGGTTTTTGTTCTTCTTTTTGTTGATGTGGTGGATGATGTTGATGGATTTTCGAATGTTGTACCATCCTTGCATCCCTGGGATGAATCCCACTTGATCATGGTGTATGATCCTCTTGATGTATTTTTGAATTCGGTTTGTTAATATTTTGTTGAGTATTTTTGCATCTACGTTCATCAGGGATATTGGTCTGTAATTTTATTTTTTGGTGAGGTCTTTGCCAGGTTTTGGTATTAGAGTGATGCTGGCTTCATAGAATGAGTTTGGAAGGATTCCCTCCTCTTCTATTTTTTGGAAAACTCTAAGGAGAATCGGTGTTATTTCTTCTCTATATGTCTGGTAGAATTCAGAGGTGAATCCATCCGGTGCGGTGGTTTTGTTCTTGGGTATTTTTTTGATTACCAATTCGATTTCGTCGCTGGTGCTTGGTCTGTTTAGTTTTTCTGTTTCTTGCTTGGTCAGTCTTGGAAGGTTGTATTTTTCTAAGAAGTTGTCCATTTCTTCTATGTTTTCCAGCTTGTTAGCATATAGATTCTCATAATATTCTCTTATGATTCTTTGTATTTCTGTGGGGTCCGTCGTGATTTTTCCTTTCTCATTTCTGATTGTGTTTATGTGTGTAGATTCTCTTTTTCTCTTAATGAGTCTGGCTAGGGGTTTATCTATTTTGTTTATTTTTTCAAAGAACCAGCTCTTGGTTTTATTGATTTTTTCTATTGTTTTATTCTTCTCAATTTTATTTATTTCTTCTCTAATCTGTATTATGTCCCTCCTTCTGGTGGTTTTGGGCCTCATTTGTTCTTCTTTTTCCAATTTCAGTAATTGTATCTTTAGACTATTCATTTGGGAATGTTCTTCCTTCTTTAAATAGGCCTGGATTGCATTATACTTTCCTCTTAGAACTGCCTTTGCTGCGTCCCACAGAAGTTGTGTCTTTGTGTTGTTGTTGTCATTAGTCTCCATATATTCTTTGATTTCTGTTTTGATTTGGTCATTAACCCATTGATTAATTAGGAGAGTGTTGTTAAGTCTCCATGTATTTGTGAGCCTTTTTGATTTCTTTCTAAAATTTATTTCTAGTTTTATACCTTGGTGATCTGAGACGTTGGTTGGTAGGATTTCAATATTTTTGAAATTACTGAGGTTCTTTTTGTGGCCTAGTATGTGGTCTATTCTGGAAAATGTTCCATGTGCACTTGAGAAGAATGTGTATCCTGTTGCTTTTGGGTATAGAGTTCTGTAGATGTCTGTTAGGTCCATCTGTTCTAGTGTGTTGTTCAGTGCCTCTGTGTCTTTACTTATTTTCTGCCTGGTTGATCTGTCCTCTGCAGTGAGTGGTGTGTTGAAGTCTCCTAAGATGAATGCATTGCTGTCTATTTCCTCCTTTAATTCTGTTAGTATTTGTCTCACATATGCTGGCGCTCCTGTGTTGGGTGCATATATATTTATAATGGTTATATCTTCTTGTTGAACTGACCCCTTTATCATTATGTAATGTCCTTCTTTATCTTTTGCTACTTTCTTCGTTTTGAAGTCTATTTTGTCTGATACAAGTACTGCAACACCTGCTTTTTTCTCTTTGTTGTTTGCATGAAATATCTTTTTCCATCCCTTCACTTTTAGTCTGTGTATATCTTTGGATTTGAGGTGAGTTTCTTGTAGGCAGCATATAGATGGGTCTTGCTTTTTTATCCATTCTGTTACTCTGTGTCTTTTGATTGGTGCATTCAGGCCATTTACATTTAGGGTGATTATTGATAGATATGTACTTATTGCTGTTGCTGGCTTTAGATTCGTGGTTACCAAGGGTTCAAGGGTTGCTTCTTTACTATCTAACAATCTAACTTAACTTTCTTGTTAAGTTTTTGTAAACACAGTCTGATGTTTATTTCTCTCCCTTCTTATTCCTCCTCCTCCATTCTTTCTATACTAGGTGTTTTATTCTTTGCCTCTAGTTAGTATTTGGATGGTCTGCTTTCTTTGCTGTGATTTTATTTTCTCTGGTGACATCTTTTTAGCCTTAGGTGTGATTCCATCTAGAGCAGTCCATTTAAGATATCCTGTAGTGGTGGTTTATGAGAGGCAAACTCTCTCAACTTTCGTTTGTCTGGAAATTGTTTAATCCCTCCATCATATTTAAATGATAATCGTGCTGGATACAATATTCTTGGTTCGAGGCCCTTCTGTTTCATAACGTTAAATATGTCATGCCATTCTCTTCTGGCCTGTAAGGTTTCTGTTGAGAAGTCTGATGATAGTCTGATGGGTTTTCCTTTGTAGGTGACCTTTTTTCTCCCTCTAGCTGCCTTTAATACTTTGTCCTTATCTTTGATTTTTGCTATTTTAATTATTATGTGTCTTGGTGTTGTCTTCCTTGGGTCCCTTGTGTTGGGAGATCTATGAGCTTCGGTGGACTGCGAGACTACTTCCTTCCCCAGCGTGGGAAAGTTTTCAGCAATTATTTCTTCAAAGACACTTTCTATCCCTTTTTCTCTCTCTTCTTCCTCTGCTACTCCTGTAATGCGAATAATGTTCCGTTTGGATTGGTCACCCAGTTCTCTTAATATTCTTTCATTCCTAGAAATCCTTTTATCTCTCTCTGCCTCAGCTACTCTGTACTCCTGTTCTCTGTTTTCTATTCCATTAACAGTCTCTCGCATCTCATCCATTCTGCTGTTAAGCCCGTCGATCGCTTGTCTGATTTCTGCATTGTCCTTCCTCAGTTCTCTCACTTCCTCCCTCAGCTCTTGCACATTTCTCTGTAGGTCCATCAGCATGGTTATGACTTTTATTCTGAATTCTTTTTCAGGAAGACTGTGCATTTCCATCCCTTCAGACTCCTTCTGTTGGGTTGTCTGGTTGATTTTAGTGTGAACCATATTCCTCTGTCTTTTCATGGCTGTAGAATTGGTCACTGATAGTTGCCACGTATGTCAGCTGGGCTCTTTAAGACTTTAAAAAGAGAAGAAAAAAAAGAGAAAAAAAAGGAAAAAAAAGAAGAAAGAAAGAAAGAAAGAAAAAAAGAAAAAAGAAAGAAAAGAAAAAACAAAAACAAAACAAAACAAAAAACAGAAACATGCCGTCCGGACGTATATTCTGTGGGAATGCTGTAGGTGGCGCTATTGCCCCACTATTCCACAGCTGTGACTGCGCCGCTCCGCAGGGCTCTTTATCGAGTGGGAACGAATAGGAGGCTGTTGATCTCAGGGAGAAGTGTAAGTATGGCTACGCTTCCTCAGTCACCAGCTAAGGCGTCTGAATCTCCCCATGGCTCCCAGCCTGCTGGGCTGAGTGTGCTGGGGCGATCCGGCTCCTCCGCTGGGCCCCTGTCTCTTTAAGACCGCTGAAGAAAGCATGCGGTTTTTTTTTTTTCCTTTCCGGGAACCGGCTGGAAGCACCCTGGCACGTTCCCCACTCAGATCCTGCCCCTCTGTCTCTCCAATCTCCGCTGCACTGAGCGATGTGGGTCAGCGCTCCCCGCGCAGATCACCGGGGCTGGCTACTTCGCGGGGAGTACTTCCACTCCCTCCCGGCTCTGAATCCTCTCCTTCTGCTGGTGCGCTTGGGTCCCTCCTTCAAATTTAAATGATAACCTTGCTGGGTAGAGTATTCTTGGTTCAAGGCCCTTCTGCTTCATTGCATTAAATATATCATGACACTCCCTTCTGGCTTATAAGGTTTCTGTTGAGAAATCTGATGATAGCCTGATGCGCTTTTCTTTGTATGTGATCTTTTTTCTCTCTCTGGCTGCTTTTAATAGTCTGTCCTTATCCTTGATCTTTGCCATTTTAATTATTATATGTTTTGATGTTGTCTTCCTTGTGTCCTTTTGTGTTGGGAGATCTGTGCACCTCCATGGCTTGAAAGACTATCTCCTTCCTCAGACTGGGGAAGTTTTCAGCAATTACCTCCTCAATAACACTTTCTATCCCTCTTTGTCTGTCTTCTTCTTCTGGTACCCCTATAATGTGAATATTGTTCCGTTTGGATTTGTTACACAGTTCTCTCAATATTCTTTCATTCTTAGTGATTCTTTTTTCTCTCTGTGCCTCAGCTTCTTTGTATTCCTCTTCTCTAATTTCTGTTCCATTCACCGTCTCTTCTACTACGTCTAATCTCTTTTAAATCCCTTCATTGTATGTTTCATTTCAGATATGGGATTTCTTAATGATTGAATCTCTGACTTAAATTTGTTCTTGAGTTCAAGAATATTTTTCTATACCTCCATAAGCATGTTTACAATTTTTATTTTGAACTCTCTTTCAGGAAGATTGGTGAGTTATGTTTCATTTGGCCCTTTTTCTGGGGTTTGTGAGATTTTGGTCTGAACCATATTCTTTTGATGTTTCATATTTCTGTGTGGTGCCCACTAGTGCACAGAAACTCCAGTCTCTGGAGGTGCTCAGCCCCTAGAGTGAGGTTGGGGGTCCTAGGGGAGCAGAGCTCATGCTTGAGGGGAGGAAAGATCTGTTTCCTGATTCCTGTCTGTGTTGCCTGTCTCCAGTGTCAGAGCCAGTGGGCCAAGCACACACGTGTAAGCCTCTGTGCTTTGTATCTCTAGCTGTTGTAGGTGGGGCCTCACTCTGGCCTGATGCCAGTGCAGTGACTGCCGGTTTGTGAGCAGGTGCCTGCATGCCAGTATGAAGGCTTGGTAGCTGTGTATCACAGTGGGGGGCCTCAGAGCTGAGTAGGTAGTCAAGGGGATGGAGCACCTGAAGCTCCTCAAAATTCTCAACCTGCTGATAAGAGCGCACCGAGACAACATTTTCCACCTCTCCGTTCTCCCGCACCGCAAGCTTCGTGCAAACCCCGCCCCTTCAGCAGTCCTCTCGCTGCTAGGAAGCCTCTCAGACTGCCCACCCCTCCTCTGACACAGCCAGCTGGGCGTGGATCCTATCCTCCACAAATGGCTGGAATGCCAGTCTTCCAGGCTCTCCACCCATCCGAGCTCCCCAATGTCCAGAGCACCACACAATAGAGGCTTCGGCTCACAAAGCAGATCTCCAGGGCTAGGTGTTCAGCAGTCATAGGCTTCCACCCTCTCCCCGCTCTGTTTCTCTTCCTTCCAGGTGAGCTGGGGTGGGGGAAGGGGTGGGGTCCTGCTGATTAAGGCTTTCGTATATTCCCCTATTTTGTGATGTCTGCTCTGTTTGTGAGGTATGTATGCAGTCTGGTTCAGCCTTCTTTCTTCTTGCTGTTTTAGGGTTAGTTGTATTAATTAACTATGTTTTTGTACTATTTCTGGTTTGGGGAGGAGTTCTCTGTGTCACCTCTCATGCCGCCATCTTGAATCCCCATCTCTTGATTCTTTCTATTTGAGATCAAATTTGTGGCTTATATTAGCCAAAAGGATCTGAGCAAGACTTCTCTTTGCAAGTTTATTTTAGTCATGTTTGGATAACTTGCATATATGGACTGAGCTTAGAGAAGTCACCTTATATGCCGAGCCTCAGTTTGCCCATCTGTAAAGTGACAAAATGACTATTTCTAAATGTTATGTTGAAGATTAGGAATAACAATGGTTATTACTCGTACTGGCTCCGATCCCTGCTTACAATCTGGTTATTTACATGGTAGCTTTCTCTAGAGAACATGATGCTCATTTGAAATCCAGCCCCTTTTTTGCAGGTAGCGACAGAGCAGATCTAGAAGCCTAGAGGTCAAGCTGATCTAGAGCTTTGCTACATACTGGGAGATTCTAGGCATCCCACTTAACTACTCTATGCCTTACTTTCCTTTTGTATTTGAAGAAGGACCAGATGGCTTCCTAGAAGGTTCAAAGTGTGGACTTAGGTTTTAAAGGTATCACCTATGATTTCATCAAAATGAAGCTTGAATTAAAGAGTACACTTTAGACAGACTTTTTTGGAGTACCTGTTTTAAAAATATGGACATTTTTCATTATTGAACATGTCCTAAAATAATAAATGTCTCAGAAATCCCCATTACATGAAAGCTTTCAGTATTTTTCTTAAAACTCGCATGAATTTACTCTGATGCTGGCTCAAGGACATAATCTGTCCCTCAAAATGGGAAACTGTCTCTTGGGTCTGTAGGCCCTGGCCACAGCCAGTGTTCTTTGCAGTCTAAATCCAAACCCTAACATATCAGATATTTGAATGGGTGGATGAATGAGCCACTTTTCTAGACAGTGTAATAATTTTGATCCCCAAGCAGTTTATTTACTTATTTACTTTTATTTTTTCCCTTCAGTGGATGAAAACAAATATGGGGAATGAGAAAGGGAAAGAGGGTATTACTTACGTCTACATAGTAGTTGTGTAGGACCCTCAGCTCCAACCCAGCTAGACCTTCCTGGAGATTAAATGTGATCACATGTAGAAAGCCTTGAGAGAGGAGCTGGCAGAGGACTCCGTTGCAATAAGGGATCGGGAGCTGGAATAGTTATCCTCCATGTACTCTGTTTCCTTTGATTTACTTAACCCAGACATTAATTTCTGCTCTTTAATAGAGTCTCATTAGAGTTGAAGATCATTTCCTATGACATGTCTGAGAATATGAAGCAATGTAAATGGGCTAAGTCAGCCTGGGCACTGAAGTGCTGCTTACATGAATTTCCATCACTGGAGGAATACTAGTTTTAAAGTGAAGGTTTATTCATTCTGACTCCCCAGTAGATGTCAGGACTATAGAAGACATAATTCTATGCCCCCACTCTGAGGAGGGTCTGCTTGTCCTTTTATGTAGTATAACAGAATACAGAGAAAGCTTTTCCCTATGGAACCATTTGCCCTGAACAAAAATGCAAAGGAAAATCAGTGACCTTGAATGAGTCTTGTCTGCAGTGTTTTAGGCTTTCAAAGAAACTTTCTTCATTTCTATTTAACATTTTCAATGTAAAAACTATTATAAGAAATCTAATCCATAATTTTTCAAAACCAGTATCACAAATACAGTTTTTATTTTGTACCTAATTTACAAGAAAGGTATGAGGCCCTATGAATTAAAATGTTATGCCGTAAGTCTCAGAATGGCACTTTTAAAAACTGGATTTTGAACTTCTGGTTAATTTTAAATAAATATTTTTGGCGAACTATTAATATCAAGTACAAATGGCATTTTTCATGATCTTTCTTGTCTGCAGGGTTCATGACAGGATTATATTCAGGAAGGGTGCCTATATTTTATAATGTGCTCTTTAATCCATCTTATTCAGATACTTGGAGCAATGTGTGTTTACTTATTGCTCATTCAACAAATATTTATGAAGTATCCATTAGATGCCAGGTTCTATGCTGTTCTGAGGTAATTGATGAACAAAAGCACTAAAATCCCTACCCTCTTGTATCTTTACATTTATTATTCTTTAAAAATTCTGTAGAATTAGAATTAATGACCCCAAGGAGAGAAAGAGTGAGGAAGAGATAATCATTTCAGTTTTACTTTGCATATCTAAAAATCAAAATAAATAACTTATCTGGTGTGCTTAAGGCTTTAAATTCAATTAACTTGGTAATAAATCATTTTAGTTGTGATGCTAAAGGCCTTGTCACTTATAGGTAGTATTTGTTAGGTGCTCATTGAGTCCCAGACACTGTGCTAAGTGTTTATATTTACCACATTTGGCAGATGAAAAAATTGAGTACCAGAGATACAAGTTATATCTTATAACTTCTGACCTTCCTATAGTCCATAAATGGTGGCATTGAGATTCACACCAAATGCAAATCTATAGGAGTCCAAAGTCAAGAGTTCTTATCTATCACATACACTCCCTTCAACCAGGGTCTAGAGCAGAAATCAATGAAGTAACAACATGTACTCAAAAGAAGATCCCTGATGATGGCAAATCCAGAAACCACAGAGTTCACAAAGATAATAATCTAGATAAGTTAGACATTAAAAGTTGAAGTTATGAAAATGAAATCTGATTCAGTTAGGCTGCATTAAGTGTTTTCTGTGTGAGGTGCAGTGCTATGCAATGTGTGTATGTGGATGAAAACACACTGTGTTTGAGGGTAGATGGGTGAGTGTGTGAGAGTGGATGAGTATGTGTGTGTAAGTGTATGGAAGTTTGTGTACTTATGTATGTGTGGTGGAAGGTGGCACTATGAAATAATAATCTGCAAATCAGACTATTTGTCCTTAGAAAGAGGCCTAAACCACAGAAGTAGTGGGATTGTAAAAGAAGGGATGGGTTTCATAATTTTAGTAGTGTGCAAGATCAGATAACCTGAGCAACCCTCCCGAAAAGAATAATTTAAAGGGCTGGATAAAGTATTTAAAATATATTTTATAAAATTCATTTCTGAGCTGATAAGTCAAGGAGTGCTTAGAGGCCAAAAATGAAGTGAAGGTAAAAACCCAGAATGATCAGTCAGTCCTCAAGACAGCCTTTACTCTGGGGCTTGTGCTGAACGCTGGTGTCCTTGGGCTTCCATTGGATAGCCTCAAGGGGTGTAGGTGACAGGAGATAAAACAGGACATCTAACTCTAGGTGCTGATATAGCTAGAACCCCAAAGACCTGGACCCATATTGTAATAGTGACCTAGGTAAAAAAAATAAGTCCCTAGCATAAAGGGTTAGTGAGGAAGAGAGAAATAAACTTGAACATTATGATCACAAGATAGCTCTCATGTCGGCTTGCAACACAAATTTAGTCTGTCTGTGTGGTCTGACAAAACCTCCACAGTAATTCTTAGACAGTGGTAACTCCAGGTGAGCAAATGCAGGCCCTCCAGAGGAATGCACTTTTACCCTGAGTCTCTAAAAATTCCTACAGCTAAAATTCCCAGAAGCATGAGCCTTCAGTGAAAAGAAATCACAACATATACAAGAAAATAAGACATCATAAGTGGAGGCGACAGAAAAGTAGGCAACAGAATCAGGTCCACAAGGACTTTAGATATTTGAAGTGAGCATGATTAATATGTTTAAAATAATAAAAGAAGGGATTAAAATATGAATTAGGAGCAAGACTAAAGTAATTAAGATTGGAAAAAGAACTAAAGCTTCAAAATAAGCAGCAAATTAAGCACAATTGAAGAAAGAGTGAATTGGAAGATGTATCTGAATACTTTGTCTAGGACAGAGAGGTTTAAAAATATGGAGGATAGAGTGAGGTGCATACTAGAATTATGTATGTGGTGAGAGTGTATAACAAGAACAAGAACAAAATAAATTTTCAGGTAAATAAGAATTTTTTCAGACCTGAACTAAAGGAATGTAAGAGATACATATACTTCAGGTGTGAGCAAAATGATTCCAGATAAATATCTAAGAGGCAAGAGAAAAGTGAGCCAAGTAATTGGATAACTAAACATTGGCAGCATGAAACAATAATAATGTCTAACTTGTATGTTAAAAAAACAACTAAAACAATAGTAGAATTAGAATGTGAGCCAGGGAAGATAGGAGTTAAAGTGTTCTCAAATTCCTACAGGGTTGAGGAGGAAGATACAGATTATTCTTAGATTTTTATAAGAATGCATGTTAACATTTCTAGAGTAATCACTGAAAGAATAGAAAAAGCACCAACAACTTTTAAACTAGTAGAATGGAGAAATAGAATGAGAAGAAAATAAATTTAAAAAGATAAAACTAAAAAAGAAAAAGCAGGATAAATAATGTATAAAATAAGTGGTAGATGTAAATCCAAACATTTCAGTGATTACACTAAACATGAATAGACTAAACTTTTTAGTTAATGGATACAACTTTTCATTTAGGATTAAGAAAGTCCAGCTCTATTTTTTTGTAATAGATACCCCTACAGGTTAAGAACACAGAAAGGTGGACAGTAAAAAGATAAGAAAGATATACCAGAAAAAATACTAGCTGAAAGGATGCTCATATAGCCCAATTAATATCTGATAAAATAGACCAAACACTAGAGGTAGAGTAACTACATGATGGTTAAGTTACTTACCAGGAAAATAAGTTCTAAGCCTGTATGTACCTAATAACATACCCTAAAAAATGTAAAACTAAACTCAACAGAACTACTTGGAGAAATTGGTCCATCCATAAATGGTGGGAGATATCGGTTCTCCTTTCTGTGGTTGATAGATCTAGCAGTCAAAAAATCAGCAAAGGCAAAAAAAACAGCTCAAGAGCCATTTCAGAGGTCAGATGTCAGTCTTTTCAGAGCACAATTGGGAGAGTTATGCTCCTCTCTTCTCTTCTGGCACAGCAGAGTCTTTGGGATCACAGATTCTTCCGTTACCATAGGGCACCGGTGATTGCAAGGTAGGTGACCCTGAACCCCATTTTGATCTTTCCATCTGTTGCCTACATGGCATTGAAGGTGTCTGCAGTGAAGAGAAATGGTGGTGGGAGGGGCCATTACGCTGCAACCATCTCTGCTCAGTGGAAACACAGAGGCTCTTACACAAATGGAATCTTAAAAAGATCTTAATCATCTTTACCAAGTTCAGCACCATTTTTACCAAATTTAATCATTTGTGCTAGGCTCACAGTACATATCCCACAGATATAATTCCAGCTGTTCAGAATTGAGGGTGGTGGTCAAGAGTCAAGCATGGACTTCAGTTCTGGCAACATGTGGGACTGAGGTTGATGCAGACATATACCTTTCCACCCTCCCTACTCCTCTCCAAACACATATAGATGCCGGGTAAATTATAACACCCCAACATAAAGACAGATAAAAAACTGAAAGGGAAGGAAAGAGAGGAAGGAATAGGAATAAAAACAAAGGGAAGAGGAAGCAGGTGCTAGTAAGCAAGAGCAAAATAAAAACCAAAGTTCTAAGTGCAAGAATCGCTATAGCATGGCATTTCACATTCCCCGATGCCTAGGGGGTGGCTCTGGAAGCAGCAATCTCAGGAATACAAACTCTATCTGATCACAGTTAACTAAGTCAGGCTCTTCTCTAGGATTCATCTTTGTCTCATACTTTCATTAAGCCACCTCAGCCCTGCCAGCATCTCCAAGCCCCAGTATCGCTTGGATTTAAGCATGTCCCTTGGACATCAACAGGTGAAGTGACTGTATTAAAGTTGCCATTGGCAGTGCTTTATAGAATATCTTGCATTTTGGCTCAGCTGGTTAGGGAACTGGTAAATCAAAGGTTAAGTCTGCACAAAGAACCCAACAACTTGAAGGTTGTTATTTTAAGGCACTCTCACAAAGCCGTTCAGTGCTGTAATTTAAAAAAACCAATACTGGCCACTTTTCCATTTAGGTGACCATCCACAAGGAGGAAGGGCTTTCAGGGTTCTTCTCATTTGGAGCATTATGATCTCAAGGATGTGAAATGCAGCTGGTTACCTTTCCCGGTAGCACTGACTCTGCAGTCAGAAATGGAGCACCATCTGAAATGTCTGATGTAGAACATTCGGAGAAAAAGGAAATGACGAAATCACTTTGCATTCAACAGTAGAACAACAAGGCATTTAATGGAGCCCTGAGGTCTTGTGGCTCAGTTGGCATGGTACAGCACAATTGTTAGGCCTGCCTTCCTCCTTCTAGATCCCTTGATAATGGAAACTAGCAAATTAGGACTTACCCTGAAAAGAACTGCGTGCTCTTCTACAATAGATGTAGAATATTGCAAGAGCAGAACAGATAGAGGTAGTAACATTTTGCCATCTGGCAAGCCACTAGACCAGATGGATTCACTAATGACTTCTCTAAAGTATTTAATCAGACCTGACTGAACTACATGACTGGCATATTTAATTATGCTAAATTAACAGGACTCTGCCAAATATAACCCTTGATGCTTGAGTCATGCTCCTTGCTTAAAGAGAAATAAGAAAGAGATGAATAGCTCCAGAAAGCTGGGCTTCACATAGACCCCTTTCATTAGTGAAACTTCTCATTACTGAACTGTTGTTGCCTTACAGTCTTAAGGCAGTATTTGTCCTTTTTCAAAGAATGAATTGTAAGACTAGCCATGCTGATCAAATTCCTTTTATCAGTAACAATTATACTTGTTGAGAACATCTGGGGGCTGATAAATCTGATTTAGTCATCAGACATCCTTTCCTACTTCCTGCCTCTGGAAGACTTCTAAACCAGCGGATACATTTTCTTTTTGCATAAGTCAATCAATTTTTATTTAGCTGTCACTATTTTTTCTTGTTTGAATTTTTCATTTTTATCTAAGCAATATAGATACACCAATCAAAAATTACAGAAAGCCTTACAGTGAAAAACTGCCCCTGCCCTGTCTTTTCCCATCCCCCATCTGTTTTCCAAAGGAGCATTTTAAATTCTTATGACTATTCTTTCTGGTGGTTACCTCCACATCTCAAAACAATATGATTAATTGCTTTTTCTTTATTAATCTGTTGTAGATATCATTGACGTCCTTTTATGATATATGCCAGTAAGTAGAGGAGATATGCTTCAGTGATATACTGGTAATTGTTTAAAAACCAGCTCTCCAAGAGAAAAAAATACATGCATATGTGTTCAAAGGTTTGTTATAAATTTTACTGATATGATATGTAGCACACAATTTACAAATAATAATATAATATATAATACTCCTTATTGTAAATTCCATACAGCCAATCAATTCACATGGAATGCTTTCACTGATTTTTGCTTAACTTTTGTGTCTGTGGCCAACCTGTGGTTGCATTTCAACCATGATTTGACAAAATCAGACAAGGAATAAATGATTGATTGCTATCTGGTTCAGAAAATAAGTTCCTCACATTACTGACAAATGAGTGCAGTTCTGTAATGAATGTTGGTTGAATATGTTCATTTATATTAATAAAACAAAACAACAAGGACATATATCAGAATTAATTATTTGCCAATGATGTGAGAGACTTCTTTGCTGAACTAGATGATATTTTTTAAATACTGGAGAAATATTTTCTCAATTTTTGTGTTATTCATAGTAATAGCTATAGACACAACACACTTTTAGGTTTATTCTGCATTAATGTTTTTATCCTTCTGTGTCGTAAGTTTAGACAATCAACAGAACAGTGTAACAAGCCCGATTTGTAGCATTCGTTGATTTCCACGATCTAAATATTTCCACTAAGGCTGACTTCAAACCACTAATAGACATTGAAGACAGAGTTGCAAAGAAAGGTGCAGTAACATATCATTCTACAGTAAATATACCATATGGATAGGAGAGCAATAAATAAGCTCAAAACTGTAGATAATAATAAAGTGTAGTAAAATAATTAGGAGGTAATGAGTTTTAAGATATATTACCTTTGTTTTTAATATAATTTATTTGGTTGTAAGTTTATATAATTTAACATGTAACAGTGGCTGTGTTTAGCAACTGACTCACAAAATTGCTAAGATTTAACAGTTCTTTCTGATTAGTCAAAGTTGGATCTAGTGTGCTACTGCATGCTTTGATCCCAGGCAGCCAAACCATTTGTTGTTAACTAACCACTCTTTTCTGTGTGGTATTAAGGTATTGCTAGAATATAGTTCCATACCAATACAGGGATGGCAATACTCAGCATGCAAGGAATCAAATCACCTTAATTGTCATTAGATACACTACTCATTAAGGTTGTTGAGAAGTCCAATTTGGGGGACCACTGCTCAATTGTAGATTATACATGGCAATGGACCTGGTGGTCTGCCCCCATTTCAGTTACTGGCATTCATCCTGGAAGTTACTTCTCCCACCTGGAAGGCAGGGCCCTCTCTGTGGTGTCAGATGAGATTGCAGTCAGTCCCAATGGTGGCACTCTACTGCCAAGTGCAGCTTTGGGGACCAGGACTAGAGCACAGCCATCCCCATCTGAGGTCACACTACCTCCAGGCCACTGTGTTCAAATAAAGCTATCCTTTGCCTTTTCTCCCTCACAGGTGAACATCCGCTGAGGTTGGGACTCTCCCTTTTCAACCCAGAAAACAGCCCTCCGAAGCCCATCACCCACCTCAGTTCAGCCTAATCCCCTTGATACGCATATGTCTTTAACATGAGAAAACTTCTTTTAGTGTTTTCTTCAGGGAAGGGAGGGAGAATGCTTTCCCGATGAGACTGTTTTTTTAAACAAGACACTAATATATAAAGTTATTACTGAGAGAATCACTGAAGCAGCCTGGGCAAACATGAAATGAGGCTTTAAAAACTACAGTCAGAATTATGAACATTTTTTAAATGCTGTACTTGGAACAAGTACTCAAATATAATTTTTTGCTTTCAGGAATCAAGAATGATTAGTGTTGATTAATGTTTTCTGTTTAGCCTTATAAGCAAGGCTACTTCTTTCCATGACCCTATTAATTCTCATCTTCTCCCACACAACACATTTGGAAATCTTCTTGATCACATCTGACATCAGAAAGACATGCTTTTGGCCTCCTGGCATGTTGCAGAAACAAATCAATTTCTTCTCCCAGACAGGGTGATGAAGGTCCTTCTCTGCAGTGCTTTCTGTTGCCATGGTAACAGAAGATGGGCTTTCCCAATGGGACTAGATATATATATATACACAGAGAAAAGCAGTTCTTTAAAAGCTTGATCCCTTTTTTGTTGCCATGTGCACAATATAATCAATGCAATAAATTGAGTACCAAGGAAAAATAGAATGACACCAACCCTTTTTATGTGGGTGTAAAATGAGACCTCCATTGTACTGAGACCCTCAGTGAAAGGGAGTCAGTTTTAAAAGTTTTAAAATTATGACATTGCTGTTGTAACTATAATAATTTGTAAAATTTGCTAAGTGCAAGTTTCCTCAGAAAAGCAAAGGAAAGATTTGGATTATGGACTCCCAAAAGGCAGAGAGACTTAAAATATAGGTAAGGAGTATCAATATTTCTGGTCCCGAAGACTCACAACACCACACTATGGTAAAGAAAATGATGGGAAGTCCAGAGTGGAGCAGATACCTTGTGTAATGGTGGTAGTTTCCACTTCCATAATTGTTTCCCTGGAAGTACACAATAATTGGCCATTTCTGATGACAGCTTATCTGAAGGAATTCAGGGCACCTGATTCTTGCCATCATGGCCCCTTAACAGGATAAGGGGACCCAACCTCCTTTAACCTGTTGGTTGGTCTGAAGGCACCACTGTAGGGCAGCTTTGTAGGCTCAGGGAACTTCTGTGGAAGGAGCAAAGAGCAGTTTTGAAGCATGCAGCAGGGGGTGGATCTGATTTTATATGAGGGAAATACATGCATATTATATACCCCTGTCACTTAAATGCTTCTGAACTAACATTCTAAAGCTGTGCAGAGATGTGGGAAGAAGGGTATACCTTGATGGTAGCTTCAAACCTGCTTATTAAACAAATGCTTCTTAACCCCATTACTGATACCTTAAATTATGCTCTTGCAAACCTGGTGATTAAAGTTCATTGTTTTTTTCACCCTATCTTATGAGGTTTAAAAAGTGCTATTGAAATGTTATGACAAATTTAAAGTAAAAGTAAATGTCACTTGGCTGTGCTCCAGAAGGTGCACGGATACTGTCATTCTGTTAAACAGGTGAAAGGAGTGGGGTTTCTGCGAAGCTGATGGGAAGTAACAACTGGCAAAGTAAATAAAGTTGTTCTCTGTTCTCCCTATTCTTGACATGGACGTGGGTAAATAGGAACATTCTGAGTCATTTTAAGCAATCATGTTGCATGTGAACCAGAAAAGTGAGGTCAGAGACTCTTGGCTTTTAAGAGGAGAAATAGATAGCATTGTTAATGTATTCAAATGTCAAAGGAGAAACCTGGATTATTGGGGTTTCATGGGCTGGGGTGAGATGATTTAAAGAACAGGGTAAAGAAACGTCTGAAAAAAAAATTCCAATGTGAAATTTTTAATATGTGTGTTAAACTTATGAGCTTTAATATGAATGAATAGAACAAAAATAAATAACCAGAGTAAAAAAACTTCAAATCCGTAATACAATGTTTTTTGATCACACTAATTGATTAACATAGACTGAAAAATTATTTTGATATTTGATATTATTTTGATAAGTATTTTGAAGGCCTCTTTAAACATTGTTGGAAGTTATTTCATCCCACTCCATCCCCATTCAAGGAACTGAGAAAAGTCAGAAATCATGACATTATAGTAAGAACACTACTGCCTGAAACAGCAACTTTTTAAAATTCTGGGTGCTTCAGAACCCCAGGAATCAACTAAATATCTCAAGCATTTTTAAAGAGAAGCCGTGATCACAGCAAAAGGGTTTCATTTATGTCTCTTGA
This sequence comes from Smutsia gigantea, assembly GCA_032199065.1. Taxonomy (NCBI): domain Eukaryota; kingdom Metazoa; phylum Chordata; class Mammalia; order Pholidota; family Manidae; genus Smutsia; species Smutsia gigantea. Next base: position 162,761 of record JAVSCE010021727.1, on the reverse strand, counting down.
AAGTGTCTCTGACCATCTAGGGGAAATGTGCTCATTCCTGTTTATTGTCCAGATCCTGGGCAGACTGTGTTTCCTGTAGCAGTGGAGAGAGGCAATATAGCAGCTCTGATTGAGGGCATGGTTCTCTGTGCTCAGCAAACACTTTGCTGTTGCTGTGGTGTTCCAGGACCTGTGTATAGTGATGGAAACAGGCCCTGCCCTCATGGACCATATGTCCACTCAAATACTCTTCTTCATAACCCTTAGGACGGCAGGGGTGGTGTGAACCTGAGTTTCCGCACTAAAAACTGGGCAGAGTTAAGGCCATCTTCTCCCAGAAGCAGGCTCATAGGCTTCAAACTGTCATGCTACCAAGTTCTGTGAGTTATAAACCCAAGCAAAAAACTTCTGTCAACTTGGTTATCCTCAAGCTTTTCCTTAGCCTCCAATATCCTAAACCTTTTTCTCTCTTTTAACTCACTCTCTCCATCCCCTTTACTCTCTCTTTCTTCACAGTCTCTTAGCTAGTCCCCAACTGGCCTCCCTACCTCTGCTTCTATCACCTCTCACCCACCTGTCTCCCACTCCACCTCACTGCTGCTAGGGTGACCTGCCCAAAATATGGAATGTTCATGTTGTGTCCTGATAATAATTATCAGTGGTGCTCTAACTTCCTGGCCTGCTAACAGGGGTTTCAAGGCTGCCTGGCCTGCCTGCCTATCTCATTTCCCACCATTCTCTTCAAGAGACATTGAACTAGGGACATTGTCTTTTCACATGAATGCCCTTTGCATCTTGTCTTTCAAATAAATTCATATCCTCTCTAAAGTCCTGGGCAGCTGGTCACAACCTCCTCCATCTTTCTCTGTCATTGTATATTGTCACTATATGTATATTGACATTTTATTATTTGTTTACATGTCTATCCTTCCTCTTAAGGTGGGCTTCTCGAGAGAGGGGCAGTGTATTTTCAGTTTAGGTGTCTATGGCACTGTCCCTAACATTTCATAGGTCCTTAAATAAGGATTTGTTGAATGAATGAACTAAATTATACCAATCTGTCATAGGGTTTTCACAGACCACTTCCATTTGCATAGTTTAATGAAACAAATATTTCACTCCATAATCTACTTGCAGTTTTCTAGGACATCTAGATATCATTAAATACCAGAGATTTCCCAGCAAAACTGGTATTGGTAGGGTCCTTTTATACTTTACTGGTCATCTCTCACCAAAGTGGAATGTTACTTTCTACCTACAACCTTATAAAGTTTTAAAGGCTCTAGCATTCACCTATTGTGAAAAAGCTACTCTTTCATATGTAATATCTTTTTATGTTACTCCTTATAAAGATTCCTGAGGATGCATGTTCCAGCGAGTGCTTGTTAGATGGTTCATGCAGGTCCGGAGCACCCAGGTGTTTCTCATCCTGGGACTCCTCTGGTGGCTCTTAGAACGCCCGAGATCCTGCCAGATCGGGCTTCACGCGGGGAGAATAGTTGCAGGCAGCCCCACCTGGGGCCTGATTCGACCATCCTCTGAACCCCCCCGACACTCAGTGTTTCCCAGCCCACCCTCTCCCTGCACTGGACCTGCATGCGCTGTGCCCTACACAGGTGAAGCCACAAAGCATACCTGCACCTTGCTGGCCTTCCTGGAACATCCTGCAGGTCCTCCTCCCAGCCCGGACCAGGCCCAGCCCACACCATTGGGCAAACCACTATTATTCAAAAGAGGAGCCTGTTGGAAGGGCTTGGGTGAAGAGGCCAGCTGGCCCATGACAGGGTGCTGGCAGTGGGGCTGTGTCACGGAGAGAGCAAAGCCCTTAGACTGTTCTTCAGGGGAAAGGCTCAAGGAACAGGCAGAAATGGTATCTTGCAACAGGTTCTAGACACCTTGCTGCTGTTTGGAGGAGCAGCTGGCCCCAGGGACATGTGCAGTGGAGCCACAGGTTCAGTGTGTTCAGGCTGCTGCAGCTTGGTAAATGTCGGAATGGGTCGCAGGGGCCACTCCAGAAATCAGTGGCTGCCCTAGGTCTTTCCTCCTCCAGGAAGGTGACTGACTTGCGACCTGTGTATGTGCAGCCCATTCTCTGGTTCTGGCCTCCAGCATCCCACCCCTGCATAGCCTTTGGGCTAGCACGGGGTACCCAGCACTTGGCCGGGCCCTTGGGTAAAGGGCCCCCCACTGTGACTCTGGGGTGGGCAGCGAGAAACGTGGAGGAGGACTGGGGTTGGCTTGCCAGACTGCCAGACTCCATACAGATGAATCTATAAAGAGGGGTCTCTGGCATTGGGAACCCAGATGTTTCTCCTCCCAGGACTCCTGTCCTGCCCCCTTCTAGCTCCAGATCCCATGACCTGGGGCTTCTTCTGGGAGGAGTGGTCATGGCAGCACGTCTGGGGCCTAATTCCACCATTCTCTGAGCTGCCTCTGATCCTCAGCGCCCATCCGCTCCCTGCTGCTCCATCTGGGCCTGCACTCACGGATCCCCCACCACACAGCTGAAGCCACTAAGTTTACCCTTTGGGTTCCAGCTGCACTCTCTTTGCCTCAAAAGAAAATAAAAACATGAGGAAGCAGCCCGCCTCGATGGGTGAGTGCAAGTGGAGCGGGCCTCCAGCTTCTGCGGCAGTGCTGGGACTGAGGACGGGGTGTGGGCCTTTGGGAACTCCTGGGCAGACCAGCTGCACTCCAGCACCAAGCGCAGGGCCAGACAGGGGCTATCAATGGAGCGGGTAGTTGGGTGGGCTGCGCGAAAGAGGGTGCGAGGCTTGGTGGGAGGCCCAGGAAGGCAGCATTGGGGGGAGGGCGGCCGCCGTGACAGTCTAGCCCTGCGGGACCGGGACTACACAGGGAGCTGGGGGAGCAGCAGAAAATGGTTTGTTTCTTGGAAGGCACACTGTACCCACAGAGACATGCATATGTTGGTTGAATCTGTATGGTGCCAGTTACACAAATGATAATGAAACTTGAGTGCTTACTCTGGGCCAGGTACTATGCTTAATGCTCTATATTCATTATATCATCCATTTTTATATGTTATCTCCATTTTATTGATAAGGAGCCTGAGGCAAAAGAGATCAATTAGCTTTTTATTGTATAAACAGTAATCTGGTTTTCCATATAATGTGTCCTTTTTTTGATTCCCAACACCTACTTTCAGAAAGGCACAACTTCTTTACCCAGTTAAAACAATTTCTTAACTGGGAATAATAATGATAACATTTCTGCCTCTCGACTGCTACAGACTTCTTGAAATTCTGCTTTGTATTTGACAAAGTTTTATTTTGATTGGACTACAGAGGAAACATGCTACACAGCCACAAACATACTGATTTGTGGTTCTCTTGGTGTCACACTGATTTATGTAAAATACAAATTTTCATTTAAAATACATACACAGAAACAGCACTTGACTCTGAGACTTCTCCATGCTGTGAAATCCTAATGAGGATGGTATTCAGAGCTTCTGTAAACAGGTTTAATTAATTCTGAGAAGCACACTTTCTCCTAGCAACAGTATTTTTTTTTCAAATTAAAGTGAAAAGGTAATCTGAAAGCTGAGTAATATTTTCAAAATCAGTAAGTATGACATAAAGCAATTACAGAACCATATCATAAAATTAGAATCACAGTAGTGTCTGATTTTCAAGGTAACTAAGTGGGTAAGATGGGGTGAAATTATTGTTAAACTGTGCTAAGCTTCTCTTTGCCAAAGTTGAACATTTCTGTTAGACCAATCAGGTAATTAATTACTTTGCGGACAGTTCAGACTCTTGCTCCTGAGATTATTTTATTAGATGATTAGAATGAGAAATAAATGTGGGTAAAAGATCAATATTTTTCTAAACTTTGTTCAATAGGGGAATGTGAAAACAGGCCTTTTTCTTTTTCAGCCTTGCCTTACACCCAGATAAAACTCTCGTTGCAACTGGCCAAGTTGGGAAGGAGCCGTATATATGTATATGGGATTCCTATAATGTCCAGACTGTGTCTATTCTTAAAGATGTTCATACACATGGAGTCGCCTGCCTGGCTTTTGACTCAGATGGACAGGTGTGTATATTTTCCATTTCTTTTTCCTTTAATGACTTCTCATAGGTCACTTAGAATTATAACACAGCATATAGATTCAGGAAGTCCATCAACCCTTGATGTCTCCACTTGGCAGCCTCAGAGAATTCTCACCTGTTAGACAATTTTCCAAACTGTGGTCCTGATACCACCGCTGGGTAGGCCCAATGTTGGTTCCCCCACTCTCACCATCTGGTTAAAAGTCTCCAGGAAGGAAGTCATGGCTCAAGCTGATTGGGTTCATTGTGACTCCGCAAATTCACTTTGTCTTCCACTGTTAGCTTTATATTTGGAATAGGGTTGGACCAAACCTTTTTCACAGACCCCAAGCCCCAAGCATCTCCTTGGTTCTCTTGCCTGCAGAAGATAGCATAACCTCCTAATAATCTACTGAGAAGATTCTCTTTGCCTCTTTACCTTGAGGTCACTTCTGACTCCTCCCTTCCCACTCAAGTAGTCATTGATTCAAATGTAGTCATTAGTTTTTTTTTTCAGTATCTCTTAAATTTAGTTTCTTTTTCCCTTCTGTCTGCCACCATCCTTTAAGTTCCAAATCCGTGTCATGCCTACCAGTTTAACCTCTTAACAGGTCTCCACACTGTCAATTTCTTGCTAATACATTTCACCAACTGAAAAAAGTGTCAGAGTGTTGTTTAAAAACAACAGCTTGGAGTACCTATTGAATGAAGTCCACACTGTGTGGCTGGGCATTCTAGCCTAACAAACGTCTCTAGCCTTATCTTAACTACCCCCTTGCAGTCAAATGGGACAAGTCAGATTCCTCTACCAGGTCTTGCACTTGCACACCTCAAGACCCTTGCTCATACTGTGCTCTCCCACCCAAATGCCCTACGTTCCATCTTTGCCCCTTAGAGTGTCTTATTTTTCCAAGACACTTCAAGGGTCTTCATGAAGCCTTCTCAGACCCTCAACAAAGTCTCTCCCTTTCTTCTGACCTCCACTTGGCAGAAAATATTTGTTAATATGTATGGATGACAATTACATTTCAACTTTAAAAATATTAGAGGAGAGGAATAAAAACATACAGGAATGGTTCCTGGCTTCCACTGCATCCTCCTCCTCAGTAAGGCTGTGCTTTTCCCCCTAGCTCCCTCCATGTTCCTAGGGCACCCTTCCTCTGTCTCCCACCTTCTATATTTCTGCCAGTTAATTCCATCAGTCCCATTTTTGACAAATTTCTGAGTTAATTTTGTAGGTCCATGCTGTGGAAAGACCTATTTATAGAGGCTTAAACAAACTGAGAGTTTGTGGGGTGTTCAGTGGATTAGAAGACTTGATCTGGTTTGAGTCACATTTTAAACAATTAACATTTACTTGGTTTTTCTGCTATTTTGAGCAAGTTGTGATCATTAACTACTCTTTGCTTTCTAGAACTAGATACATATGTAGACTCCTGGCATATATGTTTTTTGAATTTACTTTGTAATCTCAGGATAATGCATACCCTCCACTGCAAATCCACGTCTAAAGAGAGATGGCTAGATAGTGACATTTGTTCAGACTCGTAGTTATTGACTTCCCGACTAAATTGAATGAATGTGTCAGAATGCCTATGCAAGTAAATATATGCTTAGATGTTTACTTATATACACATTCTCTGGTTTTGTTTTTCTAGCAAACATTCTTCGTCAATTTTTTTCTATAGCGTCACAAGAAAAATGTAATGCAGCAGAGGGAAATCCAGCTTTCACTCTCCATGTTTTATGTTTTAGAATCCTAGCTGTTCTCTTTTAGGTTCATTTTGAAGGGGACATGGGTTGTAATGGACTGCATGGCACTTAACTGTCAGTTAAGTACCATAAGAAAAATAACCTTTCATAGCTTTGATGCCTATTGCTTCAGGTCTGCCTTACTTCATGGGCAGAGTTCACTGGAATGGAGTGATATTTAGAAAATGACAAATGGCCCATCACTTCTCAAGCAATAAAAGGCAATAGAAATGCTTTTTAGGTAGCTATGGGGCTTGTCAGTACAAATGAATAGAATAGATTTCTTTTGGCTTTTTCTTAATCAAGAAATGTAGGTTTTATTTTAGTGCCCTTGCTTATGTTAACAGTTTTTTCGATTAAAAAAAAAAAAGAATAAACTGAATGGAATTCACCCACTTTGAATTTTCTTATGTGGGTAAAAATGAAACCAACTTTTACAATCATTTCCATTGCTGGAACCCTCAGTTAAAAATTACTGCAAAGACCCCCTTTCTTAAGGGCACATTTTTAAAACCTCCAACTATGTATTTTTATACTAAATATTCCAAACGGAAGCCATCTTGAGTGAAGAAACCTAAATAATTCCTGCATAACAATACATATATGCATTTAGCCATATGTGGGTATCATTCTGTATATACATGTGCATGCACGCATGTGCACACACACACACAAATAAATATACTTGGTGAAAAACATAAGCTCAGATACTCTTATATTTGGGTGATACAATATTTTCAAAACTCTTTCACTTACATTATTTCATTGACCTATTAAACAATCCTCCTAGGTATTGTACACAGAACAAATATTTTGCACTCATATTACAGATTAGAGAACTGAGATCTGAGAAGGTTAATTTTCCAAGGCCTGTGGCTACTTAGAAAGTCAAAAGAGAAGCCAAATCTACTTTCATCTAGTCCAGACCTCTGCTACACAGCGCTGTTTCCCTAGGAGTGGCATCCTTTTAGAAGTGCTGATTTTGGTGTTCCTAATACGTGTTTTTGATACTTTTTTGATTTTGTGTATACTTACATGTGTTTGATTTTCTTTTCCCTTTGAGAACAAGTTCTGATCTAAATCCAAAGAATTTAGACTGGGAGATGAAGTCCCAGATTACTTCTATTAAAATTATATATCCTTCTTTGTGAAATTATGAAAGTAATGTTCATTTATGGGATTTCTTTTTTATGTACCTGTCAAATGAGTTGGAGCTTTTAGGTTTTTGACATTTCAGTATATGATAATAATAGTCATCTACTGTGATCTCTTTTGTTTGGGATTTAAGATGGAGTTTGAGAAACCTTTTTTTCATATGTCTGGCCCATAGTGGGTGATCAGTAAACATTTGTTGAAAAAAGTCATGGATAATAGGAAATCTCCCTGGCATTTCAGATATTAAGTTATTGTTCTTAACTCTCAGCGTTTAGCCTCTGTGGGATTGGATGCCAAAAACACAGTCTGCATCTGGGACTGGAGGAGGGGAAAACTTCTGGCTTCAGCCACTGGCCACTCGGACCGGGTAAGAAGAACTTGCTGGATTAAGCCATGCAGATTTCATGACTGGGGAAATGTGATATAGCTTCTCAGACTTTCAGTATTGTAAATTTGCCACATATAGATTTTTCCTATGTAGTCAACTTAAAACTTAGTTTTTAAAAATTAACTCATGATTAATAGCTGTGTTGGCATGAACTCTTCTAGTGATCAATTGCTTTATTTAAATTGGTACTGCTTTTCATAGGCAAAACAAATTTTTGATACTGGCATTTAGCATATTCATTGAATCAAAATAGAATTGAATTTGAAAAGAAGTGAATATGAAATTACATTTAAAGTTTAGATGTATTCGCTTAGAAATGGAAATAGTTGTGAACATATTTTGTGAATATTTTCTAAGGGTATATATTTTTAATTTCAGATGAAATGACAACTGTGAGATTCTTTGTTATATTTGGGAATCTTGAATGTAAATTGTAGCCTACTTATCATCATATTGAAGTCAGTGTGATCAGAAATAATTCCTTATGGTCATAGGTGGCAAGATAGCGTATCAAGTAGGCATATGTATGAACTAGTCAGTATTTCTCTAGTATCTTGCATAATTAAAATAATTTGACTAATTTATTTTGATTTCCTAATTTAAAAATGAATTTGTTTAACTGTCTTAACAATCATTCCTAGTTGTTTTGTATTTCTGTGCAATATAAGTATCTATGCAGATTAGGCCTGAATTATTAAATTCACTGTCTCTTGCTTAGTGTGAACTCTAAAAATTTTTTAAATGTGAACAGTACATTCATCTAGGGAGAATTGTTGTTTTAAGGAGATTGTGTAATTGTTGCTGCATGTTTGGGCAAATTGTACTTGAGGACTGAGTCTTTGGAAAAGTACAAGAGTGACCAGTAATGGAACTTTAGTGTTGGAAGAGGACTGGCACCCTCTAGTCCAATGCTTCCCACCCCTGGCTACATGTAAGACTCTTCTAGGGAGATTTTACGGCATAGCGTTGGTTGGGCTGTACCCAGGTATTGGTATTAATTTACTGGCATTTAATTGATATTAACTTATCAATTACCAAATGAATTTATCAGTACCAAATGAACAGGTTGAAAATATTTGTGATGCTTACATTCTGGATATTACTGTTTCTGCTTATGCTCTGATCCAATAATACCTGATAAAGTAATGGATCACTACAAATCTTTACTGCTTTGTTAATGTATTGTACACTTTCTAGTTAGGAGTAGATTGTAAAAAGTGCAATGCTACCCCAGTGACTTCTCTCATACTGAGAACCTAGAATGTTTTAATGAAACACTGTTTTTTAGAACACTGTTCTCCCAGACCCCATAATTTGTACTGCACATAGTTTTGCTCTTTATTAGTGATGGCATTATGAATCATTATTGGCTGCTTATGGGCAAATGATTATCTTCAAGATGATTTTAGTGGCTAAAATACTTAATCCCTAGCCCTCATTTGTATAATGAGTGCTGTATAATCTGTCAAATGATGTAAATACATTATTTTAATTGACTTCATAACAGAACTGAGGTGGTGTCATTTTAGAGGTGCTGAGTCCTTTCTGATCTCACAGAGCTAAAATGGGTACTTGATCCTCATGGGTACTTGGTACTTGGATCAATTACTGTGCTCTTTTTGTAGTTCATAGTTGCTCCTTTCTATCTAACCAAAGGTTGTCTGTCCTTCTCTCTCTACTGAGTAGACCATATTGCTCCATCCTATGTGATGAGAAATTAGCAGTTTAAGCCCTTTTTCTGGTCTAGACTCTGGCCCTGATAGTTGGTTCTTCTTTCTAGTAGAGCTTCACAGAATGTGATCTTGGACCACCTGCACAAGAATCTCCTGGGGTCTCTTTAAAAATGCAGGTGTCTAGACCCAATTTCAGACCTAGTAAATCAGAATCTCTCAGGTGGGCCTAGGGAATATGCATTTTAAACAGTTGCCACAGGTGATTTGAACTCAAGGTTGACAAAAGAGTTTTCTCTTTCCTGTTCCCAAAATGCAAATAAAACTCCTGCAAACTGTCTGATAGCTTTTCTTAAAGAATAGTAAATTGTATTGACAGATATGTTTTCAGTTCCTTACAGGACTGAAAATATGGTCAGGTTAAAATGATGACCTAAAGGATTATTTTTGGTAGGCTAAGTTAGTGCCAGATCAATGCTTGTGCCTTATGTATAGGAATATTAACCTCTATGATTATGATAAACTGTTGGCCATATTGAATTGCAGTTGATTATTAAACATGCTCATACTTAAAATGAAGCATTTTATAATTCTTTAAATTTTAAAGCTATCTCAAAGTGTCTTATTAGCATTGTGGAGAACTATAGAAAATTAGATTAAAAAAAAACTGACCCTAAATCAATCACAGTTTGTTTACCCGGAATGGGTAATGAAGTTAAAAGTATGACACCAGTTTGTTCTCAATGACTGTGTTTAATTATTACCTCTCTATTTGACCTAAGATAAGTATACATGTGGTGATAAAATATTTGTTAGCAATTCCTGACTCATATGCAGAGCCAAATCGTCCATTTTTCATTCTGAGCAGGTAACATTGTGTTTTAAATGTTAGGATAGAGTCTTGGCAATTGGACTGGTATCTGAAAGAAGGCAAAAACACATGACTAACATAACTTTTAATTTTTTAATAGATTTTTGATATTTCCTGGGATCCGTATCAGCCAAACAGAGTGGTTAGCTGTGGAGTAAAACATATAAAGGTAAATTAGTTATTAAAAAAATTTTTTTTGTACTTTCTATGAAAAGAATTATATATATATATATATATATAATTTGGTATTAGGAAATTGCTTGACTTTACATTTTTTTCTTTTTTTTTCATTGAAGTATCATTGATATACAATCTTACATTGGTTTCAAGTATACAAGTGTACAACACAGTGGTTCAGCAGTTACACATATTATTAAATCCTCACCTCCACTAGTGTGGCCACTAGTGTAACAACATAGGAAGATGTTACAGAATCACTGGCTATACTCTGCATGCTGTAGTACCATCCCTGTGACCAACTAATATTACGATTGAGAGTTTTTGTACCCTTTTATCCCCCTCACCCTCCCCACCCACCCACCCACTCCAACCTCATGGTAACCACCAGTCACTTTGCAGTGTCTATGATCAATTTACATTTTTTTTCCCTTAAATTTAGAGACTTCTTACCTACTTCTCTGATCTTGGAGGAAGCTTACATCAGCTGATAAGGCTGTCTTTCAGAAATGCAATGTAATGCAGTCAACTGACATGCTCAGCAGGCAGCTGAAAAAGAAACTTTATGTGAATTATGTACTAAGTTGAAGGCTCATAATACTTGTAGGACTAAATGTTTTCAAACAGTTCTGATTTTAATTTTGTGAATTAGGTTTTTACATTATGATGAATGCTTATGCATATGGCACGTCAAAGCTTTTTTTTGACATGTGGTATGTTCTCTTAGAAGAAAGGTGCTATGTTGTGAGAAACAGAAGGATACTGGTACAAACTGACAGAGACAATTGGTTTTTAAATGCCTCTGTCTTCTTCCAGACTACACAGCCTGAAATACTACTAGTGGCCCAGGATCTCCCTATGGCTATTCGCTTCTTTCTATATCGTTACACAGATAGCAAAATCAATACCATCAATATCTTTGGTTCTGACATAGCAAAAATTTCTCCTGGGTCCTGGGATGTGACCCAGGATCTTCTGTCTATAGGTTTGTAGATAATATAAATTTAAGTCCATGAGTAAGAGTGTCAGGATTACTTGTATTTCTGTGGGAACAAAAATGGTGTATTTCTGTATGAACAGAGTAGATATCTATATTATTCTTCCAGTCAACTCCTCGTTTCCCAATGCTTTTTTTCTTTTAGTCTAGTTCTTCATTATCCTTCACATTGTTCCTCCTTAATGGTGAGATAGGGATAGACGATAAAATGGTCAGAAATAAACATAGCAATAAACATGCAAGGCTTACTTAAAGACTATTACAAAACTTTACAGAGGAATATAAAAGAAGACTTGAGCAAATGGACACACAACCTTGATTCTGGATATGAAGTCTCAAAATTATAAATGCAAATTAATTTATATTTAATACTAGTCCAGTTAAAATGTCTGTTTTGTTGCTGCTACCTGACATTTTCTCTGTACATAACTCTAAATTAATCTGACAAGATAAAATAATGACAATAACAAAGGACTTTGGGATTAAAAAAGGATTATAAGGAGGAATCTGAATTATTTACTAAAGCATTTTATGAAATTACAATAATGAAAAGGGCATTGTAACTGAATGCAAAGGGTTGATCTCTTGGTGAGTGTTAGCTCATAAGACTTAAATGAACCAGATTACAAGAAAGGAAAATTTATTACTTGCACCAAGGTAAATGCCACAGATAGCTACCAAAGCAGTGCCTCTCCAAACAAAGTAAAGGGCTGTTCTTTTATAAGCACAAGCCAGTTCTCACTTAGGTCCACCATCCAAATAAAGTGAAAACTCAGTACACTTCTGAGTGGCACAAGGATTATGCAAATAAGGTGAAAACTCAGTGCATTTCTGATTGGTGTACAGAAAAGGAGTAATGATTGGCCAAATCTCTCAGCCCTTGGCAACAGGGAGGGGGCCTCAAGGCTGCAGTCAGAGGAGCACTTGCTCTCCTGAGTCCTGAACATCTTTTTCTGTGAAACAACTAAGCAGAGAATGTTAACTTTCCCTCTAAGTTCCCCATTAACCTTTTCTGCCTAACTATGTGGTCACAGTAGAAGACTGGGGTAAGGATAAACAACAAAAAGAAACAAAACTGAGAAATGGACCTTAATATGTATTAAAATTTAAAATATAATAGTATCTCTGACAGTGGGCACTAGAACAATTTACCTAATAGAGGGGAGGGAAGTAAAATATTATTGCTATATATGCCACATACTAAAATAGATTCTTTATGAATTAAAGAGTTAAATATTTAAAAATACCCTGTAGATGACATGATAGTGCACATAAAAAACCCTAAAGAATCCACTCCAAAACTACTAGATCTAATATCTGAATTCAGCAAAGTTGTGGGATACAAAATTAATACACAGAAATATGTTACATTCCTTGACACTAATGGTGAACTAGCAGAAAATCAGGAAAACAATTCCATTCACAATTGCATCAAAAAGAATAAAACACCTAGGAATAAACCTAACCAAGGAAGTGAAAGACCTATGCCCTGAAAACAAGACACACTTAAGAGAAATTGAAGAGGACACTAATAAATGGAAATTCATCCCATGCTCTTGGCTAGGAAGAATTAATATTGTCAAAATGGCCATCCTGCCTAAAGCAATATACAGATTCAATGCAATCCCTATCAAAATACCTACAGCATTCTTCAATGAACTAGAGCAAATAGTTCTAAAATTCGTATGGAACGACAAAAGACCCTGAATAGCCAAAGTTACCCTGAGAAGGAAGAATAAAGCAGGGGAATTATGCTCCCTGACTTCAAGCTCTACTACAAAGCCACAGTAATCAAGACAATTTGGTACTGGCACAATAACAGACCCATAGACCAGTGGAACAGAATAGAGAGCCCAGATATAAACCCAAGCATATATGGTCAATTAATATACGATAAAGGAGCCGTGGATATACAATGGGGAAATGACAGCCTCTTCAACAGCTGATGTTGGCAAAACTGGACAGCTACATGTAAGAGAATGAAACTGGATTACTGTCTAACCCCATACACAAAAGTAAACTCAAAATGGATCAAAGACCTGAATGTAAGTCATGAAATGATAAAACTCTTAGAAAAAAATATAGGCAAACATCTCTTGGACATAAACATGAGCAACTTCTTCATGAACATATCTCCCCGGCAAGGGAAACAAAAGCAAAAATGAACAAGTGGGACTATATCAAGCTGAAAAGCTTCTGTACAGCAAAGGACACCATCAGTAGAACAAAAAGACATCCTACAGTATGGGAGAATATATTCATAAATGACGTATCTGATAAAGGGTTGACATCCAAAATATATAAAGAACTCATGCACCTTAACAAACAAAAGCAAATAATCCAATTAAGAAATGGGCAGAGGACATGAATAGACACTTCTCCAAAGAAGAAATTCAGATGGCCAACAGGCACATGAAAAGATGCTCCACATCGCTAATCATCAGAGAAATGCAGATTAAAACCACAATGAGATATCACCTCACACCAGTGAGGATGGCCAACATCCAAAACACAAACAACAACAAATGTTGGCGAGGATGTGGAGAAAAGGGAACCCTCCTACACTGCTGGTGGGACTGCAAATTAGTTCAACCATTGTGGAAAGCAGTATGGAGGTTCCTCAAAAAACTCAAAATAGAAATACCATTTGACCCAGGAATTCCACTCCTAGGAATTTACCCTAAGAATGCAGCAGCCCAATTTGAAAAGGACAGATGCACCCCTATGTTTATTGCAGCACTATTTACAATAGCCAAGAAATGGAAGCAACCTAAGTGTCCATCAGTAGATGAATGGATAAAGAAGAGGTGGTACATATACACAATGGAATATTATTCAGCCATAAGAAGAAAACAAATCCTACCATTTGCAACAACATGGATGGAGCTAGAGGGTATTATGCTCAGTGAAATAAGCCAGGTGGAGAAAGACAAGTATCAAATGATTTCATTCATCTGTGAAGTATAAGAACAAAGGAAAAACTGAAAGAACAAAACAGCAGCAGACTCACAGAACCTGAGAATGGACTAACCGTTACCAAAAGGAAAGGGACTGGGGAGGATGGGTGGGAAGGGAGGGACAAGGGTGAAAAAGGGGCATTACGATTAGCACACGTAATGCAGGGGCAGGGGACACGGGAAAGGCAGTATTTATAGAGAAGACAAGTAATGATTTTATAGCATCTTACTATGCTGATGGACAGTGACTGTAGTTGGGTATGTGGGGGGACTTGATAATAGGGGGTCTAGTAACCATAATGTTGTTCAAGTGATTGTACATTAATGATACCAAAGTAAAAAAAAAATGAAAAAAATATACCCTGTAACTAAAGGAATATATCAGTAAATGTTTAACTGCTCTAAAGTTGTAGAAAGACCTTTCTAAATGTAAAGAAAGAAACTATAAATTATAATGTAGATTTAACTAAATAAATATTATTCTACCGTGCACCCCCTGCCCCCATCCCACCCCACAAGAAACAAGAGGCAAACCTTCTTTCCAGCAACATAAACAACAAACATGGCTTATTCTTAAAATGTAAAGACCTCTAGCAAATCTGTAGAATGGACAAATAAGACAGATAATTGACAAAAACAGAAATATTGTTTGCCAAGTTCTAAATCTCATTAATTTAAAAATAACAATGTTGTTAATCTATCAAAATTATGATTAAAATGTACTCAGTGCTGGCAAAGATTTAGTGAATGAACAGTGTCAAACCTTGCTAGTGGAAGGGAAAATAAGTACAAGAAATGAGTATTTCTGGTCTTTCAGTCTAGAAATTTGTCAATATCTATCAATAGCTTTAGAAACATTGATACTCTTTGAACCAGTAATTTCATTCCAGTTTCAGTACTTGTGCTATCAAAGTGAGCAAAGACAGTAATTCCGTATCTTGGAATTCAGCCCAAGAAAATTATTAGGAGTGTGAACCAAATGCTGATTCACTGCTGAATAACTTATCAACAACAAATAAAGCCAAACAAAAGAAGACCTGAAAACACCTAACTGCTCCCAGGTGGTGAACTGCAATATGGTATATCCATATGGAGAAACACTATGCAATCATTATAAATTGTGTTTTAAATGATGAATTAATGTTGTTAAGTCAACATCTATTTACAGTCTCCTGGGTGGGTTAATTTGTAGCTTTAATTTTTTTTTCTTTAAAAGTTTAGTATATTTTTGTGTAGGAATTAAACTGGGAGGATATCACAGATTGGTAAACAGTTATTTCTGGGAAGTGAGTTGATGGATGATTAAAAAATTTTCCCTTTATTTTAAAATTACTTTATGATAACATGTATTACTTCCAAAGTAAGAAAAAAAATTAAGGAAAAAGCAGGGAAAAGAAAAATAATTCTATAGGTCTACTTTTCAAAGATATTCCATGTCCTACCAGCACCTTAGGGCTTCAAAAACACTTTGTAATCCTTGTGCAAAGACCTGAGAGTATGTTAGCTGAATATAGGTAAATTTTTTCTGCTTCAGCAGCAGTTGAAGGATCCTTTCTTATGACTTATACAGTCCACCTGAAAGACTCATTAAGTTTGATAAACATTAGTTGAGTTTGTACCATGTGAAGGAATAAAAACTGACCCTATTTTTAATTTGCTTGAAGTTTATCAATTAAAACATTAGAACATTCTGCAAGAAAGACAAAACCACAATTCTCTAGGGCTAAAGGAGTGATCTCACTGGTTAGAGAAATGTTAAAGGTTTCAGGAAGGGGATGCAATCTGAGCTGAGCCTTGGTGGGTAGGTGGGTTTGGGAGGCAGCAGAACCAAGGGGAGGGGTCGCACTTCCAGCAGGAGTTCACAAGAAGAGATTGGTCACCCATGGAATTATGGGACTGAGAAGCAGAAAAGTCCTTGGTCCATGATATATTCAAAGATTATCAATGTTTTCGTCACCAAAGAACTTCTTTTCTAAAATTTCTTTCCAGGGAACCAATATTTTGAAAGATTTTGGCCAATAAAATACTCCACATCCATTAAATAATCATTCCCTTAACAACTTTTATTATTCAAAGATATGTCTGCCAGCATGGGTTTCTGATCAGACTGACATATAGCAAAGGCACTGCATTCTTTCAGCCACAAACAGAGAAATACATGAGCTCACAATGAGCCAGATTTCCGTTAGGCTGTGGCTGCTCCCTGGAATCTGGAACCTTGACCCCAGAGCCATCATCCAACCTGCCTATGAAACAAAGCTGAGAAATGGACCTTAATATGTACGACAATTTAAAATATAATAGTATAATAGTGAGGGAGCCAAGACCTAGGAGGTATTCGACTTTGAATCCTGATTTTAATTCCCTCTACTTGATTCTGAGAAAGCTATTTAATCTCTCTGAGGATAAATTTCTTCCTTTTTTTTTTTTAAAAAAAGGAGGGATGTGGGATGATCACTACCTTCTAACTTTGAGTTACACTGAATAATGTGTGAAGCCAGTTGTGGCACAATAATGTTAATTTCTGTCCCCATTTCCTGGAATCATGAACATGGAGACACAGAAAAGACTTAAACTCTGGCTTCCAGTGTAGAGCTTTTTCTACTTCAAAATTATTTCATTAATGACTTTATTTGGTTTAACTTTCCCCCCACTCAAACCCAGGTTATTATAAATAATAGATTAACTGCTTAATTGATATAATTCTCCAGCTTCTTCCCTGTTTCTTTCCATCTTCAGTTAACTCTTTAGTTAGTTAATTCTAAAAGCAGAGACAGACAACACCTGGAACTTCATTTGAAAATACTGAGCTGCTTTTCCTGTTAAATTTGCTAATTGTGTTTTAACAGACTAACACATTTTTTTCTAAGCAAAAACAACAATTTTTACCTAAAATGGAAGAATCTACAAATGCCCATTTAGCCATTCTTGATTAATTTTGTTAAGAAAGAAATCCACAACAAATTTTAGCAGACTTCAACAAATTATTTTCACTGTATTTTTTACATCCAATTCCATCCCTATCTTTTTTCCAAAACCTGACTTACATATAAATAATTCCAGGCACAAGTTGACTGCAAAAGTCTTTGATGCGCTCCAAGAAAATATTTTTCTGTGAAATTTTTGTAGGTAGGATGAAATCCTTTCTGGTTTTGTAAATCTCCAGTGTTTGGCAAACAGGCAAATGACAAGTACCTGAAGTGAATGCTTGAAAAATGGTAGCAGTTGAGTATTGTTTGCTTGGTTGGTTTTACAGCAAATGAGTCTACCTGGTTTGTGGATATTGTTGGACCTTTTCCAGTCTTGAATTATGGACAGAAGGGACCTTCGAAATTACTTAGGGCCAGATGAACTCTAAGGTACTTGCCAGTTCTCACAAAATTTGCATTACCATCTGTGAATGGAGACTGGAAAAGATAAACAATCTCTCTTCATTTGATGTGGATTTAATATGTTGCTACCCTAAACCATCACTGTGTTCCAAACAGAAAGTGCTTCTCACAGAAAAAGAACATTTTAGTGATTGTCCACTTTGTGCAGAAAGTCTTGTACCTCTCCTGGCATATATGCCTTTTCAAAGAATCATTTGACTTATCTGGAATTTAACATGTTGGCATTTTACCATCTGACTAGGTGATTTTATCAGAAACGTGTGTCTGAGAATAATGTTCTCTATTTTTGTGGTTACCCATCTAGAAATATTGCAAGAACTCAGATCAGAAAGTGTACATTGCAAGTTAAAGGGATAATAATTACAAAACAATTACCCTCCTTTTACTCTTTATGGGGAGTTACAGTGAGAAAGGAAAATGCCTGACTTAAGCGTCACCACAAATAGCAAGTTCTTTGGTATGTTTGGACAACCAGCATTTGTTTATATCTAAGAGTTGGTTCAGGTTCAATGTTAATATTTAAATGTTAAATGTGTTTCCAAAGCTTATAACTGTTTTTTTCCCCAGACCTTCTTATTCTTTCCTTATGTACTTTGATGCCTTTTCATATAAGTAGTAATACCCCAAGAAATGAATCACTGGAAATGAATGACATGTTCCTCCTTAATGAGAAAAAAATCCTGTATTGTCTCAAATGGTTGCACAATTGCCTGTCATCCTCCTTAAAGGCCACCTTCTCCTCAGCTGTCTGAGTCCTGGTCCTCTTGGGTGGTACAAACATCCCAGCACTGATTCTTCTTTGAATATCCAACTACTCTGAGAGGACCACCATTTTTCTTCTACTGTAGGCACTATTAGGGCAGTCACTGATTTTTTTCCTTCACACATTTCCTGTCACCTGGATTTGCCTAATCCTGCTGTCCTGAACTCCATTGCAATTTCTTTTCTCACCACTGATCCAAATAGTACTCTTGCTCATTCCAATTAGTTCAACATAGTTCTCTCTCTTTGAATTCCCTTGTCACTCATATGTAGTTTGAATATGCTATCTGAAAAATATCTCTGGCTTTGTATGTATCTCCTTAATTCAATTTAAAATTCTCAAGGCAAATATCAAGACTTCAGTATTTTCTCATATATAACCCCTCCTTTGAACCCTTACCTTCTGTAAGCCACTTAGCCCTTCTCCCCTAACTTCCAAAGGGAGATAATAATACCTGACTTAGCCTATTCTCAGCGGTTTTATGAAGATCAAATAAGTGTAAAGGGCCTTAATATATGTGGCAGTAAAGTCATACCAATGTATACATTTAAAAAAACTGTCAGAGCAAAATATTTAATGTTTGTATAACCAGGGGAGTCTCCCTGCTGCCTTCTGTAAAGTTGCTCAAGTTTCATGCTTAAGGTCTTCCACATGATAAATTATGCAACTAAAACTGAAAAACCTAGTCAGTTATTTGGCTATGTGGAAAGGTAACTCATATCCAGAAACATATTTCTAAATAACATTTCCACAGTGAAGATGTAAAACATTTTTAGTTAGGATGAAATTATTTCTGTATATGTTAACAAATTCCTAGAAGATACATCAACGTGTTAATAGGAGGTTATTGATAATTTCAGTTTTCCTCTTTATGCTTTTCTGTATTTCTGCACTTGAACTACATTTCTATTTCTGTTTCTAAACAGTGAACTCACATTGGCTCTATAACTTGACAAAAAATAAAAAAACATGATGGTACATGCACTTTATTCCAACTCTGAGAATATTGGTGTTTTGTATTAAATCGCCAGTGAACAATTAGCAAAGGTTTGGAATTTGGGAACTTCAGAAGTTATTAAAATATCTATACAGGTTCTTCTTATGCTGCTTGTAATTGGCTAAAGAAGGTCTGCAGTTCTCTGCTGGTTGCAGCAACACAAGTTATATGATGTGTGCCTAGTTCAGCTATTATATAAGAGCACCTACCTAGTTCAGAAAATTATGTAAAATGTACTGAAATACAGGCAAACGAATACCAATAATGTAATACATCAGAATACTCTATCTTTGGATCTATTTATTTAATTCCTTTCTAGTTCTGGACACTATGTGGAAATGCCCTAACTGCAAAAAGAGGGATATTTGGCAAAACAGGGGATCTTCAGACCATCCTTTGCCTTGCATGTGCCAAAGACGATATCACCTACTCTGGTGCTTTAAATGGTGACATCTATGTCTGGAAAGGGCTCAATTTAGTCCGCACCATTCAAGGAGCACACAGTGTAAGTATTCCCATATGGAAATCTGGAGATGATTTGTTAAGTATGGTCATAAATCTCTATTTTTTTCCTGTTGCTTTAGGATTGGCAGACTCTGCTAAACGCTCCTTAAACATTCACGAAAGATTTTCCAAATTATTTTTGTTCACCTAAAATAAACACATCAGAAGCATAATAATTTAGTTAGCCTTCACCTCAATTATTGACTGGCTGGTTAGTGTTATTAAAATCTGGAAGACTAGTACTGTTTCATCTCGTAGACTAGCACGTTTCAAACTGTAATGTGCCTAAGAATCTCCTGGGTATCTTGTTAAAATGCAAATTCTGACTCAGTGGTGTGGGATGGTGTCACTGCTGCTGGCCTGTGGCTCATAGTTGAATAGTAAGGGTGTAGATAACTATTATTTTCACATTAGGTAGTAAGGTAGGTTTTCCTCACTGAATGAGTGAGTGTCACTTTCATATCTGCATCACAAGCTCTTAAAATGCAAACAGAAACCATGGATAAACTCTTGTGATGATCTGCTCTATAAGAACAAGGGCAAACTTTACTTCTGACAACTTAGCTCTTTTTTTTTAATCATATATGAAAATAGCTACATTGCTGTATCTACAGATGATAACATGGAAATGCCCAGAAGAATGGGAAGATGATATGAGAGCTAAAGCCTGTTGTAGTAATTGGGAATTTGGTAATGTTTTTTGGAAACTCAATAGACTTTTAGCTTATTTTCTCCAAATTGGTCCCCTATTACTCTTAATGTGAAGAAAAGTTTAAGCAACTTATAATGAAAGAGCTATGACATTTTAGATCTTTCATTGTCTTGTGTATTGAAGACCAATTTTCTTGGCTTCACCAATTATGAAACAGCTTTTAAGTCAAGAAGTCAGTGTTTGTCCTTATGCATAAAAGCAGCTGCTTTAGAAACCTAATTTCTCTTTATATTGGATCATATATCAACATTATACTTTTATAGCACTTTTGAATGGACCAAATAAAAGGTTTTCCTGTAGAAAAGCATCTTTATGATTTGAAAGCTATTTCCGATGTGAAAAAGCATATTCAAAGGATGCTTAGCAAGCTACAACAAATGTGATTTATGCTTTTAATTATGCTTGGATAGTGCCTTCTTGGGCTCATTGAGATGCATTTCAGGTACCTTTGTACCTGTAGGGGTGTTTATGTTCCCAGCCTACATATTTTTACTTGGTTATTTTTGGCAGCAATTTATTTATTAGCAATTTATATGAGACACCTCCATCATTGTCTGCTTTTCTTAATAAGGACCAGTTGTCATGTAAAGGAATTTATGATCTACACACCTGATTTAATCAAGGAATTCCTGAGTAATTTTTTAAATTTACAAAACTGCCACCAGTTTAGTGATGGCAAAGGAGCACTTGAACTAGTTTGCTTTGATGGTTATGATGAATTCTTAACCTAACTAATGGGTATTGTAAATGGCTACTTGTTCTATTAGGATTTCAGGAGAGAACAAAGGATTCTTATTTATTTTTGTTTTGATTTTGCTTTACTTGGCTTTTAATCCTCAAAACCCAACACTAATGACTACTTCAAATGACTGTAGCATTGAGTATTATCTGCCTTAACCCACAGGCTGGAATCTTTAGCATGTATGCTTGTGAAGAAGGCTTTGCCACTGGTGGACGAGATGGGTGTATACGATTATGGGATACTGATTTCAAACCAATAACTAAAATTGATCTCAGGGAGACAGAACAAGGATATAAAGGTAAAATATATATTAATACTTATGCATAACCCTGAATGTTAAATACAGTGTGAAGTTCTGTATTTATGTTTGTTTCTCTGTACTCCACCTTATTCCATAAAGGAATTAAGGCAGTTGATGTAAATATATTGAATGCAAGATAAAAAATATGTTAAAAATAAATGGATACCCCTTTTCCTAATTTGCATGAAAGCATCTGTATGTACTAGAATGATCCTGCTGCAAAGATAAACGATATAATGGTAAAACTACTGAAAGATATCCTGGGAGATGGGGCTTTCAGTTGTAAAATTGGAAAGTTATGGACAAATTGGTTACCCTAAATGTAACTGCACCCAGCCTCTGAAAAGAAATGAGGATATAAATAATTGGTGAGAAAACAGGACAAGAAAATTATTTAAAAAAAAAAGGTTTTGAAGTAATAGTTAACCATAGTTGTAGGAGTTATGAGCATGGGCTCAGGTCACGGGGCCTTGGTTCAAACCCAAGCTTCACCTATGACAGATTTGAGACCTTGGTCAAATTTCTTAATATCTCTGGGCCTCAGTTTCCTCATCTACAAAACAGAGATAATAATAACACCAACCTCACTGAGTTTATGAAGGTAAAATACACTTGCCTAGAATCGTGCATAGTCAGCACTCAATAAATGTTAGCTTTTATTAAAATACATTGATTATGTGTACCTGAGAATACAAAGCGGTTTATATACTTCTTTTTAAATTCCTAAGATGATAGGCTTATTATCTCATTTTCGCAGATAAAGAATTTGGAGGTGAGAGAGTTTCAAATGGAAATGGAAATAGGAAAGGCAAGGTGAAGTCACTAGTGATGCTAGCTCACAAGCGTGGGGGGGGGGGGTGGGGGGTGGCGCTCTGTCCGCTCGCTTCACCTGGGCCCCGGTACGCTTGTGGCTCCTGCTGTCAGCGCTGGGGAGGGTGTGCTCGGTACCGCAGGGCATGGTGGCCATAAGATGAAAACTACCCACTGCTCAGGTGAAGGAGAATTACTCCTAGTGCCGAAATAAGAAATTTACTGAGACTCTTCCTAGAGAGGATTCTGACATGAGACCCAAAGTTGTCAAAAGGCCTGAACTGGGGATGTTAGTCACTGGGTCGTTGTTTATGAAGCCCGTTGATGCAGGCTGGTGGCAGTGTGGCACAGAAGTTTTTCCATAGGCCAGATCGTGCAGCTGTGTTTGGAGCTCTCTTCTGGCCTGGGGTAGGTTCCAGAGGACTGAGAGAGCAATGCACAGACTACCTATTCTTCAGGCCATCCTCCTTAAATAATGTTGTTTTCAACCAAACTTTCTTTATAATTGAGCAACAGGGAAGTGAACTGGATATTGTATTTCCTACATGTACTAAGAGTCCACCTTCTTTAAATATCTGTTAAATACAAAAAGTATGTTTTCAGCCAGCCAATCTGGAGATTAGATTGCTGTTTTCTGAATGGAAGATCAGGATTGTGGAGTGAATATACTTCTGAACACCAGGCATAGGGGTCAACATAACGAAATGGTAGAATGTAGTGTCCACTACAGTGCATTGACAAGGAGACAGTCAAGGCCTTTAAGTTCTTGGCCATAGAGTGTGGGCCAGTGTCAGTTTATCCAGAAAAATACTCCAAGCAGATAAAGCAAGCAAGCACCTATAAGAGCAAAGTAAAATATTAGTAAAGCAACCAACATTTGGCCTTGAATCAGAAACTCCTTGGTGTATCCTTTAAGGTAACCTGGGAGCAAAACATATACTTAGATAATGGATGAGTGAAATTATTGGATGGCCTTATAGGCCATAAACTGGCTAGATATTGGGGAGCATGAATCAGAAATTGTTTCCTTTATGGCAGTCATTTTATCCAGCTCATCCAAAAAAATTGTATCATATAACTAAGGTATAAATTTTAAAGTCTGGGGATCAGAACAGAAACCATATTTACCCTGCTATACTTTTCTACTTGATACAGCATCCCTGATTTTAGGCTCTCAGAAGACAGTTCAGGAGCTGGTTCAGAATGAACATCTATATACCCAGGGGTTTGTATTGTTTGCACACAGGTAACCCCATTGCCAACTCCTGTCCTCAGGGTCAAAAGAATACAGCCAGGGACACCTTCCATTTTGTATCAGTCTCAGTAGATCCCCCCACACACTCCCTTGCCAGGATCAAAGCAGGTACAGAGTACACAGCAGACAGTCTAGCCTCATAGATGTGGCCTCTAGTGCCTGGGCTACCTCACTGGGGAGGGGTTGGCATGCATTTTTGGATGGATGACCAGCAGGACAATAGCTTGTATTTCCAAGGGAGTAATGGACTGCTTCTAGGGGGTCATACCGACCACCCTGCAATTTGAGCCCAAGGGAGCCAAGAGAAAGGGTGCCGTTCCCAATTGGCAGCCATTTTCTTGCCACCATCTCATTTTTGCAATTGCTGCTCACTACCAATACTCTTATTTACTTAATATTTTACTTTAAATTGATTTTAATACATCTCTTTTTCTTTTTTATACTTCTCATAAGCAGTAATGTCTGAAATCATGGCTTTAATATGCTCTTTATATTTTTATTCAATAAAGTTATAACTATTGAAATGAAAACTTTTGTCCATGTAGCATCCTCTGCATCAGTGGTGCCTGTGCCTATCAGACTTTTGGCAACACTAACAGAAGTCCCCTCTGAGCTATCAAACTTCCTGAGAAATGACTGCGTTTATTCCAGCCCTCAGTGAAAAAACAGTAGATGTCTGGAGTCAAAAGAATGAATGGCTCCTGATTGAGGTGTTGGTAACAACCCCAAATCCAGCCAAAGTTCTCAAGCCTGTGTGGTGAGGGCCATGAAGGGGAACCTGCTGTATTCTGAATCATCCTCAGAGATATGGTTTTGCCCTCAGCCAGGCCTTGGCCCCATCATCAAGCAGAAGCAGGGAAGAGAGCTGTTTAGTCCCAGGAGCTCTTTGCATAGCTCAGAACAAGGATAGATTCTCACAACAGGCCCCCTCTGTGGGGGTCTCTGAGGACAGCAGCAGCCCCCTGTGACAGGGATGCCCTCTAGGGCACACGTGAAGGTAGGAGGGGGCCAGAATGAGGTAGAAGACCCAGCACAGAAGAGGGATTGAAATATGTAGGATTTGAGGAAAGGATTAAAAGTAATTGAAATGCAAATTGTTTTCTGGTCCAGCTTCCCTTTAAGCAGCCAATCCCATACCCTTGGTTCTCCTGAGCATTTGCAGAGTGAAAGAAAAAGGAAGGAAAGAGGGTGGGGAAAGGATCAAACGTGAGGAGGAAGGCAGAGTGGACAGATGTTTGGATATATTTCACACTGCCTGACCCCACCCCTAAAAGAAGTCTTGGCTTTCTCCTCCACCTTCAGGCTTTTGGCCCTAAAAAATGAAAACAAAGTACATTTGAAAGGAGTAGATTTGAACATGAAGCTATGTGTGTTGATGGTTTTGTTCTTGTAAGAATTTCTTCTTATAAAGATGGAGCCTTACTCCATAATTTCATTATTTGTGTAACAATGACTTGGAAATACAGTGATTTCTAATTTTACTCCAACACCTAAACAGCTTTCTAAACAAATTTAACAATAGTATTAATCATGACCTTGTCCCAGTTCCATGACATTCTACTGATATTCTGTGTTCCTTAAATTTAAATATATTAGTTAAAATTCAGAAATTGCTACTTACTAGTATTTGTGAGTCCAAGTCTATTCATAAAGACTACACTTAATATGCTAATTGTAAAGACTTATATTGCCCCTCCTGTTGACTTCCAGATCTACAAAATGAGTCGTAATTTCCAAGTTGTTTTATGTAAATATTCATAAGATTTGCATATATTTGCATCATCTGATAACTTAATTGCTAAACATTAATAGAGAATAATTTTTAAATAGAACTATAGTAGACATACAGTATATTAGTTTCACATGTACAACACAGTGAATTGACATTTATATACATTATGAAATGCTCACCATGATAAGCATAGTTAGCATTTGTCATCATACAAAGTTATTACAATATTATTGACTCTATTCCTTGTGCTGTACTTTGTATCTCTGTGACCGACTTACTTTATAACTGGAAGCTTGTGCTTCTTAATCCCTGTCACCTATTTTACCCATACTCCTCTGCAACCATCAGTTTGTCTTCTGTATTTATGAGTTTGTTTCTGTTTGTGCATTTTTTATTCTACATATGAGTGAAATCATATGGTATTTGTCTTTATCTGACTTACTTCACTTGACATAATACCCTCTAGGTCCATCTATGTTGTCACAAATGGCAAGATTTCATTCTTCTTTATGGCTTCTTATGTATAATATATACCACATCTTCTTTGTCCATTCATCTATTGATAGACACTTTAGGTTGCTTCTATATCTTAGCTATTGTAAATAGTGTGACAGTGAACATAGGGGTGTGCATACCTTTTTGAGCTAGTGTTTTTATCTTCTTTAGGTAAATACCCAGAGTGGAATTACTGGATCATATGGTACTTCTAGTTTTAATTTTTTGAGGAAACTCCACACTGCTTTCCATAGTGGCTGGACCAATTTTCATTCCCATCAGCAGTGTATGAGAGTTCCCTTTTCTCCATATCCTCTCCAACACTTGTTATTTCTTGTCTTTTTGATACTAGCCACTCTGATTGGTGTGAGATGGTATCTCATTGTGGCTTTGATTTGCATTTCCCTGATGATTAGTGATACTGAACATCTTTTCATGTGTCTCTTGGCCACCTGAGGAGTGGCCAGTACTTTGTTGTCTTCTTTGGAAAACTATCTATTCATGTCCTCTGCTCACTTTTTAATCAGATTATTTGTTTTTCTTTTTTGGAGTTAAGTTGTATGAGTTATTCATATATTTTGGATATTAGCCCCTTTTTGGATATATAATATGCAGATATGTTTTCCCATACAGTAGGTTGCCTTTTTGTTTTGTTGATGGTTTCTTTACCTGTGCTGAAACTCTTTAGTTTATGTAGTCCCACTTGTTTATTTTTGCTTTTGTTTTCCTTGCCTGGGGAGATATATCCAGAAAAAAACTACTAATCCCAACATTCAAAAGCTTAGTTACCTATGTTTGTTTCTAGGAATGTTATGGTTCAGATCTTATATTTAGGTCTTTAATCCATTCTGGGTTCATTTTCTTTTATGTTGTAAGACAGTGATCCAGCTTCATTCTTTTGAAAATAGCTGTCTAGTTTTCCCAGCACAACTTATTGAAGAGATTGCCATTTCCCCATTGTATATTCTTGTCTCCTTTGTCATAGATTAACTGACCATGTAAGTGTGGGTTTATTCCTGGCTCTCTATTCTGTTCTCCTGATCTATGTATCTATTTTGTGCCAGGACCATAATGTTTTGATTACCATAGCTTTTTAATATAGTTTGAAATCAGGGAGCATGATACCTCCAGCTTTGTTCTTCTTTCTCAAGACTGCTTTGGCTATTCAGGGTAATGTTTGACATTTAATTATTATGTGTGTTGGTATAGACCCACTTGGGTTCACCATGTTTGGGGCTTTCTGTGCTTATTTGACTTGGAAGTCTATTTCCTTCCCCAGACCAGGGACATTTTTGACTATTACTTCTTCAAATAAATTTTCTCCTTTCTCTCTCTCTCTCCTTCTGGCATCCTTATAATATGAATGTTAGTGTGCTTGATGTTGTAGAGGTCCTATCCTCATTTTTAAAATTCTTCTTTTCTCTTTCTGTGCACCTTGGATGATTTCTATTACCCTGTTTTCCAGATTGCTGATCCATTCTTCTGTATCCTCTACTTTGCTATTAATTCCCTCTAGTGTATTTGCCATTTCAGTTACAATATTCTTTAGCTCTGATTGGTTCTTTTTAAAAATATTTTCTATCTCCTTATTGAAGTTCTGAGTTCATCCGTTCTTCTCCAAAGTTCAGTGAGCATCTTTATGACCATTACTTTGAACTTTTTATTGGGTATATTGCCTATCTGTTTTGTTTAGTTCTTTTTCTTAGGTTCTGTCTTATTCTTCCATTTGGAATGTATTCCTCTGTCTTCTCATTCTGTCTGACTTGTTATTTCTATGTATTAGGTAGGTCAGCTACATCTCCTAGTCTTGAGGGTTATGGCCTTATGTAGGTGTCCTAAAGGCCCAGAAATGCAATCCCCCCAGTCACCAAAACTAGGAGCTGCAGGGGTATCTTCTGGGCCATGTGTGCCCTCCTGATGTGACTGGGCTACCACTGCTTCAGGAGCCCTCTTGCAGGCTGTTCTCCCACCCAGGGAAGGAGTTACTTTGGAGGGGTGCTGGTCTCAGCTGAGGCTGCCCACTAGGTATGGTGTGGTAGTAACTGCTTTGGAGGAATGCCAGTCTTGACCAAGGCCACCTTCCAGGTGTGGTAGGGGAGGACCTGCTTTTGGAGAACCCCCTACTAGGGCAGGTGGGTAGGGTGGGACAGGTCTGTAAGGTAATACCAGAGTGTAGACAGCAGTGCTAGCAAGGTAGATGGAGAGGGTCTGAACTGGAGTCTGCCAGTGTCAGGCCAGCTAGGTTGAAGGAGGGTAAGAAAAATGGTGTCTGCCAGCACTTCTGCTCCTGAAAGAAGTTTCTACAGGCATTTGCCCCTCCACCACATGCCCCAAAATTTGTCTATAAATCTTCATTTATGGCCCAGGCACTTTTAAAAAATTTTGGTATCGTTAATCTACAATTACATGTGCAATATTATGCTTACTAAACTCCCCACTTCATCAGGTCCCCCCTACCTACCCCATTACAGTGACTGTCCATCAAAATAGTGAGATGCTATAGAATCACTACTTGTCTTCTCTGAGTTGTACAGCCCTCCCTGTGCCCCCCAACATTATGTCTGCTAATCGTAATGCCCTTTTTTCCCCCTTGTCCCTCCCTTCCCACCCATCCTCCCCAGTCTCTTTCCCTTGGGTAACTATTAGTCCATTCTTGGGTTCTGTGAGTCCGCTGCTGTTTTGTTCTTTCAGTTTTCTTCTTCACTCTTATGCCCCACATATGAGTGAAATCATTTGATACTTGTCTTTTTCGGCTTGGCTTATTTCACTGAGCATAATACCTTCTAGCTCCATCCATGTTGTTGCAAATGGTAGGATTTGCTTTCTTCTTATGGCTGAATAATATTCCATTGTGTATATGTACCACTTATTCTTTATCCTTTCATCTACTGATGGACACTTAGGTTGCTTCCATTTCTTGGCTATTGTAAATAGTGCTGCTACAAACATAGGGGTGCATCTGTCTTTTTCAAACTGCGCTGCTGCATTCTTAGGGTAAATTCCTAGGAGTGGGATTCCTGGGTCAAATGGTATTTCTATTTTGAGTTTTTTGAGGAACCTCCATACTGCTTTCCACAATGGTTGAACTAATTTGCATTCCCACCAGCAGTGTAGGAGGGTTCCCCTTTCTCCACATCCTCACCAACATTTGTTGTTGTTTGTGCTTTGGATGTTGGCCAACCTTACTGGTGTGAGGTGATATCTCATTGTGGTTTTAATTTGCATTTCTCTGATGATTAGTGATGTGGAGCATCTTTTATTGTGCCTGTTGACCATCTGAATTTCTTCTTTGGAGAAGTGTCTATTCATATCCTCTGCCCATTTTTTAATTGGATTATTTGCTTTTTGTTTGTTGAGGTGCAAGAGTTCTTTATGTATTTTGGATGTCAACCCCTTATCGTATATGTCATTTATGAATATATTCTCCCATACTGTAGGATATCTTTTTGTTCTGCTGATGGTGTCCTTTGCTGTACAGAAGCTTTTCAGCTTGATATAGTCCCACTTGTTCATTTTAGCTTTGTTTTCCCTTGCACGGGGAGATATGTTCATGAAGAAGTCGCTCATATTTATGTCCAAGATTTTTGCCTATGTTTTTTTCTAAGAGTTTTATGGTTTCATGACTTACATTCAGGTCTTTGATTCATTTCGAGTTTACTTTTGTGTATGGGGTTAGACAGTAGTCCAGTTTCATTCTCTTACATGTAGCTCTCCAGTTTTGCCAACACCAGCTGCTGAAGAGGCTGTCATCTCCCCATTGTATATCCAAGGCTCCTTTATCATATATTAATTGACTGTATATGTTTGGGTTAATGTTTGGACTTTCTATTCTGTTCCACTGGTCTGTGGGTCTGTTTTTGTGCCAATACCAAATTGTCTTGATTACTGTGGCTTTGTAGTAGAGCTTGAAGTCAGGGAGTGTAATTCCCCCTGTTTTATTCCTCCTTCTCAGGATTGCTTTGGCTATTCGGGGTCTTTTGTGGTTCCATATGAATTTTAGAACTATTTGTTCCAGATCATTGAAGAATGCTGTTGGTATTTTGATAGGGATTGCATTGAATCTGTAGATTGCTTTAGGTAGTATAGCCATTTTGACAATATTTATTCTTCCTAGCCAAGAGCATGGAATGCATTTTCATTTGTTAGTGTCCTCTTTAATTTCTCTTAGGAGTGCCTTGTAGTTTTCAGGGTATAGGTCTTTCACTTCCTTCATTAGGTTTATTCCTAGATATTTCATTCTATTTGATGCAATTGTGAATGGAATTGTTTTCCTGATTTCTCTTTCTGTTAGCTCGTTAGTGTATAGGAAAGCAAGAGATTTCTGTGTGTTAATTTTGTATCCTGCAACTTTGCTGAATTCAGATATTAGTTCTAGTAGTTTTGGAGTGGAGTCTTTACGGTTTTTTATGTACAATATCATGTCATCTGCAAATCGTGACAATTTGACTTCTTCTTTACCAATCTGGATGCCTTGTATTTCTTTGTTTTGTCTGATTGCTCTGGCCACGACCTCCAGTACTATGGTGAATAAAAGTGGAGAGAGTGGGCATCCCTGTCTTGTTCCCAATCTTAGATGAAAAGTTTTCAGCTTCTCATTGTTAAGTATGATGTTGGCTGTGGGTTTGTTATATATGGCCTTTATGATGTTGAGGTACTTGCCGTCTATACCCATTTTGTTGAGAGTTTTATCATGAATGGATGTTGAATTTTGTCAAATGCTTTTTCAGCATCTATGGAGATGATCATGTGGTTTTGTTCCTTCTTTTTGTTGATGTGGTGGATGATATTGAAGGATTTTCGAATGTTGTACCATCCTTGCATCCCTGAGATGAATCCCGCTTGGTCATGGTGTATGATCCTCTTGATGTATTTTTGAATTCTGTTTGCTAACATATTGTTGAATATTTTTGCATCTATGTTCATCAGGGATATTGGTCTGTAATTTTCTTTTTTGGTGAGGTCTTTGCCTGGTTTTGGTATTAGGGTGATGCTGGCTTCATAGAATGTTTTTGGAAGTATTCCCTCCCCTTCTATTTTTGGAAAACTTTAAGGAGAATGGGTGTTATTTCTTCTCTATATGTCCGGTAAAATTCAGAGGTGAATCATCTGGCCTGGGGGTTTTGTTCTTGGGTAGTTTTTTGATTGCCGATTCAATTTCGTTGCTGGTGATTGGTCTGTTTAGTTTTTCTGTTTCTTGCTTGGTCAGTCTTGGAAGATTGTATTTTTCTAACAAGTTGTCCATTTCTTCTAGGTTTTCCGGCTTGTTAGCATATAGATTTTCATAGTATTCTCTTATAATTCTTTGTATTTCTGTGGGGTCTGTCATGATTTTTCCTTTCTCATTTCTCATTCTGTTTATGTGTGTAGATTCTCTTTTTCTCTTAATGAATCTGGCTAGGGGTTTATCTATTTTGTTTATTTTTTCAAAAAACCAGCTTTTGGTTTCATTGATATTTTTTCTATTGTTTTATTCTTCTCAGTTTTGTTTATTTCCTCTCTGACCTTTATTATGCTCCTCCTTCTGGTGACTTTGCACCTCATTTGTTCTTCTTTTTCCAATTTCAATAATTGTGTCTTTAGACTATTCATTTGGGATTGTTCTTCCTTCTTTAAATAGGCCTGGATTGCAACATACTTTCCTCTTAGAACTGCATTTGCTGCGTCCCACAGAAGTTGCGGCTTTGTGTTGTTTTTGTCATTTGTCTTCATATATTGTTTGATCTCTGTTTTAATTTGGTCGTTGATCCATTGGTTATTTAGGAGCATGTTGTTAAGCCTCCATGGATTTGTGAGCCTTTTTGTTTTCATTGTACAATTTATTTCTATCTTTATACCTTTGTGATCTGAGAAGTTGGTTGGTCGGATTTCAATATTTTTGAAATTACTGAGGTTCTTTTTGTGGCCTAGTATGTGGTCTATTCTGGAAAATGTTCCATGTGCACTTGAGAAGAATGTGTATCCTGTTGCTTTTGGGTGTAGAGTTCTGTAGATGTCTGTTAGGTCCATCTGTTCTAGTGTGTTGTTCAGTGCCTCTGTATCTTTACTTATTTTCTGTCTGGTTGATCTGTCCTTTGGAGTGAGTGGTGTGTTGAAGTCTCCTAAAATGAATACATTACTTTCTATTTTCTCCTTTAATTCTGTTGTATTTGTATCACAAATGTCAGTACTCCTGTGTTGGATGCATATAAATTTAAAATGGTTATACCCTCTTGTTGGACTGACCCCTTTATCATTATGTAATGTCCTTCTCTATCTCTTGCTACTTTCTTCATTTTGAAGTCTATTTTGTCTGATACAAGTACTGCAACACCTGCATTTTTTTCTTTGTTGTTTGAATGAAATATCTTTTTCCATCCCTTCACCTTTAGTGTGTGTATATCTTTGAGTTTGAAGTGAGTCTCTTGTAAGCAGCATATAGATAGGTCTTGATTTTTTATCCATTTTATTACTCTGTGTCTTTTGATTGGTGCATTCAGTCCATTTACATTTAGGGTGATTTTCCATAGATATGTACTTACTGCCATTGCTGGCTTTAGTTTCGTGGTTACCAAAGGTTCAAGGGTAGCTTCTTTACTATCTAACAGTCTAACTTAACTCTCCTATTAAGCTATTATAAACATAGTCTGATGATTCTTTCTCTCCCTTCTTATTCTTCCTCCTCCATTCTTTGTATACTAGGTGTTTTATTCTGTACTCTTTTACGTTTTCTTTGACTGTTTTTGTGGATAGCTGATTTTACTTTTTGCGTTTAGTTAGTATTTGGATGGTCTGCTTTCTTTGCTATGATTTTATTTTCTCTGGTGACATCTTTTTAGCCTTAGGAATGCTTCCATCTAGAGCAGTCCCTTTAAGATATCCTGTAGAGGTGGTTTGTGGGCGGCAAATTCTCTCAACTTTCATTTGTCTGAGACTTGTTTAATCCCTCCCTCAAATTTAAATGATAATCGTGCTGGATACAGTTTTCTTGGTTCAAGACCCTTCTGTTTCATTATGTTAAATATATCATGCCATTCTCTTCTTGCCTGTAAGGTTTCTGTTGAGAAGTCTGATGATAGTCTGATGGGTTTTCCTTTTTTTGTGATCTTATTTCTCTGGCTGCTTTTAATAGTCTGTCCTTATCCTTGATCTTTGCCATTTTAATTACTATATGTCTTGATGTTGTCTTCCTTGGTTCCCTTGTGTTGGGAGTTCTACACACCTCCATGGCCTGAGAGACTATCTCCTTCCCCACACTGGGGAAGTTTTCAGCAATCAGCTCCTCAAAGACACTTCTATCCCTTTTGCTCTCTCTTCTTCTTCTGGTACCCCTATAATGCGAATATTGTTCCATTTGGTTTGGTCACACAGTTCTCTCAATATTCTTTCATTCTTAGAGATCCTGTTTTCTCTCTGTGCCTCAGCTTCTTTGTATTCCTCTTCTCTAGTTTCTATTTCATTTATAGTCTCCTCCACCATATCCAATCTGCTTTTAATACCGTCCATTGTGTTCTTCAATAATTGGATCTCTGACTAGAATTCATTCCTGAATTCTTGAATATCTTTCCGTACCTCCATGAGCATGTTAATGATTTTTATTTTGAACTCCCTTTCTGGGAGAGTCATGAGGTCCATATCATTTAAATCTTTCTCGGAGTTGTATTCATTTTTCTCTGGACCACGTTGCTTTGGCGGCTCATATTTATGTATGGCGCCCTTTTGTGCTCAGGAGCTCTACTATTTGGAGCTGCTCAGCCCCTGAAGGAATGTTGGGGTTTGTAGGGGAGTGGTATTGGTGTCTCTGGGGAGGAAAGAGCTGTTTCCTGCTTCCTGGCTGCTATGCCTGTCTCCACTGCCTGAACCATTGGGCCGAGCACACAGGTATAAGCCTCTGTGCTTTGCGTTTGTAGTTGCTGTAGACAGATCTTCCCTCTGGCTGGCCTAACGCCCGGTAGGGTTTCCCGGTTTGTGAGCCAGGTGGGGCTGACCAGGGGAAAGGTACAGTAGGCTGCCTATCACGGGGGAATTTCTTCGAGCTGTGTAGGCAGGCAGGGAGCTGGAGCACCTGAAGATCGTCAACGCTCCCAATCTGCTGGGCAGAGTGCACCCGGACAATTTTGTCTACCTGTCCTTTCTCCTGAGCAGTAAGCTCTGTGCAATCCTTGCCCCTTTACCAGCCCTCTTGGTAAGGGCTTCTTTGTTAGGAAGTCTCTCAGACTGCCTGCCTTTCTTTTGTCCCGGATCAGCTGGACATGGATCCCTGCTTTCCACAAGCAGCTGGAATCTTAGTCTCTCCAGGAATTCTGCCTGTCTTAGCTTTCCAATCCCCTAATTATGAGAGTATCATGCAAGCACCATGAAACGTAGGTTTGTGCTCCCAGAGCAGATCTGCAGAGTTAGGTATTCAGCAGTCCCACACCTCCACTCCCTCCCTGCTCTGTTCCTCTTTCTCCTGCCAATGAGCTGGGGTGGGGGAAGGACTTGGATCCCGCAGGACCACAACTTCAGTACATTACCCTTTTCTGTGAGGGCTGCTCTTGTCTCCAGGTGTATGCAGTTTGTTGCCATCCTCTTTCCCGTTGCTCTTTCAAGAGTAGTTGTATTAGCTATATTTTCATATTATCTGTGGTTTTAGGAGGAAGCCTCTGTCTCACCTCTCATGCCGCCATCTTTAATCCAATTCAGTGGGCATCCATATTTTAAAAACACTTTCCATGTAGATACTGATGCAGAGTAAGGGTCGGAGCAACTGTTCCTGGCTCTTTGCCATGTATCAGGCCCAGAGCACCAGATTTGAGAACAATAGTAAGCACCAGTCCCTTCTGCTGCCAGTGTTTCCTTCTCAGGCCATTTAATTGGGGAAAAGGCCATTTTATTCTCAAATGGTTTGTTCTCTCCTTGTGTGTTGGACCATAGATTTTCCTTTTGAGAGTCTGCAGTGCTAGCACCTCAAAATGATAACAATAACAAATAAGTTGTAACACAAGGGAGTAACTGAGACTCAAGGGAGAGTACATGTAGCAACTTCTTTGTAGCTGACCCTTCATGCTGACCCTTCTTGGGGCTGGAATCTGACCATATATACAGTAAGGTATTCTCTACTGAGACGTGAACTTATTAAAAACCTTGTGGTTAAAATAACAACTTTTATTTATTGATTAATTTCTTAAGTGCCAGGCACTGAGTCAAGTGTTTGAATTTATGATTACATTGAATCCTCATAACAAGGCTGTGAAGTGTGCCATGAGTGCTAATATTCTCTCCACTTTACAGATAGCTAAATTGAAGATTTAAATGATTCAATAGCTTGCCATATCCCAAGCTGGGAGGGGCTAGGACTGTGATGTAAATCCAGTCCATGTACTTAATCATTCAATGAATTGTTGGAAAATAAGCAATGTCCTTTAGGTCTGTGTTGATATTCATGAGAACTCATGGGGTACAGCTTCCCATGTCTAGATTTGAGGACGGACACAGAGAAGATTAGAAGGCTCCCACTGTCTGAATATAAACTCTGGGAAAAGGCTGTTGAGAGTTTGGTCTCAGCCTGATTTTTATGAAGTAAGTGGTTGCTCTTTACTGCCATCTACTGGCTGTCTGGAACAAGCACAGGCTAGAGTGCCACATTTCTCAGCAGGGTGGCAGGGAATCAATTCAGCAAAATGTCTTCAGTTCATAATAATATCAGGAGTTTCCAAAATATGCACTTTCCCAGAAGAAAAGAGCATTTCTGTAGTTATAAATAATTAGGATGGGTTTTTCTGGCTCTCTCTACACTATTGAAAATAACATATTTTTCTGACCCTCAGAGCAGAAGATAAAGAAGAAAAGCTAGCTTAATTACTTCCCAATGCAACGGCCACCTTGGCCAACCCAGCTAGGAAGCCATTACATTACTGTTCTCTGCATTTGTATTACGGAAGATAAAAACCAAACCTGTATAGACAGGAGAAAGGCAATCCTGTCAAAACCTTGTCAGAGATCTGCCATGCACTATGGTTTCTCCAGAATAAGCCCAGAAGAGAGAGGATGGTTTTCTTTAACATCTTGTTTGCAGAACAATTAGATTTAGAAATGATGAAAACAGGACATTATTAGGAAACTTGAAATAGTTCTCTACCCACTGAAGTGTCTTTAGAAAGTCATTCCTATTTAAAATAGTTATCTTGGAGGTGAGAGTGGTCCATGCCCTAGCTATCTTTTTTAGGTAGACCCCTGGGGGTTCCCTTGTCTGATGTGACAAAATGCAATTTATCTGTTCCAAGAACTGAGAATTTGTGGAGAGCCGGAGTTGGTCTCTGGGAGAAAATGTCCACAGCTCATTAAGTTTATGTTGTAAACAATGAAAATGTAACAACTCCATCTTTTCATTCTCTCTCCCCTTCTGACCCTGACTATATTTAGTCAGAAATAATGTGTCACTTCAACTTCATTGCCTCTGCCATGTGTGAGCGTCTCCCTTAGGTTGGTTAGTTCAGTGGAACCCTTTTTCCCCAATTAAGCCTGTTATAAAACACGGATTGTGAGGTGCTGAGGGAAGAGCAGGGGCAGGATCCTCAAAACTCTGGCTCTTGGTTCTTGTCCTGGCCCTTTCCTTCCCAGGCCCCTGAGGCTCTCCTGAGGCATCTGAGGATTCCCTGGACACAGTCCGAAAACATAGCGAGGTGCTGTGTAACTGACTACTTATCAATTTTGGCTGAGTTGGATAGTTTTTCTTTGTTCTTAAACCTTTTAAAAAGACAAAGCCAGTATTTAAAAAATATTAACATTTGTCAGTTCCACATGTTGGGTTGATTATTATAATATTCTTGTACCTTTCTGAATTTGTTCCTCAAAACAAGATGGTAAAAAATAGTAGGATGGAGGGAGAAAAAAATGTTTGTACACTGGACCAAATACAATGACAAATCCTTGGGAAAAATTTTGGTCTTCAAGCCATTTCATTCTATGGGACTGGGTGTCCTACTGGAAGCCATGGGGAGATTGGCATGCTCATGCTTATAATGGCCCCTGCATTCCAGGCCTGCTTAAAAAAGGCTGAATCTTTAAGACAGTGGAATTATAAAGGAATTGCAGTTTGAATATTTTGATAAGTTATAATATGTAACACATTACTGATATATATGTGTATATAAATCTGTATATGCATGTAGATGTCATTTTATTGAGATGTAATTTACATATACTAGTTTTTTTCAGGAATGCAGCATGATTCAACACATGTTCTATTGCAAAATGATCATCCCAATGAATCTAGGTAATATTCATCATACATAGTTATTTTTTTCTTGTGATGAGAACTTTTAAGATCTACTCTTTTAGTAACTTTCAAATATGCAATATAGTATTAGTAACTACAGTCATTATGCTATACATTATATCCCAGGATATTATTTTATAACTGGAAGTTTGTACCTTTTGACCACCTTTATGTGCTGCCTCTTCCATCCCCCACCTCTGACAACCATCAGTCTGTTCTCTGTATCTGAGTTCAGGTTTTCTTTTGTTTTGTTTTTAGTTTCCATATATGAGTGAGATCATAGCATATTTTTCTTTCTCTCTCTTACTTATTTTACTTATCATCATACCCTCAAGGTTTACCCATGTTGTCCCAAATAGGAGGGCTTCCTTCTTTTTTATGGCTGAAAAATATTCTATTATGTCTATATGCCACATTTTCTTTATCCATTCATCCATCAGTGGACACTTAGCCAAATTATTGAAACAACCTGTTGTAAATAATCCTGCAATGAACATGGGGATGCAGATATTTTTTTGGGTTAGTGTTTTTGTTTCCTTTGGCTAAATATCCAAAAGTGGAAGTGCTGTATCACCTAGTGATGATTTTTGAGGAACCTTCATGCTCTTTTGCATAATGGCTGCACATTCCCACTAACAGTGCACATGGGTTCCCTTTTTCCCATAACCTTACCAATACTTGCTGTTTCTTGTCTTTTTTTATAGTAGCCATTAGAACAGCTATGAGATGATATCTCATTGTGGTTTTGATCTGCATTTCCCTGATGATTAGTGATACTGAGCACCTTATATACCTATTGGCCATCTGTATGTCTTCTTAGGAAAAATGTCTATTCAGGTTCTCTGCCCATTTGGTAAATGGATTGTTTGAATTTTTGCTATTGGGATGTATGAGTTCTTTAATATATTTTGGATGTTAATCCCTTTTCAGATACATGATTTGCAAATATTTTCTCCTCAGTTGATAGGTTCCCTTTTCATTTTGTTCATGAATTCCTTTGTTGTACAGAAGCATTTTAGTATGAGGTAGTCCCACTTGTTTATTCTTGCTTTTGTCGCCTTTCCTTTTGGTGTCACTGCCAAAAACTGATGCCAAGAAGCTTACTGCCTGTGTCTTCTAGGATCTTAAGAGTTTCAGGTCTTATGTTCAAGCTTTAATCCATTTTGGGTTAATTTTTTGCATGTGGACTAAGATAGTGGTCTGGTTTCATTCTTTTGCATGGTGCTGTCCAGTTTTCCCAATACCGTTTTAATGAAGAGACTGTCCTTTCCCCATTGTATATTCTTGGCTCCTTTGTCATAAATTAATTGACCATATATGTATGAGTTTATTTCTGAGCTCTCTATTCTGTTCCATTGATCTATGTGTCTGTATTTATGCTAACACCAAACTGTTCTGATTACTGTATCTTTGTAATAGAGTTGGAAGACAGGGAGTGTGATGCCTCCAGTTTTGTTCTTTCCCAAGATTGCTTTGGCAAATCCAAGTTTTTTTGTGGTTCCATTCAAAGTTTGATTGTTCTGTTTCTGCAAAAAATACCATTGGAAATTTGATAGGAATTGCATTAAACCTGTAAATTTCTTTGGGTAATATGGCCATTTTAACAATATTCTTCCAATCCATAGCACAGAATATCTTTCCACTTATTTGTGTTGTCTTCAATGTTTCATCAATGTTCCTAGTGTATAAATCTTTCATTTCATTAGTTTAATTTATTCCTAGGCATTTTATTCTTTTTGATGCAGTTGTAAGTGGTATTATTTTCTTAATTTTTCTTTCTAATAATTTGTTATAAGTGTATTGAAATGCAACTAATTTTTCTATATTGATTTTATGTCCTTCAACTTCACTGAATTAGGTCTAACAGTTTTTTGGTGGAATCTTTAGGGTTTTCTATATATAATGTCACCTGCAAGTAGTTTTATTTCTATTCCAATTTGGATGCCTTTTCTTTATTTTTCTAATTTCCAGCTAATTGCTCTGCTTAAGTATGTTTTAGTACTATGTTGAATAAAAGTGGTGAGGGTTGACATCTTTGTCTTGCTCCTGATCTTAGAGGGAAAGCTTTCAGCTTCTCACCATTGAGTGTGATGTTAGCTGTGGGCTTTTCATATGTGGCTTTTATTACATGCATTCCCTCATATCCATTTTGTTGAGAGTTTTTTTATCATAAATGGATGTTAAATTTTGTCAACTGCTTTTTCTGCATCTATTGAGATGACCATATGATCTTTATCCTTTCTATTGTTAATGTAATATATCACATTGATTGATTTGTGGATATTGAACCATCTTTGCATACCTAGAATAAATCCCACTTGATCATGGTGAATGATCCTTTTAATGTATTGTTGAATTGGGTTTGCTAATATTTTGTCAAGGATTTTTGCATCTATGTTCATTAGGGATATTGACCTGTCATTTTCTTTTCTTGTGACATCCTTGTTTGGTTTTGGTATCAGGGTAACACTGGCCTCATAAAATGAGTTTGGAAGTGTTCCCTATCCTTCTGTATTTTGGAAGAGTTTCAGAAGGATTGATACTAATTCTTCTTTAAATGTTTGGTAGAATTCACCTGTGAAGCTATCCTGACTTTCCTTTCTTGGAAGGTTTTTGATTATTCATTCAATTTCCTTACTCATTATTAGTCTGCTTATATTTTACATTTCTTCTTGATTCAGTCTGGGTGGACTGTTTGTTTCTAGGAATTTATCCTTCTGGGTTGTCCAATTTGTGGATGTATAATTGTTCATTATAGTCTTTTATGATCCTTTCTACATCTGTGGTATCTGTTGTAACATCTCTTCTTTCATTTCTGATCGTATTTATTTGAGTCCTCTTTTCTGGGGATGAGTCTAACTAAAGGCTTATCTAATTTGCTTATCTTTTCAAAAAAACAGGTCTTTCATTCATCTTTTCTATTGTCTTTTTAGTCTGGATTTCATTAATTTATGCTCTCATCTCTATTTTCTTCTTTCTGCTAATTTAAGCTTAGTTTGTTCTTCTTTGTCTAGTTCCTTTCTAGGTATAAAGTTAAGCTGTTTGCAGTCTTTCTTGTTTCTAAATGTAGGCTTTTATCACTATGAACTTCCCTCTTTGAACTGCTTTTGCTGCATCCCATAAGTTTTGGTATGTATGTTGATTTGTTTCTAGGTATTTTTTATTTCTTCTTTGAGCCATTTGTTGTTGAGTAGCATGTTGCCTAATCTCCACATACATGTGAATTTTCCAATTTTCTTCTTGTAATTGTTTTCTAGATTCATACCATGGTGTTCAGAAAAGATGCTTGATATAACTTCAGTCTTAAATTTATCAAGACTTGTTTTATGACCTAACATAATATATCCTGGAAAATATTCCATGTGAGCTTGAGAAGAATGTGTATTCTCTTGCTTTTGGATGGAATGCTCTATAATATTAAGTCCATCTGGTTTAAATACTATTTAAGGTTTATATTTCTTTATTGATTTTCTGTCTAGATGATCTGTACATTTACAGAAGTGGGGTATTAAAGTTCTACAATATATGGTATTACTGTCTACTGATACCCTTAGGTCTGCTATTATTTACTTTATATACTTAAGTGCTCCTATGTTGGGTACATAGATATTTATAAATGTTAAATATTCTTGTTAGATTGACACCTTTATATATAACGACCTTCTTTGTCTCTTACTACAGTTTTAGAGCCTATTTTGTCTGATATAAGTATGGAATATGTTTTTCTATCCTTTTACTTTCAGTCTGGTGTATCCTTTCATTTGCAGTGAGTATGTAGGCAGCATATCAATGGGTCTTGCTTTTTATCCATTCAACCATTCCCTGGCTTTTGACTGGAGAATTTAGTATATTTACATGTAAAGTAACTATTGATAGGTATGTACTTATTGTCATTTTGTTAATTGTTTTATGGCTATTCTGTAATTCTTGTGTTCCTTTCTTCTCTTGTTCTCTTCCTTTGTGATTTCATGATTTTCTGTAGTGGTATGCCTAGATTCCTTTATCTTTTCTGTATCTAGTATAAGTTCTTGCTTTGTCAGTACCATGAGGCTTACGTTAAAAAACTTATATTTATAACAACCCATTTTAAGTTGAGAGCAGCTTAAGTTTGAATGCATTCTAAAGCTCTATTTTTTTACTACCCTGACATAATATTTTTAATGTCACAACTTACATCTTTTTATCTTTTGTATCCCTTAATAAATATTGTAGTTATAGTGTTTACTACTTCTGTCTTTTAACCTTCACACTAGCTTTATAAGTAATTAACCAACTGCCTTTACAACATTAAATATTCTGAATTTTACTATGTATTTACCTTTATCAGTGAGATTTATACTTTCATATGTTTTCCTGTTACTAATTAGTACCCTTTCTTTTTAGCTTAAAGAAGTCCCTTTAACATTTCTTATAAGGCTGTTCTAATAGAGATGAATTCTTTTAGCTTTTGCTTAACTGGAAAACTATCTCTCCTTCAAATCTGAAGGACAACTTTGCCAAGTCTAATATTTTTGGTTTGTATTTTCCTCAGAACTTTATATTATGCCACTCCTTCCTGGCCTGCAAAGTTCCTGTTGAAAAATCTGCTGATAGTCTAATGGGGGAATCCCTTATATATAACAAATTGCTTTTCTCTTGCTGCTTTTAAGATTATCTCCTTGCCTTTAGCTTTTGATACTTTAATTATAATGTGTCTTGGTGTTGGTTTCTTTGGGCCATCTTATTTAGAACTCTCTGGCCTTCCTGTATCTGGAAATCTGTTGCCTTCCCTAGGTTAAAGAAGTTTTCAGAAAGTATTTCTTCAAGTAACTTTTCTGCTTCATTCTCTCTCTCTTCTTCTGAGACCCCTATACTGTGAATGTTGGTCTGTTTGATCTTATCTCATAATTTTCCTGTAACTCTGGGGGGAAAATAGGTTCCCAGCTCAGGTCAAATAAGTCAAAGGGAGAAATAAAGTGGGAGAAACCTATTTATTGCCTACAAGCAATTGTCTACTCCTGCTTGCTGGTCTCTCTCACTACCTGGCTGCAAAAAAGACCCCATCACACCTCTCCAGTCCCAGTGCATGCTCACTCTCCACCCACCATGTAATCACCTATTGATATGGAGGTGGACTACTTCTCTCCACCCCTTAGAAACACCTATTGATATGGAGATGCACTAAGGCCAGGTGAGAGATTCTGGAAATACTACAATTTTACCCACATTTC
Source organism: Smutsia gigantea (assembly GCA_032199065.1). Classification (NCBI taxonomy): domain Eukaryota; kingdom Metazoa; phylum Chordata; class Mammalia; order Pholidota; family Manidae; genus Smutsia; species Smutsia gigantea. Next base: position 120,611 of record JAVSCE010021727.1, on the reverse strand, counting down.
CTTAAGCTATTTTCACTCTTTTTCATTTTTTACTTCTTTTTGCTGCTCTGATTAGTGAATTTCACTGCCTTGTCTTCAGATTCACTGGTCCTTTTTTCTGCTTCATCTAGTCTGCTGTTTGAACCCATCTAGTGTATTATTCAGTTCAATTACTGTATTCTTTAGCTCTGTGATTTCCTTTTGGTATTTAAATTTTCAATCTCTTTGTTGAAATTCTCCCTTTGTTCATGCATTGTTCTCCTGAGCCCAGCGAACATCTTTATGACCATTATTTTGAATTTCTTATCAGGTAAATGACTTATCTCTGTTTTATTAAGGTATTTATTTGCATTTTTATCTTGTTCTTTCATTTAGAACATATTCCTCTGTTCATTTATCTCCATTTTGTTAAGACCAATTTTTGGAGATTTATCTTGTTCTTTTGTTTGGAACATACTCCCCTGTTACCTCATTTTCCTTGACTCTCTATGTTGCTTTCCATGCATCAGATAAAACAGCCACCTTGCCTAGTCTTGAAGAGGTGGCCTTATGTAGGAGATGAACCTTATTGTTCAGCCCTGCCTTAGCTCTTGGTTGTTCTCAAACCTTTGCGATTGTCTCAGTAACCTACTTTGTCCTTAATTGCTCCTGATAGTTGAGGGTATGGCAAGACCTTTCAGTGTCCCAAAGGTGAGGATCTCAGTCAGCACCTAGATTGAAGCTGATTGGAAGCCAGACCCTCAGGTGGCATCTTTTAAAGTGTGCAAATATACTTCATTCAGAAGACTGGGAGGTGGGCATTTTTGTTTTGTCCCCCTGTACTGAGCCCTGGAGTGATAGCCGGTTAAGAATTGTTTCTTTGTTTGCTACTGTCCTACTGAAATTGTGAACAGAAGCCCTCCTAGTCAACTTGAGCCAGGCTGTCAAGGGATGTGTCCTCTGAGTGGGAGCCTCAAAAACCAGGGTTCTAGATATGTGTATAGGCCTCATTCTTGGAGACACCAGGACCTGGGTCAGGGCAGAGGGAGAATGTGAACGTGACGCCCACTGGCCTCCCCAGTCTCTGGAGAGGTTTGCAGTTTGTACTTAGATGTGTATTAAATTATAAGTCTGCCTCTTAGGCCATAGCTATGAAGATAAGTTAATAGGCCTCTTGCACAGAAAAACATCTCTGTCTGCTGCCTCTCTGCTGTGCCCTAGGGGATAGCTGGTTAAGAACTGTTTCTCCATTTGTTACAGTGCTGTGGGACCCAGACTATGGGTACTGCTTGCCACCAGAACCAGATGATGAAGGGGTGACTCCTGGGCAGCAGTTACAAAAACTGGGGCACCATACCTGTGCACACACTCCTTTCTGGGAGATACTAGTGAGCTGAAATGGGGCAGAAGGAGAACACAAAGATGGTATCCTCTGGTCTCTTTGGTCTCTGGAGAATATCTCAGTAGGCCTCTGACTGTATGTTAAACTAGATGCCTGCCTTTCAGGCCAAGTTTTAAGACAAGCAGATAGGCCTCTTTCACTGAAAGACTGGGCATTTCAGTAGGCTGCCTCTGCCCCAGGCCCTGGAGTATAGCCACAGTGAGCCTGCACAAGCCCTTTAAGAACTGTTCATCAGCTCGCTATAGCCTTCTGGGTGTGTGGACTCAAGCTCTGTTGGGTTTCAAAGCTAAATGTTTTCGGGGCTCATCTTTCAGGTACAGGTCTTAGAATTTGGGAGCCAGACGTGGGATTCAAACCTTTCACTGCTCAGGGAGAAGCTCAGAGTGTTCTGAGTTCCCTCCCAGTTGTGGTTTGCTGTGCCAGAAAAGGGGTTTATGGCAGATTGTGTCTCAGCCTCTTCTACCTGTTTTGATGTGGGTTTTTCTTATTTCCCTGATGTGTAGGAATCATTGAACTAGCTTGGAGGGTTTCTTCTGTTGTCCCAGCATCTTATCTGCATTTTTTTTTAACAGACTTAAATTTTTTTAGAGCAGTTTTAGGTTCACTGCAAATTGAATGGAGAGTATAGAGATTTCTCACTTATCCCTCTAACCCCATATATGCTATCTGTCAACATCTCCCCCCCTCGAGCTACATTGGCACATCATCACCCAAAGCCTATAGTGCACATTACGGTTCAGTCTTGGTGTTATCCAGGCATACTTCGTTTTATTACACTTTGCTTTATTATGCTTTGCAGGTCCTAAGTTTTTTACAAATTGAAGGTTTGTGGAAATACCAAGAGACCTAGAATTAGAAATGGAGGCTGAAGATGTGACTGAATAGTTGCAATCTCATGATAAAACCTGAATGGATAAAGAGTTGCTTATGGATGGATAAGCAAAAAAAGTGGTTTCTGGGGATGCAACCTACTCCTGGTGAAGATGCTGTGAAGATTGTTGAAATGACAACAAAAGATTTAGAATATTACGTAAACTTAGTTGATAAAGCATGGCATTGTTTGAGAAGATTGACTCCAATTCTGAAAGAAGTTCTATTGTGCGAAAAATGCTATCAAATAGCGTTGCATGAAAGGAAATTATTCATGAAAGGAAGAGTAAATTGACGTGACAAACTTCACTGTTGTCTTATTTAAGAAACTGCCACGGCCACCCCAGCCTTTAGCAACACCACCCTGATCAGTCAGCAGCTGTCGACATTGTGCAAGACCCTCTGCTAATGAAAAGATAATGACTCACTGAAAGCTCAGATTGTGGTTAGCACTTTTTAGTAATAAAGTATTTTTTAATTAAGGTGTGTACATCATTTTCTAGACATAATGTATTGCATACCTAATATACTACAGTACAGTGTAAACATAACTTTTATGTCTTGGGCAACCAAAAAAAGGATTTTACTTGCTTTGTCACGGTGGTCTGGTACCAAATCTGCAATATCTCTGAAGTATGTCTGTATATTTTGTGGGTTTTGATACCTGTATAATAATATGTGTCCATTGTTATTGTGTCCAACAGAATAATTTAATTGATCTAAATAACCTCTGTGCTCTGCCTATTCATCCCTCTGTACTTTTCATTTCATAACAAAGTTTCAAATAATTTTATATTTGAAAATATTTTTGATAGAGCTATTTAATAGGTCTTTTAACATAGTAAAACTACTTTCTTTGATTAATGACTATTTCCAAAAATTGATTTTTTTAGAGCCTACTTTTACTTTCATAGGGGCCCCAACTTGGATGATAAATTACATGGTCTCTATAATTATAGTATACATTTTACTGGGGGAAAACTGGTCCCCAGAGAGAGACTCTCCCTCATGTGTCTGGCCAATCAGGTATAGAGTAGAACTAAAGCCTGTTTTTTTGTAATCTCTATTCCAAAGACACAAAACCCACTGAGGAGGTAACTTAGATCTCAAGGCTTATGACATCCCTACCTTGTTTAAAGTAGTTATGAAAGTGGGATTGCTTCTGTATTTCTAATTCAGGCATGAGAAAATTCACTGAGTAAGTAAGTAAATAATGTACCAAATAAGGAACAGAACAAATTGCAAGAAGTCTAAGAGATCACAACTCAGGCAGTTGAACACCTGCCTACAGAAGATGGAATACTGTGGAATTGCAGGTTGGATTTAAAAGGGGTACAATGCTTTTAGAGAAGATCCCACAAATGTTTGATGGTATTTTGAGGCTGAAATTAGAGTTTCACTTGCATATTTCTGTGACATGGTGTGTCTGCTTATCCAGCAAAATGAGTTTAGGTTCTGATCAAATGCATTCTAAACTTGCCTAATATGATGATTACAGACTGTAGTATCACTGACATATAATTTTAACACAACGTTAGCATCCAAAGATTGAAGTACTTACTAACTTTTACATAAAAGATCAGAAGTAAACTATTTCAAAGAGGGTTTGATATTCATAAAGACCAATTTCTCTTATATTCATTTAAATATGTATTTCAAATACAGTCTCCTGTAAAAGCACATAGTCATCCGAAGACAGGAAAGAGTGATTACTCTTTTGCAAAATAGATCAAAAGGGTAGGGGAAATGACCAACACATGAAAGGAAATGGAAAGTAACACAGAATGGTGTGGGGAATTTATTTTCTACCCCCAGGAATTTTAAGATGTGTTGCTTTTCTGCTTTGGGGAAGGTAGAAGCAAACCAACCCCCAAAGGCCAAGAGGCTGTGAGACCAAAGAAAGAGGCTGACAAGTCCAGCTTGAGTTCTGCATAGGCTTATTGAGGGGATGTTACCTGCACAAGCTTGCCCTGGGAGGCTGCAGGACTTGTAAATATGCACCACTTTGGGTTTAGGGAGACTCAGTTATAGAGGCGAGGGGAAAGGGCCAACATACAAGGGTGGCATAGGAGGAAGGGTCTCCATGCAGGGCAGCCACTTGTGTGCTCAGTGAAACAGACTGATGTCCCAGTATTATTGCTAGAATATAGAACAAGGAGTCCTGCCCCAGGGAATGTTAATAATTGTTCCAAGCTAGGTATTATTTCAGGAATACTTGTGTGTCAAAGGAAAAGGAGTGTAAAGGTGATTCATCAGTCAACGTTGCAGATTTGACAAGATGGCATTCTTCTTGTTCACAGAAAGTTGCATAGATGTTATCCTCGTGAAAGGGAATTTTCTTCAGATGTTTTATGTGTACATTGTGTGAAGATGTGCTTTTATTTTACTTATTTATTTTTGTCAGGCCTCTCTATCCGGAGTGTGTGCTGGAAAGCAGACCGCCTCCTAGCAGGGACCCAGGACAGTGAGATATTTGAAGTGATCGTTCGTGAACGAGACAAGCCGATGCTGATCCTGCAGGGCCACTGTGAGGGGGAGCTCTGGGCTCTGGCCCTGCACCCCAAGAAGCCACTGGCTGTGACAGGTAGTGATGACCGCTCTGTCAGGTGAGGCCCCAGCATTGGCTGTAATCATGTCATTAACTTCCTAGGGATAACAGATTTATTTGGCCCCAAATTTGCTTGTTACTTAGGAGGAGAAACCACAGTGTAGAACCATACAGTTTCTAAATGCAATGTTAAGGCATTTGGCTCAGTAACAGTTGGCTTCCTGGTATATCGTTTTGCTATCTTTCTTTGGCTCCATCGTAAGTGGTGAAAATGTTCTTTGAAGTGAAACTACACCACTACTGGTAAGACTGGCTTCCACTTGCCTTTCAGTTGAAAATATAAGCTAAGCGCCCTCATCTGTGCTAAGATCCTGTCTCCCCCTCCTACTTTTGGTCCTCTGCAGGGATTGATTCCACAGTTTAGTCATAGACATTTATCACCATTCGAACTGAAATTCCAATTTTCCAAGTTGTCCTCAGCTTTGTTACATGAGTAAATAATTATTTCCTTGTAAATACCCAGATGAAATTTTGAATATTGTCCTCAGTCAACGGGAAGTGCTGGTTCTTAAGAAAAGATGTGGTTTTATTAGGGCCTTAAGGGTTCTTGCATTTGTTATTCTTGGAGAGCAGGACATGCATGAAATAAACAAAATGAGTATGCTTCCACTCTTCCTCTATTGAAGGACTGAACATGTGATTTAAAAGTGTGAGATGAAGATTACTATACTGATTTCAGTTATCTTTATTACTGAGTTTTAAGTGTGCTCAACAAAGGCCAGAAAGAGAATGAATGATGTTGAGAGGAAGAAACTGATTGATCAAGCAATTGATTACTGCTTCTGGGTTGATAACTAAAATAGAACATTGTAAACTACTAGACTGTTATTGCCTCCCCCTACCCCTGCCCTTATTGTGTATGTTTGGACTCTAAGCAAGAGACCATCAGTATACTCATTAATACAGTATATATCCAAAAATAAATCCATGTTTTAGTCTCTACCAAGCACTAAAACCTCATCAAACTAAAAATCAGTGGAAATGATGATGCTTGTCTCCTCATGTGACATAATGTTTATTTGGTTTACACTTCTCTTCCTTTTCCTTCCATCCCTCTGAGCTTTCCCCTTACAGTTAGGACAAGGCCAAGTTATCCAAGCATCTGAGAAACTCAATTCATACTCAACCAGAAAGAAATTATTTCAAGAAAGTCTTTGGCTTTTGTATTTTAACAACTGTGTTGAGTCTCAGAATTATAATCATCAGCCCTGACTGCCAGAATTTGTCTTATTTTCCTTAACTATTAATTTGGCTAAAATTTTAAATGTAATTTTACACTGAGTATTGAAATTTAGGGCAGGCATAAGTCCTAATTTCTTGAGAAAGATTAGCTTCGTGACTTCATAAGGATAGGATGGTTTGCTGAGGAGTGATGATTTCTTCATGCCAAAAGAGCAAAGCTTACATTACTTAAAATAGTACAAGGCTAAATCAGCATGAGATTATGGATAATGGACAAGCATTGAGAGAATACCATAAGCTTTAGGCTGAACATTGTAGGCTGCCTAGGGGATCAGCCAAGGAGCGTGCCCCTGGCCCTCCTGATGGCAGAATGCATTTAAAGAAACTGTACTACATGTGACTTATTCTTGCCCTTCTAGATTTATCAGCACCCCTCACAGATACTGTTGATTGGGTATTAAGAGAAGACTGTCTTAAAAATCCTAGCAGACAGAGGTCAGATACCACAATTGCAACTAACATGTAAACCCTTGTTAGTATCTTCAAATATTAGAATATTTAGTTCATATTCACTCAGTTTGAGGTACCTGGATTATGTTCCAGGAGCTGCTGAAAACTGTGCTAGCTGCACTTGCCCCTTGACCTCCATGTATCCAGCAGTAGCTGTGCTCCTCAGCCAGGGGCAAGGAGAAGTCTGCCCAGACCAAGAGTGGACCTCCCTGCAGGGGTGCACCCGGGGAGCTTGGGAAGAATGACAGCAGATGACTGTATACAGCCAACTTTGGAACCCTCTTGGGCAGGGGTATCATTTGCTCTTCTGCATCTCAGATACGTTTTCTTTCTTGTGAGGCCAATAAATGGAATGTGTATTTCAATCTGTATGTGTTCAAATAACACAGTTACTAGAAGAGTACTAATATTTTTTTTAAAAACTAATAAAAAATGGTAGCATTTCATTGTACTTCTTATCCTATGAGTGTTATTAACAACCATTGGAATAAAGAATAATTTTTAATTTCCAAAGAGAAAAATAATATTTTGTGTGAAGTAGTGTTCAATTTTTCCTTATTTTATGAATCTCAGTATCTTTGGAAATGTTACCTCCTTTTATATTTCTTTCTGGGTATTTCAATTCATGAAAGTAAGTCAAAGATAAACATCTTCCCAGATTCCCAGACATGCCGTGAGGAAGGACAGCTACTGTGTCCTTTCTTATTATCAGTGGTGAGCAGGCCTTCTAGCCTTGGGCTGGCTGATGACTGAGAAGTTGGTTTTGTTTTGCATTTTACTTTGTTTTTGTGCTTAGGCTGTGGAGCCTGGCTGACCATGCCTTGATTGCCCGCTGTAACATGGAGGAAGCAGTTCGCAGCGTTGATTTCAGTCCAGACGGATCTCAGTTGGCCTTGGGCATGAAAGATGGCTCTTTCATTGTTCTCCGAGTCAGGCATGTACTGATATTGAAAATGATATTAGAGATGCTCTTCTGTTAAAATTAATTTTCCTGGTCATAATGTCTGCCAGGACATCAGGAAAAATGCATTAAGTCTTTCAAATAGGAACAGTATAGATTCACAGTCTTCTCTCTGCAGTTCAAAAACCCAAACCCTCTTATGAAAATCCTCAGCTCTGTGGTAACTTATTTGGCAGCACATACTGACCCAGTGAACTGATGTGACTGTTTAGAGTCTATTAATCTCTTAGTAGGAATAATCACATGTCACGGGATTTGCTGCAAAAACATTAATGTGTTTAATACAGGTGCTTCCTTATCTCCTACTGAGGATGTTACATAATATATCATACATGAACTTCCCCAAACCCAATGAATAATGAATTCCCAAGCTCATCTGCTCCCAAGGGTTTTAGATAAGAGACTGTGGGCTTGTTGTAAGCCAAGAAAAGAGGAAGAAAGAAGAAAGCATCCTCCAACAGCAGCAGATTTTTAGAGCCAAGGTTGAGTGAAGGATTTCTTCCACCTATAATTGACAATGAAATGGAATATTTCATATTTATTAACATCTTATTTTTACTGAACAAAAATTATGACCCACACTTGTAATTCCTCTGAACACATTGATGGTGGTTTTGGCTTACACATTATATTTCCTTACAGGAAGGAAATAGAGCTGTAAGTTAGATATTGCATGTTTTGCACATAGAAAATTCTGTGTAACTTTGAAAAATGCTCTTGTTTTTTCATGTGAAAACTTCATAAGAGTGTATATCAATAATACCTTAATAAAAAATTAAAAAAAAAAGAAAAATGTTCTTGGCATGGTTTATTACACTAAATTCACATTACCAGCCACACATAACTTATTACTGAATTGGTGGGTAACATTTTTTTTCTCTGCTTAGTGATGGTATGAAAAGATGGTTAATTAACAGATTTTCTTTTCTTTTTTTTTATGGATTCTCCCCTACAAAAAAATCCCCCCCCACATCTAATTGATGACATTTATAGTGAACTATAATGCAATCAAAAAATGCTAGCAGGTGGACAGGAATTATTACGTAGAAGAAAACATTTGACATTATTTATGCCTTCAGTTTGTTTTGGAGTTGATGAAGGCATCGTTACTGGCTCAGGGGACCTGCTAGTCATAATCCTGATATAGCTGTAGGAAAAGAACCTCAGTGAGCTGTCAAATGAAGGCAGAAATTCTTACCAGAATCTGATCAGAGAGGATGCAAAGTATTCCAGTGATTTGATGTTTGCATTATTGATATTTCATAATAAAGAGTTAAATAATTAATAAAAATTTAACATTAAAAATATAATTTTCCTCTTTTTGAATTTACTCTTTTTATAGCAATAAGTATCAAGCTTAATAGTTACTGGTTTCTTGTTAATAAAGTATAAAAAAGATAGTTAATTTTTTTGTTAGCATTGGTGTATTTTACCTTTCTCCATGACATGTTTTTAATAGTTTTTATAAACCCCAATTTTTTAAATGAGATGACTTAGGGAAAGATAATATATAATTGAACATGAAAGCAAATACACATTTCAACTTTTTTGTTTTTACTTTGGAAGCCCCAAATATTATTTAAAATGTTTATGAATTTTTCCTAAATTGGCCATGAATTAAATAATATTTTGTATCTTTCCTCAAAATTAATCCTTTAATTCATGTCATTTTTTTTCTACCTTACAGAACAATTTTCTCTCTCGCACACAAAGTTTAAAACATGAGTTAGGGTTCCTCTTTCTAAATTTGCTGCTTATCACTTTGCTTTTTATTCCTGTAGAGACATGACAGAAGTGGTTCATATCAAAGATCGCAAAGAAGTCATTCATGAAATGAAATTTTCTCCAGATGGATCTTATCTCGCAGTGGGGTCCAATGATGGCCCAGTAGACGTCTACGCTGTTGCCCAGCGGTATAAGAAAATAGGGGAATGCAACAAGTCTCTTAGTTTCATTACACACATTGACTGGTCTTTGGATAGTAAATACTTGCAAACTAATGACGGTGCAGGAGAACGACTGTTCTACAAAATGCCATGTAAGTCCCGCAGGCATTGGGCGTCTGTGCAGAGCAAACGTTGAACCACATGCAGAAAACAGATGAGGCTGTCATGATAGCCTCAGTGCCAGGAAGGTTTTCTGAAACAAAACCTCCAAATCACAAACTCAAAGACGAGATCAAGCAATTAGAACATATTAAAATGAAAAATTACTGCACAACAAAAGATATCATGAATAAAATGAAATGCAAGGCATAGCCTGGGCATAAACACTTAGAACTGTTACATGGACAAAGGATATATATACCTAGAACATACAGAGAATTACTAAAGATAAACGAAAGGAAAAGTATCCTAGAAAACTATTTAAAAATACTAAAGACTTGAGGGATCACAGTCCTCATTTACTGTAATGGCTGTAGTCTCAAATCTGTGCTTTTCATAACTGGAAGCCCTTATTATATGATTATTTAGTGAAATGTGCTAATTGGGATCAACAAAAACATTTTTTATTAGTAAATAACTTTATAACTTTTATAAGAGATTCATAAAATCTCTGACTTATTAGCATTTAGTTTGTAGTATTAGTCATAAATAAAAGATAAACTACATTATAATCTTTGATTAATGATTTTTTAATGTAAAAGGAAAAATCTAATATTTAGCATGAATCTTGTCCTCATATAATTGTCTCTTAAAATTTTTATTGAAAAGTTTATTTTATTATAAAATAATGTATGTCATATAACTTAAGCTTTTTAAAGAGTCTTTGCTCTATAAAATTCATCAATGCACCATTGCTAGGTGCATATTTCTTTCTCTCTACTTTCTTTGCTTGCTATTCTTTCACGTATATTGTCCATATATGAAAAAATACTGAACACACATATGTTATTTGCAATAACAAAATAACATCCTGCTCAGTGATAATATCATAACTTGATTTCTCATTTTCCTGTTATTGGACATTTGGGCTTATTTCCCGTTTCTTTGCTGGTATAGACTGTGCTGTTCCAAATATCTTTGAACAGGTGGGTTTTCCTCTTCTGAGTAACTTGCTTGGATAACATTCTCCAGAGTGGGAACACTGGGCCAAAGACTGTATTCCAACTATCAACTCTCTGATTTTATGGTCTTTTTAATGAATTTTTATGAAATGCCATTACAGTCCAGAATTTCTGGGTGCTAATTTGACAATGCTCAGTAATATATGAGAGCGTCTATTCTCATTGATTCATTATTTGAAAATAAATATTTATTTTGAGGGGGAAAGTATTAATAGTACACTTAATTGTCTCAATTTTGAGTTCTAAAATCATGACTACCCCTTTTCCCAAGCCTTTCTTTATCAGTGTGTTTCTTCCTTTGCGGATTCCCTTGGGGACATCCTCGCCAGCTACTGGCAGGACCTGGGCTTTGTGCCATGCAGTTGAGGACAAACGTAGTACAGTTGTTGGCCGTTTTCCTTAATCAATTACATTTATTCCATCAAAATTTGGTGGCTTTTTATTGTCTAACATTTTAAAAATTTAAATAACAAAACTCCATTTATTTTTTGCACTAACTTTTGAGTCTTAATTTTAAAAAATCACTCTGGTTCCTAATATCATGAAAACTAGAAGTTCAGAATAAAATATTAAAAAAACTTGGCAAGATCCTTGTAATTATGATAATATATAATTTAATAAAAGTCATTTCATCAGTAACACAGAGCATAATATCATCTGTATCTAAATAAAGTCAGGTAAATATTAGCTTGAGACATTACATTTACTACCATGATCATTTTCTTTCTCATGTCTGAGTTTTGATTTTGATCATGTTCTTTCTGAAAAAAACTAATGAATTGGGTAAAGAGAATCTATAGTTTACTTGGTTTATAGAAGTTATTTAAAAAAATTTTTTTTACCTAGGTAAGAAAAGAAAAAGGAAAGTAAATTAAAATTTTAAATACAATATGCCTTGTATTTAAAAGTAACATTGTGTTAACATTTATTGATTATTTTAAGCTGGGAAGCCATTAACAAGTAAAGAAGAAATCAAAGGGATTCCCTGGGCCTCCTGGACATGTGTGAAAGGCCCCGAAGTGAGTGGAATTTGGCCGAAATATACTGATGTGACTGACATCAATTCAGTAGATGCAAATTATAACAGTTCAGTGCTGGTGTCTGGAGATGATTTTGGACTGCTTAAATTATTTAAATTTCCTTGTCTCAAGAAAGGTAAGGCTAAAAGAAATGTTTTATTGAATAAAGAGTTAACCTAGAATTATGTGCAGTATAATTAAGGCTTATTTTCTCTGTGTCTATTCCTGAAGGCTATATTCATTTTATCTTTATATTTGTTTTTACTCTTCAGTACTTTTAAATAGAATGTGTTATTAATGTCATTTTCTTTGACATTCTAAAATATGGGGTTTTGCAAATTTAAGTCAGAATTTGTTAACAGTTATTGCTCACCATTTTGATTCATGTTTCACATTTTAAACAAGTCATGTCATTTATATTTATGTAAACAAGTATTCATAATTAAAATTACTTATATTACATTAAATATTGTAATTAAAATTATTTTATGCTTCACAGCCAATTGTGTTTATACCTGGAAAGCAAAGCAAATCCTTTTAGACATATTTAAAATAAAACTAGAAAGTGATTGTTCTCATGGTAATGTAGTTTGTGAACCTCTTGTCATAGCACTAATTTTGCAAACCAGATTTAAATAACTGAATTTTTTTTCTTTTTCTTTTTTTGGTATCATTAATGTACAATCACTTGAACAACATTATGGTTACTAGACCCCCTATTATCAAGTCCCCCCCACATACCCCATTACAGTCACTGTCCGTCATTCAGCATGGTAAGATGCTATAGAATCGTTACTTGTCTTCTCTGTAAATACTGCCTTTCCCCTGTCCCCCCTACCCCACTACATTATGTGTGTTAATCGTAATGCCCCTTTTCCCCCTTTATCCCTCCCTTCCCACCCATCCTCCCCAGTCCCTTTCCCTTGGGTAACTGTTAGTCCATTCTTGGGTTCTGTGAGTCTGCTGCTGTTTTGTTCCTTCAGTTTTTCCTTTGTTCTTATACTCCACAGATGAGTGAAATCATTTGATACTTGTCTTTCTCCAACTGGCTTATTTCACTGAGCATAATACCCTCTAGCTCCATCCATGTTGTTGCAAATGGTAGGATTTGTTTTCTTCTTATGGCTGAATAATATTCCATTGTGTATATGTACCACATCTTCTTTATCCATTCATCTACTGATGGACATTTAGGTTGCTTCCATTTCTTGGCTATTGTAAATAGTGCTGCGATAAACATAGGGGTGCACATGTCTTTTCAAACAGGCTCCTGCATTCTTAGGGTAAATTCCTAGGAGTGGGATTCCTGGGTTAAATGGTATTTCTATTTTGAGTTTTTTGAGGAACCTCCATACTGCTTTCCACAATTGTTGAACTAATTTACATTCCCACCAGCAGTGTAGGAGGGCTCCCTTTTCTCCACATCCTCACCAACATTTGTTGTTGTTTGTGTTTTGGATGTTGGCCATCCTCACTGGTGTGAGGTGATATCTCATTGTGATTTTAATTTGCATTTCCCTGATGATTAGCGATGTGGAGCATCTTTTCATATGCCTGTTGGCCATCTGAATTTCTTCTTTGGAGAAGTGTCTGCTCAGCTCCTCTGCCCATTTTTTAATTGGCTTATTTGCTTTTTGTTTGTTGAGGTGCGTGATCTCTTTATATATTTTGGATGTCAACCCCTTATTGGATATGTCACTTACAGATATATTCTCCCATACTGTAGGATGTCTTTTTGTTCTACTGATGGTGTCGTTTGGTGTACAGAAGCTTTTTAGCATGATGTAGTCCCATTTATTCATTTATCATTTTGTTTTCTTTGCCCAAGAAGATGCATTCAGGAAAAAGCTGCTCATGTTTATATTCAAGAGATTTTTGCCTATGTTTTCTTCTAAGAATTTTATGGTTTCATGACTTACATTCAGGTCTTTGATCCATTTCGAGTTTACTTTTGTGTATGGGTTTCATTCTCTTGCATGTAGCTGTCCAGCTCTGATCAATTTGTTTTTAAAAGATCACTTTGATATTGTGTGGGATGGATTAGGGACGGGGAGGCTTCAAGTAGAGAGATTATTGCCAGAGGCCCAGTGAGAGATGATGTGGCTTGGAAAAATGTTCCAGGAACAGATACAAAGAGAGGAGGTTCAGATTAGGAAACAGTGTCAAGTTAGAGCTGAAGGTCTTGCTGATGGATTGGATGTGGGAATAATGGAAAAGGGAGAAGTCGAGGATGACTCCTAAGTTTTGGGTTTAAGCAATGGGGTGAATGGTGGCACCATTTAGAGAGATAGAAAAATGAGAGAGGAAAAGATTTTGTGTGCATGTGTGTATGTGTGTGAATAGTGTAAGAGGGTAGAAGGGGAAGAGGAACTCCTTGGTCTAATTTGTCTGTGTTAAGTTTGAGACATCTATTAGACATTCAGGTAGACATTGTACATGAGCTGTCAGCAGTCTAAGGAGAGTACAGGACTTGAGATGAACATTTAGCAGTTGAGGGCATATGAGCAAAGCATGGTAGGGGGGTTCAGTAGAGCGACAATAAGGGCCGAGGGTTCAGAGAACAAAGGGAGGCCTTGTAAAGTCACTCAGTGTCCTAAGGAAAGCCTTAAAAGAGATGGATGTGGCCTTGCTTTATTCAATAAGTATTTGTTAAATTCTGTTCATCCCTGCCCTCATGGAACTTTTGTTCTACTGGTGGGACATAGTCAATAAAAAAGAAAATATAAGCATGACTGATGGTGAGAAATGCTATGAAGAGAAACAAAGCAAATAATGGGAATAGAAAGTGTCCAGTGGAACATCACGGTATTGTTATTTTAAAGAGAGTGACCAAGAAGGGTGGCAAAGATGGTTTCATTTGACTAGAAACCTGAAGGAGGTAGGGAACCAAACATTCAGATGTTCAAGGAAAGAGCATTCCAGACAAAGGGAATAAGAAGTGCAAAGGTCTGGATGCAAAAGACTGCCTGGCATGCATGAGGAATAGCAAAGAAGCCAATGTGCCTCAAGCAGAGTAACTGAAGGAGAAAGAGAGCAGAACAGAGTAGGGAGAGAAGGCCTAAAGATAATGACATTAATGCTTTTGCAGGTTCTAGTTCCAGCCTCCCAAAGGTGTATTAACTGTCTATTGCTGTATAGCAAATTTCCCTCCTCCCAAATTTAGCAGCTTAAATCAATAAACACTTATTATCTCACAATTTCTAGGAGTCAGGCATTCAGGAGCAGCTTAGCTGGATGAGTCCAGCTCAAGGTCTCTCATGAGGATGCGGTCATCTGAAGGCTACACTAAGGCCAGAAGATCCACTTCCAAGATGCCTCCCTCACACGACTCTTGGCAGGAGAAAGTTCCTTGCCATGGCAGCCTCTCCACAGATTGCTTGATTGTCCTTAGGACCTGGTGCTCAGAGATCCAAGAAAGAGAGTGAGGAGGAATCTACAGTGCCTTTTATAACCTCCTCTTGGATGTCAGACATGTTCACTTGTGCCATATTCTATTCCTTTTAATTTGTATCAAAGACTTTGTGGACATATTTTTTTCTTTCTTTTTAGCCTTATTGAGATACAATCGATAAATCACATTGTGGGCCTATCTTTGAACCACTATAGAAGAATACGTTGAATGATCTCTAAGGAGTGTATAAAGGTCAGAGCAGCAAAGGATAGTCCAGCAACATCCATAGAAATATGGGAAGAATATACTCTGTTTCCCAATTATCAGCCAGCATTTCCAGCTGACCTTAGTTGGAATCTGACTTTATTAAATTATCAAAACTGATCTAGGCAACTCTTTGAAATAGAAAAGGTTGCTTTTGAGACTCTGGGCTTTCCCCTGCCCTCTGTAGCAGGATTTCCCTAGTCTTTGGAGGCCTTGTTATAATTGGACCTGACCTGGTCAGAACATGCTCTCAGGAAAGGGTCATGAGGCCGTCATTTTCAGCTTCATATAAATTTACATCATTACCTCTAAGGGGCTATTTGAATTTTGAACGTGATCGTGGAACAGATGGCCTTTTCCCCCAGTAAAGAGATTTCATTTTAGAGGGACTGTACAGGTAGAAGTGTTTCTGAAGGGAAGGTGGGGTGCTTGTTGGCCCCTGAAATCGCCCTTAGTCTTTGGAGTACTGGGTTTCACATAAGATGGACACTGCTTATTTCCATGAATGCCTTCATGTTGCTGTCTACCAACCATAAACTAGAGACTTCACTACTTCAACCACAGATATGAATTTAAATAGCTTCTCTGTCACATTCACTACCTGGGCATGTTGCTTACTGAATAAAGCAATCAAGAGGAACAAAGTTCATTTTCCCATCCCTCCACCAATATGACCCCAAACAATAATTTGACTCTTTTTCTACAGATTTATTTTCTGTTTCCCTGTTGCAAAAGACTGCCTGTTTTATCTTGTACTTAGATAAGAACATGTAAGATATTAATTCTTTAGCACTTATTTTCAGAATCAGTGAAGCAGTAGGCATTATTTGGAACAGGTTAGGATGTGTCTTTAGCCACAGGGTTAAATTTGAAGACACATTCTTAGCTTAATCCATACGGGAATAATTGACATGTCTTTTGGAGCATTTGCCTATTTGTTATGATATATAAGACTGAAAATTATTATTTTCTAATGTATTTAAAGATTTTATTCAAACATGAATAGAAATGTAATTTTCTTAACCAAAGAATTCTATTTTTTTTCACGTTAATAATATCCTCCTTAAAAATATCTTTTCAGGAGCCAAATTTAGAAAGTATGTGGGCCACTCTGCCCATGTCACAAACGTCCGCTGGTCCCACGATTTTCAGTGGGTATTAAGTACAGGAGGAGCTGACCACTCAGTTTTCCAGTGGAGATTTATTCCAGAAGGTGTCAGCAATGGCCTGTTGGAAACTGCACCCCAGGGTAAAACCATTTTTCAAAATTGGTTTATTTTTAAATAAAAATTTCAAAGAAGGTTCTTTTCTGGAGATAAAGAGTTAAAGCAATTTAAAAAATCATTCTTGTAATAAATTTTAAAATAAAAAAAAGAACAGGAAAAACTTTTGAGATTAATATGAATCAGTTGGATGGTTTCCTTCAAAGGATTTGCTTATGCCAGATGCAAGTTGAAAGTTGAAGGTTTATATGAAGAATTAACATTTGAAAAAAACATGAATGCATACCTTTAAGCCTCCTTAGGACAATCGTAACTGTCATGGGTCAGGCTTTGGAGTAACAGAGTAGTCTTTGTGATCAGAGTTGCCTCCAGAATGAGGCTCAAAGAATTGTCCACAATTGGGACTAATGTGTTCCAGTTCAATGGACATGTAGTCTTTTTACTTACTGTGTTGCCAGCAGAAATTATCAGGCAATAAAATGAAAAACTATATGAGGAAATGTGTTCATTGGAGAGGTTCTGCAGTTTTTGACCACGGCAATTACTGGTCAGTCTCTGTGGGGAACAGATTGGTGGGCATGTTAAAAGGCTAAACAGGATATTTACTGAACTAAGTGGTTAGGTTTCCTTCTGCTCCCGTCTTCTCTTTGGTAAAATCTTTCCTCTTTTTTTGCCCTTTCAAAGCAAGATTTAAAAACCAAAGATGTATTATCCAATAGTGTGAAAATAAGAAAATAAGCGTCTGGTGGTGAAGGGGGTGGGGGTAGGGGAGTTGTCCTAATCTGTTAATGCTCCTGAAAGGGGATAGTGGTGTGCTGAATTTAACCAAAAGATGAAAGAATCCACATCAAATGATATCTGTGGTGTGGTTATTTTTTATTTACTTTGATAGGTTAGAAGAAAGAAAATATTTTAAGTAGAACTTTGAGCTATTTAGTGTCAGAATTTTTCCTTGTTTCTGCAGACGGTGGCACTGATTCCTACAGCGAAGAATCTGATTCGGATTTATCTGATGTGCCAGAGTTGGACTCTGATATTGAGCAAGAAACTCAAATCAATTATGATCGCCAGGTCAGTAAGCAGGGAGTCTCAAACAAATGCCTGATAACCCAGGATATCAACCTCTGGATTTGGACATTCATTGAACTAAAAATGCCTGGTACTTAGGCAGAAGAGAATCAAGGCAAGAGTAAGGAAAATCGCCTACTTCTTATCTTTAAATACAGATTAAAAATAACATAGCTACCTGATCACAGATCGTAGTTCTTTTAAGTGGAAGGTAATAGCAAAATTTCAAAACTGAACCCATGACAATCAGGGTTTTCTGCCTCCCTAGCACCTAAAATTTTTAAATATTTTTTTTGCAGAAAAATGTGCATTAAGCTACAGGATTTTTCATTTTCTTAGTAGATCATTAAAACATGTGATTTCTTTACAGAATAGGTAGCCTTGGAGCTGTGGTAGTTTGTTTGCAGGTGAGCTGTTATCCTGGTTTCCCTCTTAACTTATGGAAACCCTTATCCACTTAAAGTAAAAGGCCAAACACAATGCACATTATCTTTAGTAGAGAAGTTGGGCAATTACTACAAAACTGGGTCCAATTTTTGTAAGTAGACATTTCATTTTAGCACTAAATGGTGAATGTTTAGGAGAGCAATCCTTCAGAGGAATCTGGACACATATTACTTTTTTATGGTGATAATTAGAGATTTTGTTTTCTTCCTGGTCATTTAACAAAGGTATGTGTAGCAGATTCTGTACCTGAATGTGAAGTGGATAAGATAAGATTTCAGGTTTCGGACACAGCAACTGTCAGTGTTGCCCATGGAGACTTATTTTATAGGCCCGTGGCAGCCGCCGTGGATCAAGTGTCTCTAGGGGCCAGATCCTTTGCTTTACAGATTCAACTCCACAATAACCCTGAGAGGTTTAAATAATTTGCCAAAGTCCACATTGCCTGTAGTATTAGGATAAGAATGTGGATCCAAGCTTCTCTCCAAAGTGTACATTTTATGTACTACTTGGCTCTGCCCCTTAATGAGCTCTGAATTTACTTTTTCTCAGATGGTGACATTTATTTTCCAGCCCATAAACATCACTCAATGATTCAGTGTTTGAAAAATTAGATTAGTGCAAAGGCACTCCAACTGATGGTTTGGGTCAACTTCATGACTAAATCAGTTTGACTGAATATTGATCCAATGTGTTATATAACAAAACTAAAGATAAGGATTTGAAAGAAAATTATTATTGTGGAAATATCATATAAACACAGTATGATACTTTTATACCAAGAGGAAATGGAACTTAAGCAAAATGAGCATAGAATTTAGGGAAAAAAGAACACCAATTTTCTTGAGAATTTTTATTTAATAAAATGATGATAGTATACTGAGAATGAAGAGGCATGACTGTATTGAAATGTGTGCCTGGGACTTATCTGTTCTCTCTGACATTCTGCTTTCTAAAAACTTTCACCTGTATTACTTGGTTTACATTGTTTATGTTTGATGCCTGAGTTATTCCTGAGCAGGGATTTTTATTCTGTTCTACAGATGGGAATCTGAGGCCCACAGAAATAACTTATGAGACTTGTTCAAATAAGCAGTTATAAATGCCAGGGTTAGAATTCAGGGCTGTAAAATGGTTGATGAGCTGATGAAAGCTTCATGAATTCAGATGAATAATTATCTTTATACTGTAAAAGATTAGTTCATTGTATCTATAATAGAACAGTAATGAGATATCTTCTGAATTCATTTTAAAAAAGATTTCTCGTCAAATCCTAAACAGGCACTTAATCACAGTATTTCATAATTTTTTTAAAGCCGTGTAGTTTGATCAAATGAACACTTTCCTTTATGAAAATGAGAAATTAATAGATTTATTTCATTTTGAATGTCTTAAATTGGTATCTCTTGATAGTAGGGCATAAATGCATGGTACACAGAAGATTGATTTTTTTCTACATTTAGGTTAAATTTTAGGAAACGTTCTATCAGCAGTACATGTTAGGTCCTAGGTTAGACCAGGAGCTTTGCTGTGTATCTCAGAGTCTGATCTGTTATGATGCCTGAGATTATGAAAGGAAGATAATTCCAAGGAGTGATCACCATGATTCATTAATTTCACATTTTGCATATGTCAGAATCATCAAGAGATGTCTTGCCTTAGAATAAATTACAAGAAAATATTTTATTTATACTTGATTATTTTATTTAATAATTTCCTTTATTTACCAGAAAATTAATGTCATAATTTCTGAATATAAATTAAGAAACATATTAGCAAATTAAGGAAAAGGAATTATTTTAAATCCCAGTGATTTAAAAGTCATTTCAAGCTTTAAGAAGAAAATAAAATATCTCATATCTTTTGTTTTCAATTTCGTTCTTTCCAACAAAACAACTCTTAGTTTTTCTTTTCTATTGCTTTCCTATCCTCTACTTCATTTATTTCTGTTCTAATCTATTATTTCCTTCCTTCTGCTAAGTTTGAGTTTAATGTGTTCTTTTTCTAGTTCGTTGAGGTGTAATGTTGTTTCTCTGAGAGTGTTTTTTCCCTTAATGGATGCATTTGTAGCTGCAAACTTTCCTTTTAGAACTACTTTTGCTGTATCTCAAAAGTTTTGGTATGTTTCCATTTTCACTTGTCTCAAGTTTTCTTTTTTTAATTTCTGCTTTGATTTCTTCTTTGATCCATGGGTTGCTCAGTCAGGAGTGTTGTTTAACTTCCATATATTTGTGAATTTTCCAGCTTTCTTTCTGTTGTTGATTTCTAGTTTCATACCATAGATAATTAATGCAACTTCTATCTTCTTGAATATATTGAGACTTGTTTTGTGGCCTAACATATCTATTCTGAAAAATGTTCTGTGTTTGCTTGAGAAGAATATATTTTGCTGCTGATGGATGGAATGTTCTGTATGTGTTTGCTGGGTTATTTGGTCTGTAGTGTTGTTCAAATCTTCTGTTTCCTTATTGATTCTCCACCTGGATCATGTACCATTGTTGAGAGTGGGGTTTTATAGTCTGCAACTATTATTGTATTGATGTTTATTTCTCCTTTTAGTTGTGTTAGTATGTACTTGTACTTTATATATTTAGGTGCTCTGATGTTGGGTCCATAAATATTACAATTGTTATATTTTCTTGATGACCCCTTTATCCTTATATAATGACTTTCTTTGTCTCTTGTGACTACTTTGACTTCTTATGTTCTCAAAAACTTGATTCCTGGCAATGAAAGATTTCCTGAGACTATCAAGCTATCAATGTTTTTGAAACATGAAGAAAAAAGAGTCTCAACTAAATGTTTCTGTTGTGCTTTAAGGTTTACAAAGAAGATCTACCTCAGCTAAAGCAACAAAGTAAAGAGAAAAACCATGCAGTGCCCTTCCTCAAACGAGAAAAGGCTCCTGAGGACAGCTTGAAACTCCAATTCATACATGGGTGGGTGGCCTGTCACCAGACTTATCACCAGGCTAAGGGGGTCTCCTCTTCCTGGTGCAATCCCACTGAAGGCTGGCTATTCTCTACAGTTTGCACTTGCCTGTGGTTAATATGTTGACCATGATTCTCTGTCCAGTTTTCTCAGGTGATGTTCTGTTGCCTTCATAGTGTGTGTATCTGGATTTTCCATACTCATGTACTTCTGGGATATATATGATATTGAGGCTCATTGTTATGTCATTTTCTCCACCATCTCTGCTTCTTGTATCTCCACATCTCCTACTCTGTTTAGTTGGCTCCACCTAGGACAATATTTTATTCAAACATTTTGCTCACATATTCCCAAAATAATTTTGAATTTTGAAAATCATCAATTTAAAATTTTTTGAATTTTAAAAAATCATTTTAAGTTGACATCTAAAAATGTTCAACACAAGTTTAAATGGCTGTAAAGAATATAATTATAGTGTTTTATAAACACACACATCATTCATTTAGATGGACCCAGTGGAAACTAAATGCCACAAATATTGTTTCCTACTATCACCAATTTTAAAAATACATGAACTTGTATTTCTATTCTACTTCACCCACAGAATTTTACTCTAATGTAATATTTTTATGCTTCAAAGTTTTTTGCTAGTCATCCAACCATACCTTCTGCAAGTGAAAAAAATATCTGTAAGTTCAACTTGAATTTAATTCCCTGTGACCTTAAGTCTTAGCCGTCCAGTAAGGCATCTACTTTTAGCCACTGAGCACTTGAAATGTGGCTAGTCTAAATTAAGTTGGGCTGTATGTGTGAAATGCACACTGGATTTTGAAGACTCAGAATGGCAAAAAGAATGTAATATATCTCAATAAAATGTTTTATATTTCTTACATGTGGGCATAATATTTTAGCATACTGGGTTAATTGTTAAAATAAATTTCATCTGTTTCTTTTTATTATGACAGTAACAAAATTTTCCATTACCTATGTAGCTCATGTAATATTTCTACTGGGCAGTGCTATTCCAAGTGTTAACAGTTTTTTTCTGGGTTGAATTATTGATGCAGCTATTAGTACACAGCTGACCAAATCAACAGAAATATAGTATGAATTCTGATAAAAGCTATTAAACAGGAAATTTTATTGGAAAAATTCTTTTAATATAGAAATTTTCAATGACTTCAGATATATGTGCATATATATTACTTATTTCTAGAATGTGTCAGAGTTTAGCGTTGAGTATATTCCCATTTTTCATTTTTTAATAGATGCAAGCACAAGTAAAGCTCACTCATGTAAATAGGTGAGAATGGAAGCAGTTTTATCATAGCAATATTATTGAATTCTTTAAACTCCTCTTGAGTTATAAGCCAAAAATATATAATTTTGATATATCACACAAAAATTTGGTTTAATGGTCTTATCTGGTGACAGTTCGATTAAATCACTCTTTTGAGATTTTGTTAAAAGCAAAGAATTGGAAATCATTTGACTTGCAAAAGGATCTCTTACCCCAGTTGTTGGAGTGGTTCACTTTCAACATCCGCAGCATATTTGTTTTGGCATCCCTGGAAGGTTCAACACTCCGGGGCAATGCACCCTAGTAAGAGTCCAGATGGCTGAGAGGAATGACTTCCCATTCCTCTCAGTAAGAGTCCAGGTGGCTGGGAGGAAGGTGATTGTGAAGAGGGAGGTGAGAAAGGAAACATGCACCTCATCACAGGTATGGTCTTAGACTGGTCAGTTTTAAAGGAAGAGCACATACAGTACTTGAGGGTCTGGAAGCAGATTATGTTAAAATTTTCAGTGTCCATTTATCCCTTAGAAAGTCATCATGTGATCTCAAAGGTCCTCATGCCCCCATTGAAGATCCCTGTCCTAGACAACTATTGAGACACCTGCAGCTCTACTTGTGCATGCCCCTGTCAGCATGTTAGCTTCCACTTCTGACAATTCCTGCTCTGTTCAATTACTGTTCATTCAACTACTGTCTATTTCTTGGACCTGTGCTTCAGTTACAGAGGCTATGACTGTAGAAACAATCTGTTCTACACACAAACTGGAGAAGTGGTCTATCACATTGCTGCAGTTGCTGTCGTGTACAATAGGCAACAACACTCCCAGAGGCTGTATCTGGGGCATGATGATGACATACTCAGCCTGACTATCCATCCAGTGAAGGACTATGTGGCCACCGGGCAGGTAAATATTCCTCCTCTAAGATGGCGGTCTTGCCAGAGAGAAAGGGGATTTAATTTTGAATGCAGTTCACATATTAGAAATTCAAGAAATACTTGGTAGAAATAAATATCAGGAAGGAAGCATAAGATTCAGCAAGTGCTGGATTATTTCATGACAGTGGGAGAATCAACCAGTGCATGCTAGCATTGTTGGGAAGCACCTGAGGGATTCTCATCCTAACATGATGAGATCTATGAATAGCATTAGCTAAAACAATGTAAATTCCATGAATGCACCATATTAATGTATTTTCCACATCACTGTATACCCAACAGCTGGTATATCCTAGGTACTCAATTAATGTTTATTAAATGAAACATCTTTTACTATAAGTGTATCATCTAGTGTAGAGTTACTTCTGTAAAACTTAAAGCCATGTGGGAACTTTGGCTAATATTTTATGTTTTTGCTGTTCAAAAAACCAAGTTTTATTGGAACAATTTTGGAATGCCTAAACTTTAGCTTGAGACTGTAATTAAAAAGCTTTTCAGAATGCAGCATTGTATTCAGTCATTTTGTGTGGGGACGGGAGATCCCTGAGGAAATACCACACTCTCTACTGTAATTGGTGGGAGGCAAACCAGTGACAAACCAGTATGCCAGGTGCCACCCGAGGGGTAAGTGGGCCTCCACGGTGGGAGTTGGCCAGCTTCCCCTCAGTTATGTCGGTGGTTTTATGCCCATTTTCTCTTTTAGAGATGTCATACTCAACAGGGTTTTTTCCTATGTAGTATGTGTTTAATATTATAATCATTTACTGTTGTAATGATAACTATAATTATTTATATAATAATTATTTACTACTGTAATTTTCTCTGTTGGGAATTAGTGGGGTAGAAATTCATATCCTCTCCACCATAACGACAGAGTTAAGTCATGAAACTGTCGTTTCCTAGGGGAAGAAGCAGTGCCAGGCCTTCTTGGGTGAGTAAAACAATTGAGATAGGTAAGAGAACTTGGGAAAGTGCAATGCACAGTTGACTTCCTTGACCAAGAAGTGGAGTCTTGGGTGGAGTTGAGAGGGCAGGGAAGGGAAAGACAGAACTAACTAAGACAAACCACAGTGGACATTTGAAGTAGAGCTTTAAAAATTCCTTATCTGGGAGTCAGGTACCAGGTTAGGCTCTACTGGCACCCAATTTGATGCCAAAACAAAGCTCTTAGACTCTTCTTGTTCATTTTCCTCATGTAGAAAATGGTAGAGTTGGGCCAGATGATTTCTGAGGATCTTCCTATTCTGCAAATGTGTTTTTTGATTTCTGAGCAGTATTTGACCTCTAAGGAACAAAGTCATTATTATTATAATTTAGAAGTAGTTAACGATACTCATCCTGTTGTTTAAGGTTGGAAGAGATGCCGCTGTTCATGTGTGGGACACACAAACTTTGAAATGTTTGTCGCTATTGAAAGGACAACATCAGAGAGGAGTGTGTGCATTGGATTTCTCAGGTAAGCATCAGTTTTCCACTGGAGTCACTGATAGACAGTTCTACATTTATTTAGGGATCTTATTTAACATCCTCCTAATTTAGTTGAGTTTTGTTTGTAATGAGGCTTTAAGTAATTTGTGCATCAGTTACCTGATCTTAGACTGAAAATCAGGTATCTGAATACCTCACAAAAGGATGTGGCCTTTTGATTGATTACACTGTCCTTTCCTTGCCTTCCTCATTTCCCCACTCCCAAGTTATTACCCAGCCCTCGTACCATGTACTGCATTTACTTCAGGGATTTGAAATTAGAGCAGCTGTTGCTGTTGAAAGACTCAGTTGCAAATGTCTGGCAGTGACTTCAAACATCAATTTCATCTTTCCAAATAAGTGGGAGTTCAACACTTGTGACTTAAGATATAAAGAATTAGAGGGAGGGCTGCAAATTCTCTGCAAAAGGCCACTGTACAACGCTGGTGTTTTAGAAGTAAATTTCATACTGAAAAAATAGAACTGAAGTTTCTATCACCTTAATTTAAAATTTAAACACAGTACCACTAAAATACTAACTGACAAATAGAATTTTCTTTAGGGTAAAGTCATTTCTTTAAGCTTGAATTGGAGAATGAGGACACAAAAGGTGTTTTTACTGGACATTTTTAATGATTCCAATTGTAGAAATTAGATCAGTAAAAAAATTATAAACTTTCTGCAGAAAATTGATTCTTTATTTTTTCTAAATTCCATTCAAATGTTTAATATGTACAAAATATATAATATTAGTCATGAAGTTCCATGAGTCCACAACTGTAGTCTCTCTCACATGTCCCTCCCTCTCTACTCTCCTTATTTAAGCTCCATCTCTCTCTCTCCTCTGTGTCATAATAGTAATGCTGGTCACTGATTCCATCCCCTCTTTGTCCAGTTCATCCTACCCACTTCTGGAGTCTTCTTGAAGCACAGTGACATTTCCACTACATCGATTCCCCATAGTTGGCTGACTCAAGGCAGGGCCCTTGGTTGGACATTCATGGCCTCCCATGATCTGGCCTCAACCTTTCTTTGCAGTGTGTTCACCTACTAACCCATTCTTGCTCCTTTACATCTACCTAATAGTAGGGCCTAAATGTCCTCCTGTCCTTTTTGCCTGTGTTGCTTTGCTCATTTTGCTCCCATGTGTCTGTTTTTTTAAGACCATGCTGAAAGTTTTCTCCTCCATCCTTACAGGGTGAAATACCTGTCCCTTCACACACTGTTGTCATTGCTCTTGCGTTATCTGTTAGAGTCCATGTAATACGGCAGAAATTGTGTCAACCTTCCCTCTGCCCATCTAACACAGTAAACTACTTGGGTAGCAGAGCGCATCTCGCTGACCCCATTGTACATGTTGCAGTGCTGTGGCCATGGAAGATACACCAAAAGTGTAAATGAATGAGATTTTGCTTAAATGCAGTTCATCTTGACTTTCACTAGTGCTACCAGAGCATGACATTGTAAACCAAGTTAAGGTGAAAATTACCTCTACTTACTCTCTGATCAATAGCATGGTAATTTTTTTGTTTTGTGATATGCACATTCTCACATACTGTAAACTACTATACAAATCTGAGTTGTTATATCAATATTAGAAGTTATTCAGTACTGTCTATGGTTATTGAATTAGTAAATATCAAGGCCAAACAGTTCATCCTGTATACTGGTGGGCATGTGACATGGAGAAAGCATGAATATTGAGGGAGAGGGAACTACTCAGCCTACCACCTGCCAGTTGAAAGCCCAGATAATACACTGAATAAAGAGTGAATACAAAGTCCTAAACTTCCACAAGTTTGATGGGCATACCATCTTAAAATAGGTGTGCCATATGTGTCCTTGATAAAGCAGTAAAATAAAGAAGGAAACCATAATTTGAGTTTAAATACGGTTCTGCTCCAAAAAGGTGAATGAATTTCTTCTGCCCTTTTTTTATAGCTCCATTCCTCAATGACTAAACTGCCTATTTCCTAAAAGTAACTTTGCTAACAGACACATTTGAGTATACTTAATATAAAAATTGTGTTGATAAGTATGCTATAGAAGAGTGGTAAGACACCCATCACAGTTGCAAAAATAAATACAATAATAAAATGTAAATGTGTACTAGATTATGGAGAATTTAATATTCATATTTTTAATGACATTGAAAATTGGCTCAATAATTCTAGTACACAGTTTGGCACCATACAATAAAAGCTGTAATTTAAAATGACAGCTGTGTGAACTATGTGTATTTCATATACATTTCTAGGTATCGGGTGAAAGAGAAAATATCGAACTCAAAATAGCATCTATTGAGGCTATTCTATTTAAATGGAAAATGTGTATATGTGTATTAACATAGATAGTGTAGCAGGAAATTTAGAATAATTTAGTAAGGTCTTTCTTATAGACTTAAGTTTTTGGATTTTAAATTTAGAAAAATCAAAAAAACTGTTGTTACTTAAATACCTTTAGAGAAAGGATTAGAGGAAAGTTGACCAAAGACATTAACTGTGAGTTAGTAGCAACAAGCTGGTACCAGTAACTTGATCTATGCATTTCTGAGAGTTCACATCTCTTCTGGACTTAGTAGTTTTATAGAAGAAAGATCAAGAAATTAAGTGAACTTAGAAATCTTTCTCTTGTAATCTAGTCCCTCACATCATTTTGGGAGAGAGAAACCCAAATACGCTAGGAAAAGTTTGAGAAGCTGATTTTGTCACTGCTTCTAATTCTTTCTTTGGGCAAATAAATATCCAGATAAGAAATATTATCTGCATAAAAAGGATATTTCAGTTTTAACAATACAGTCTTCACTTCCCAGGTAATAATCACTGGGGAGGAGCCCATTTACTCAGCAAATGTACTATTTTTGATTGTGCGAAATTATGTTTTTGTCTCAGTTTAGTACAACTTAAATGCAGAAAGGAAGCTACTTGGTAGTTTTGGAAAGCACTAACATTAAGTACTATAGAGGAAGAACTTTCACTATATCTGTTGTGCTTGATTCAACTGCTATGAGTGGTTACATGTAGATGAATTGTGGTTGATTGTTCTTTGTGGTCTCTATGGTGCTTCCTGAAGTTGTGGGCTGAGGCCACTTTGGTTTAATTTATGTTGATAATATTTTGTGTTATAATGATATAACTTTAGCCTTTGTTTTGTGTATTTGTCTTGATTTTTATCTGTTTTTTATAATTTTATTGAATTATAGTTTATATACAATATTATATTGGTTTCAGGTGAACATAGTGAGTCACCAATTATATGCATTATTAAATGCTCACCATAAGTGTAGTTACCACCTGTCACCAAAGATATTACAATATTATGAGCTTTTATTCCCTATGCTGTACTTCAGTCCCTGTGACTAAATTATTTTATAATTTGGAGTTTGTATCTCTTTATCCCCGTCACCTGTTTCAGCTGTTCCCACTTTTCCCATGGTGACCAACTGTCCTTTCTCTGTGTTTATGAGTATATTTCTGTTTTGTTTGTTCATTTGTTGTATTTTTCAGTCTCCACATATAGGTTAAGCCGTAAAGTACTCATCTTTTTCTGACTGGCTTATTTCACTGAGCATAATACCCCCTTGGTCTTCCATGTTGTTGAAATGGCAAGATTTCTTTCTTTTTATGACTGAATAATATTCCATCCTGTATAATTACCACATCTTCTTTATCCATTCATCTATTGATAGACACTTCAGGTGCTTCCATATGTTGGCTACTGTAAATAAGGCTGCAATAAACACAGGGGTGCCTATCTATTTTTTGAGTTAATGATTTTGTTTTCTTTGGGTAGATTCCCAAAAGTAGAATTGCTGAGTAGAATGATATTTCTATTTTTAGTTTTTTTGAGAAACCTCCACACTGCTTTTCATAGTGGCAGCACCAATTTACAATTGCACAGGCAGTATAGGAGGGCTCCCTTTTCTCTGCATCCTGCCCAACACTTGTTATTTCTAGTCTGTTGATATTAGCTATTCTGACTGGTGTCAGGTGATACCTCACTGTAGTATTGATTTGTATTTACGTGATGGTTGATGATGTTGAGCATCTTTTCATGTGTCTGTTGGCCACCAGGATGTCTTCTTCGGAAAAATATCTATTCAGGTCCTCTGCCCATTTTGAAAAATTTTTTTCATTAAGGTATTATTGATATACACTCTTATGATGGTTTCACATGAAAAAACAATGTGGTTACTATATTTACCCATATTATCAAGTCCCCACTCATACCCCAGTGCAGTCACTGTCCATCAGTGTAGTAAGATGCCACAGATTCATTGTCTGCCTTCTCTGTGCTACACTGTTTTCCCCGTGACCCCCCACACCATGTGTACTAAACATAATACCCCTCAATCCCCTTCTCCCTCCCTCCCAACACACCCTCCCACACCCCTCCCCTTTGGTAATCACTAGTCCCTTCTTGGAGTCTGTGAGTCTGCTGCTATTTTGTTCCTTCAGTTTTGCTTCGTTGTTATACTCCACAAATGAGGGAAATCATTTGGCACTTGTCTTTCTCTGCCTGGCTTATTTCACTCAGCATAAATATCCTCCAGCTCCATCCATGTTGTTGCAAATGGCAGGATTTGTTTCTTTCTTACGGATGAATAGTATTCCATTGTGTATATGTACCACATCTTCTTTATCCATTCATCTACTGATGGACACTTAGGTTGCTTCCATTTCTTGGCTATTGTTAAAAGCGCTACAATAAACACAAGGGTGCATATGTCTTTTTGAATCTGAGAAGTTGTATTCTTTGGGTAAATTCCAAGGAGTGGGATTCCCGTATCAA
Source organism: Smutsia gigantea (assembly GCA_032199065.1). Classification (NCBI taxonomy): domain Eukaryota; kingdom Metazoa; phylum Chordata; class Mammalia; order Pholidota; family Manidae; genus Smutsia; species Smutsia gigantea. Next base: position 91,221 of record JAVSCE010021727.1, on the reverse strand, counting down.
ATGGTGTTTCTATTTTTAGTTTTTTGAGGAACCTCCATATTGCTTTCCACAATGGTTGAACTAGCTTACATCCCTACCATCAGTGTAGGAGGGTTCCCCTTTCTCCGCATGCTCGTCATCATTTGTTGTTCTTAGTCTTTTCGATGCTGCCCATCCTTACTGGTGTGAGGTAATATCTCATTGTGGTTTTAATTTGCATTTGCCTGATGATTAGTGATGTGGAACAGCTTTTAATGTGTCTGTTGGCCATCTGACTTTCTTCTTTGGAGAACTGTCTCTTCATATCCTCTGCCCATTTTTTAAATTGGGTTATTTGCTCTTTGGGTGTTGAGGCTTGTGAGTTCTTTATATATTTTGGATGTTAACCCCTTGTCAGATATGTCACATACAAATATATTCTCCCATACTATAGGATGCCTTTTTGTTCTGTTGATGGTGTCCTTTGCTGTACAGAAACTTTTAGTTTGATGTAGTCCCATGTGTTCATTTTTGCTTTTGTTTCCCTTGCTCGAGGAGATGTGTTCAGGAAGAAGTTGCTCATGCTTATAGTCAGGAGATTTTTGCCTATGTTGTCTTCTAAGAGTTTTATGGTTTCATGACTTACATTTAGGTCCTTGATCCATTTTGAGTTTATGTTTGTGTATGGGGTTAAACAATAATCCAGTTTCATTCTCTTGCATGTAGCTGTCCAGTTTTGCCAACACCAGCTGTTGAAGAAACTGTCATTTCCCCATTGTATGTCCATGCCTCCTTTATCATATATTAATGGACCATATATTCTTGAGTTTATATCAGAGCTCTCTAGTCTGTTCATTGATCTATGGGTCTGTTCTTGTGCCAGTACCAAATTATCTTGAGTACTGTGGCTTTGTAGTAGAGCTTGAAGTTGGGGAGCATAATCTCCCCAGCTTTATTCTTCCTTCTCAGGATTGCTTCGGCTATTCGTGGTCTTTTGTGGTTCCATATGAAATTTAGAACAATTTGCTCTCATTCATTGAAGAATGCTCTTGGTATTTGATAGGAATTGCATTGAATCTGTAGATTGCTTTAGGCAGCATGGCCATTTTGACAATATTAATTCTTCCTATCCATGAGCACGGGATGTGTTTCCAATTATTGGTATCTTCTTTAATTTCTCTCATGAGTGTCTTGTAGTTTTCAGAGTATAGGTCTTTCACTTCCTTGGTTAGGTTTACCCCTAGGTATTTTATTCTTTTTGATGCAACTGTGAATGGAATTGTTTTCCTGATTTCTCTTTCCACTAGTTCATCGTTATTGTATAGGAATGCCACAGATTTCTTAATTCTTAATGCCACAACTTTGCTTAATTCAGATATTAGATCTAGTAGTTTTGGAGTGGAGTCTTTAGGGTTTTTTATGTACAATATCATGTCATCTGCAAACAGAGACAATTTAACTTCTTCCTTACCAATCTGGATGCATTTTATTTCTTTGTGTTGTCTGATTGCCATGGCTAGGGACTCCAGTACTATGTTCAATAGAATGGGGAGAGTGGGCATCCTTGTCTTGCTCCCGATTTTAAAGGAAAAGCTTCAGCTTCTCGCTTTAAATTTAATGTTGGCTGTAGGTTTGTCATATATGCCCTTTATTATTTTGAGGTACTTGCTCTCTGTACCCATTTTGTTGAGAGTTTTTTATTGTGAATGGATGCTGAATTTTGTCAAATGCTTTTTCAGCATGTATGGAGATGATCATGTGTTTTTTGTCCTTCTTTTTGTTGATGTGGTGGATGATGTTGATGGATTTTTGAAAGTTGTACCATCCTTGCATCCCTGGAATGAATCCTACTTGATCATGATGGATGATCTTTTTGATGTATTTTTGAAATTGGTTTGCTAATATTTTGTTGAGTATTTTTGCATCTATGTTCATCAGGGACATTGGTCTGTAATTTTTTTTGTGGTGTCTTTGTCTGGTTTTGGTGTTAGAGTGATGCTGGCTTCGTCAAATGAGTTTGGAAGTATTCCCTCTTCTTCTACTCTTTGGAAACTTTAAGGAGGATGGGTATTAGGTCTTCACTAAATGTTTGATAAAATTCAGCAGTGAAGCCATCTGGTCCAGGTGTTTTCTTCTTAGGTAGTTTTTTGGTTACCAATTCAATTTCATTGCTGGTGATTGGTCTGTTCAGATTTTCTGTTTCTTCCTGGGTCAGCCTTGGAAGGTTGTATTTTTCTAGAAAGTTGTGCATTTCTTCTAGGTTATGCAGTTTGTTGGCATATAATTTTTCATTGTATTCTCTAATAATTCTTTGTATTTCTGTGGTGTCTGTAGTGACTTTTCCTTTCTCGTTTCTGATTCTGTTTATGTGTGTAGACTCTTTTTTTCTTGATAGGTCTGACTAGGGGTTTATCTATTTTGTTTATTTTCTCAAACAATCAGGTCTTGCTTTCATTTATTCTTTCTATTGTTTTATTCTTCTTGATTTTATTTATTTCTTTGCTAATCTTTATTATGTCTCTCCTTCTACTGATTTTGGGCCTCATTTGTTCTTCTTTTCCTAGTTTCAGTAATTGTGAGTTTAGACTGTTCATATGGGATTGTTCTTCTTTCCTGATGTAGGCCTGTATTGCGATATATGTTCCTCTTAGCACGGCGGTGTTGAATTATTGTCATTTGTCTCCATATATTTCTTGACGTCTGTATTTATTTGGTCATTGATCCATAGATTATTTAGGAGCATGTTGTGAAGCCTCCATGTGTTTGTGGGATTTTTTCATGTTCTTTCCATAATTTATTTCTAGGTTCACCTTTGTGCTCTGAGAAACTGGTTGGTACAATTTCAATGTTTTTGAATTTACCAAGGCTCTTTTTGTTCCCTAGTATATGATTTATTCTTGAAAATGTTCCATGTGCACTTGAGAAGAATGTGTATTCTGCTTCTTTTGGGTGTAGAGTTCTGTAGATGTCTGTTATGTCCATCTGTTCTAACGTGTTGTTCAATGCCTCTTTCTCCTCACTTATTTTCTATCTGGTTGATCTCTACTTTGGAGGGAGTGGTGTGTTGAAGTTTCCTAGAATGAATGCATTGCATTCTATTTCCCCTTTTAATTCTGTTAGTATTTGTTTCACATATGTCAGTGCTCCTGTGTTGGGCGCATAGATATTTATAATGGTTATATCTTCTTGTTGGATTGACCCTTTTATCATTATGTAATGTCCTTTTTTGTCTCTTCTGATTTTCTTTGTTTTGAAGTCTATTTTGTCTGATTCATGTATTGCAACTCCTGCTTTTTTCTTCCTATTAGTTGCATGAAATATCTTTTTCCACCCCTTCACTTTTAGTCTGTGTATGTGTTTGGTTTTAAAGTGAGTCTCTTGTAGGGAGCATAAAGATAGGTCTTATATTTTTATCCATTCAGTGACTCTATGTCTTTTGATTGGTGCATTCAGTCCATTTACATTTAGGGTGATTATCGATAGGTATGTACTTATTGGCATTGCAGGCTTAGATTCGTGGTTACCAAAGGTTCAAGGTTAACTTCCTTACTATCTAAGAGGCTAACTTAACTCACTTACTATGCTATTACAAACACAATCTAAAGGTTCTTTTTTTCTCCTCATTTTTCTTCTTCCTCCATTGTTTATATATTAGGTATCATATTCTGTACTCTTTGTCTATCCCTTGATTGACTTTGGGGATAGTTGATTTAATTTTGCATTTGCTTAGTAATTAACTGTTCTACCTTCTTTCTGTGAGTTTATTAACTCTGGTGACAGCTGTTAAAGCTGAGGAAGACTTCCATCTATAGAAGTCCCTCCAAAATACACTGTAGAGATGGTTTGTGGGAGGTAAATTCTCTCAGCTTTTGCTTATCTGGAAATTGTTTAATCCCTCTTCAAATTTAAATGATAATCTTGCTGGATGAGGTATTCTTGTTTCGAGGCCCTTCTGCTTCATTGAATTAAATACATCATGCCACTCCCTTCTGGCCTGTAAGGTTTCTGCTGAGAAGTCTGATGATAGCCTGATGGGCTTTCCTTTGTATGTCATCTTATTTCCCTCTCTGGCTGCTTTTAATAGTCTGTCCTTATCCTTGATCTTTGCCATTTTAATTACTATATATCTTGGTGTTGTCTTCCTTGGGTCCCTTGTGTTGGGAGATCTGTGCACCTCCATGGCCTGAGAGACTATCTCCTTCCCCAGATTGGTGAAGTTTTCAGCAATTACCTCCTCAAAGACACTTTCTATCCCTTTCTCTCTCTTCTTCTTCTTCTGGTACCTGTATAATGCGAATATTGTTCTGTTTGGATTGGTCACACTGTTCTCTCAATATTCTTTCATTCTTAGAGATCCTTTTTTCTCTTTGTGCTTCAGCTTCTTTGTATTCCTCTTCTCTAATTTCTCTTTCATTTATCGTCTCCTCCACTGTATCTAATCTGCTTTTAATACCCTCCGTTGTGCTCTTCAACAACTGGATCTCCAACTGGAATTCATTCCTGAGTTTTTGAATATTTTTCTGTACCTCCATGAACATGATACTGATTTTTATTTTGAAATCCCGTTCAGGCAGAGTCATAAGGTCGATTTCATTTGAATTATTCTCAGGTGTTGTATTCATAATTTTACTTTGAACCAGGTTCCTTTTGCATTTCATATTTGTATATGGCGCCCTCTAGTGCCTAGAAGCTCTGCTCTCTGGAGCTGCCCAGCCCCTGAAGCAATGTCGGGGGTAGCAGGTGAGTGGTATTTGTGCCTGGGGGGAGGAAAGAGCTGTTTCCTGCTTCCTGGCTGCTGTGCCTGCCTCCACTGCCAGAACCAGTGGGCCGAACACACAGGTATAAGCCTCTATCCTTTGCATTTGTAGCTGCTGTAGATGGGGCTTCCCTCTGGCTGGCCTAATGCCAGGGTAGGGTTTGCCAGTTACGAGCCAGGTAGTGCTGGCCCGGAGAAAGGGGCAGTAGGCTGTGTATCACAGAGGGATACACACCTTCTAGAGAACTGGAGCTCCTGAAGACTGAAAAAAGTTCCCAACCTGCTGGGCAGAGTGCACCCAGAGAATTTTGTCTACCTGTCCTTTCTCCTGAGCAGTAAGCTCTGTGCAATCCTTGTCCCTTTAGTAGCCCTCTTGCTGTTAGGAAGTCTCTCAGACTGCCCACCTTTCTTTTGTCCCAGAGCAGCCGGATATGGATCCCTGCTTTCCACAAGTGGCTGGAATCTCAGTCTCTCCAGGAATTCTGCCTGTCTTACCTTTCCAACCCCTTAATTACAAGAGTACCATGAAAGCACAATGAAATGTAGGTTTGTGCTCCCAGACCAGATCTCCAGAGTTAGGTATTCAGCAGTCCCAGGTCTCCACTCCCACCCCGCTCCATTTCTCTTTCTCCCGCCAGTTAGCTGGTGTGGGGGAAGGGGTTGTGTCCAGCTCGGCCATGGCTTTGGTAAGTTACCCTGTTCCATGAAGTTTTTTCTTTTCTCCAGGTATATGCACTTTGGTGCAGCCCTTTCCTGTTGCTCTTTTGAGGATTAGTGATATTAATTATATTTTCGTATTATATGCAGTTTTAGGAAGAAGCCTCTGTCTCACCTCTCATGCTGCCATCTTTTCTCCTCTGCCTATTTTTTCATTGAATAATTTGATTTTTGGAGTTGAGTTGTACCAGTTCTTTATATTTGTTAGATATTAACCCCTTTGTGCTTACATTAACCCCATTGTGGATATATCAGTTGCAAATATATTCTCCCATATGGTCGGTTGCCTTTCATTTTTTTGGTTTCCTTTGCTGTGCAGAAACTTTGTGGTTTGATGTAGCCCAACTTGTTTGTTTTTGTTTTTGTTTTCCTGGCCTGGGAGACAGCCAGAAAAAATTTCTAATGACGATGTTCAAGAATTCACTACCTGTTTTCTTCTAGGAGTTTTATGGTTTCAGTTCTTATATTTAGGTCTTTAATCCATTTTGAATTTATTTTTGTATATGGTGTAAGACAATGATCCAGTTTCATTCTTTTTGGCATAGTTGTCCAGTGTTCCCAACACAATTTATTGAAGAGACTGTCTTTTCCCTATCATGTAGTCTTTTTCTCTTTTGTCATATATTCATGGGTTTATTTCTGGGCACGCTATTCTGTTCTGTTAGTCTATGTATCTGTTCTTTTGGCAGTGCCATATTCTTTTGATTACTGTAGCTTTGTAATACAGGTTGAAATCAGGGAGTGTGATCCCTCCAGCTTTATTCTTTCTCAGATTGCTTAGCCTATTTGGGCCTTTTGTGCTTCCATTCATATTTTAGGATTATTTGTTCTAGTTCAGTGAAAAAATACCATTGGTGTTTTGATAGGGATTGCATTGAATCTGCAGTTGCTTTGAGCAGTATGGCCATTTTAACAATATTAATTCTTCCTGTCCATGAGCATGGAATAGCTTTCCATTTTTTTGTGTTGTCGTCAATGTCTTACAGTTTTCAGAGTACTGGTCTTTTACCTCCTTGGTTAGATTTATTCCTAGGTATTTTATTTTTGATGAAATTGTAAATGGGATTGTTTTCCTGAATCATCTGTTACTTCATTATTTATATATAGGAATGCAAAAGGTTTGTGTCCATTGATTTTTGTATCATACTAATTTACTGATTTCATTTAGTCTAATAGTTTTTTGTTGGAGTCTTTAGGGTCTTCAATATTTAGTATCATGTCATCTGCAAATAGTGACAATTGTACTTTCTTCCTTACCAATTTGGGTGCCTTTTATTTCTTTTCCTTTTCTGATTGCTGTGGCTAGAATTTCTAGGACCATGTTGAATAAAAATGGTGAGAGTGGGCATCCTTGTCTGGATCCTGATCTTAGAGGAAAGCTTTTAGCTTTTCACCATTGAGTATGATGTTAGCTGTGGGTTTTTCATATATGGCCTTTATTATGTTGAGATATCTGCTCTCTATATGCACTTTGTTGAGAACTTTTATAATAAATGGATGTTGAGCTTTGTCAAATGCCCTTTCAGCAACTACTGAGATGATCATATGGTTTTTATCCTTCCTACAATTAATGTGGTATATATAACATTGATTTACAGATAACCATTCTTGCATCCCTAGGATAATTCCTACCTGATTGCTATGAGTGACCTTTTTTAAATTAAGGTATCATTGATATACAATCTTATGAAGGTTTCACATAAGCAACATTGTGGCTACATTCAACCATATTTTCAAGTTCCCCTACCACACCCCATGTAGTCACTGTCCATCAGCATAGTAAGATGCTATAGAGTCAATACTTGACTTCTCTCTGCTATACTGCCTTTCCCATGACCTACCTATATTGTCAGTGCTCCTTAATCCTCTTCTCCCTCCCTCCACACCAACCCTGCCCACCCCCTTCCCTTTGGTAACCACTAGTCCAATCTTGGAGTCTGTGATTCTGCTGCTGTTTTGTTCCTTCAGTTTTGCTTCATTGTTATACTCTAGAAATGAGTGAAATCATTTACTACTTGTCTTTCTCCACCTGGCATATTTCACTGAGCATAATACCCTCTAGCTCCATCCATGTTGTTGCAAATGGTAGGATTTGTTTTCTTCTTATGGCTGAATAATATTCCATTGTGTATATGTACCACATATTCTTTATCTATTCATTTACTTATGGACACTTAGGTTGCTTCCATATCTTGGCTACTGTAAATAGTTCTGTGATAAACATAGGGGTGCATATGTCTTTTTGAATATGGGACCTTTTTTCTTCAGGTAGATTCCTAGGAGTGGAATTTTTGGGTCAAATGGTATTTCTATTTTTTAGTTTTTTGAGGAACCTCCGTATTGCTTCCCACAGTGGTTGATGTAATTTACATTCCCACCAACAGTGTAGGAGGGTTTGCTTTCTCTGCATCCTCACCAGCATTTGTTGTTCCTAGACTTTTTGATGTTGGCCATCCTAATTGGTGTGAGGTGATAATCTCATTGTGATTATAATTTGCATTTCCCTGATGATTAGTGACGTGTAGCATCTTTTCATGTGCCTGTGGCCATCTGAATTCCTTCTTTGGAGAAGTGTCTGTTCATATCCTCTGCCCATTTATTAATCAAGTTATGTGCTTTTTGGGTGTTGACTCAGTGATCTCTATATATTTTGGATGTTAACCCCTTATCAGATATGTCATTTATGAATATATTCTCCCATACTGTAGGATGCATTTTTGTATTACTGATGGTGTCCTTTGCTGTACAGAACCTTTTTAGTTCAGTGTAGTCCCATTTGTTCATTTTTGCTTTTGTTTGCCTTGCCCGAAGAGATGTATTCAGGAAAAATTTGCTCATGTTTTTATTCAAGAGATTTTTGCCTATGTTTTCTTCTAAGAGTTTTATGGTTTCATAATGTATATTCAGGTCTTTGATCCATTTCAAGTTACTTTATATGGAGTTAGACAATAACCTAGTTTCATTCTCCTGCATGTAGCTGTCCAATTTTGCCAACACCAGTTGTTGAAGAGGCTGTCATTTCCCCATTGTATATCCATGGCTCCTTTATCGTATATTAATTGACCATATATGCTTGGGTTTATATCTGGGCTCTCTATTCTGTTCCATTGATCTATGGGTCTGTTCTTGTGCCAGTACCAAATTATCTTGATTACTGTGGCTTTGTAGTGGAGCTTGAAGTTGGGGAGCATAATTTCCCCTGCTTTATTCTTCCTTCTCAGGATTGCTTTGGCTATTCAGGGCATTTTGTGGTTCCATATGAATTTTAGAACTATTTGTTCTAGTTCATTGAAGAATGCTGTTGATTGTTGATAGGAATTGCATTGAATCTGTAGATTGCTTTAGGCAGGATGGCCATTTTGACAATATTAATTCTTCCTATCCATGAGCACAGGATGTGTTTCCATTTATTGGTATCTTTAATTTCTCTCATGAGTGTCTTGTAGTTTTCAGAGTATTGGTCTTTCACTTCCTTGGTTAGGTTTACGCCTAGATATTTTATTCATTTTGATGCAATTGTGACTGAATTGTTTTCCTGATTTCTCTTTCTGGTAGTTCATCATTAGTATATAGGAATGCCACAGATTTCTGTGAATTAATTTTGTATCCCGCAACTTTGCTGAATTGTGTTATTAGTTCTAGTAGTTTTGGGATGGATTCTTTGATTTTTTTTATGTACAATATGATGTCATCTTCAAAGAGTGACAGTTTAACTTCTTCCTTACCAATCTGGATGCCTTTTATTTCTATGTGCTATCTGATTGCCATGACTATGACCTCCAGAAGTATGTTGAATAACAGTGGGGAGAGTGGGCCTCCTTGTCTTGTTCCCGATCTTAGAGTGTTAAGTATGATGTTGGCTGTGGGTTTGTCATATGTGGCCTTTATTATGTTGACATACTTGCCTTCTATACCCATTTAGTTGAGAGTTTTTATCATAAATGGGTGTTGAATTTTGTCAAATGCTTTTTCAACATCTATGGAGATGATCACATGATTTTTGTCCTTTTGTTGTTGTGGTGTTTGATGTCAGTGGATTTTCAAATGTTGTACCATCCTTGCATCCTGGGAATAAATCTCACTTGATCATGATGGATGATCTTTTTGATGTATTTTTGAATTTGGTTTGCTAATATTTTGTTGAGTATTTTGCATCTATCATCATCAGAGATATTGGTCTGTAATTTTCTTTTTTTGTTGTGTCTTTGCCTGGTTTTGGTGTTAGAATGATGCTGGCTTCATAGAATGAGTTTGGAAGTATTCTCTCCTCTTCTACTTTTCGGAAAACTTTAAGGAGGATATATATTAGGTCTACTGTAAATGTTTGGTAAAATTCAGCAATTAAGCCGTCTGGTTAGGGGATTTTGTTTTTAGGTAGTTTTTTGATTACCAATTCAATTTCATTTCTGGTAATTGGTCTGTACAGATTTTCTGTTCTTCCTGGATCACTCATGGAAGGTTGCATTTTTCTAGAAAGTTGTCAATTTTTTCTATGTTATCCAGTTTGTTAGCATATAATTTTTCATAGTATTCTCTAATAATTCTTTGTATTTCTGTGGTGTCTATAGTGATTTTTACTTTCTCATTTCTGATTCTGTTTATGTGTTTACACTCTCTTTTCTTCTAGATAAGTCTGGCTAGGGGTTTATCTACTTTGTTTATTTTCTCGAAGAACCAGCTCCTGGTTTCATTGATTCTTTCTATTGTTTTATTCTCGATTTTATTTATTTCTGCCCTGATATTTATTATGTCCCTCTTTCTACTGACTTTGGGCCTCATTTGTTCTTCTTTTTCTAGTTTCGTTAATTGTGAGTTTAGAGTGTTCATATGGGATTGTTCTTCTTTCCTGAGGCAGACCTGTATTGCAATATACTTTCCTCTTAGCACAGCCTTCACCGCATCCCACAGATTTTGCAGTGTTGAATTACTGTTGTCATTTGTCTCCATATATTGCTTGATCTCTGTTTTTATTTGGCCATTGATCTATTGATTATTTAGGAGCATGTTGTTAAGCCTACATGTGTTGTGGGCCTTTTTGTCTTCTTTGCATAATTTATTTCTAGTTTCATACCTCTGTGGTCTGAGAAGCTGTTTGGTCCAATTTCAATCCCTCTGAATTTACTGAGGCTCTTTTTGTAGCCTAGCATGTCATCTATTCTTGAAAATGTTCCATGTGCACTTGAGAAGAATGCGTATTCTGCTGCTTTTGTGTAGAGTGTTCTGTAGATGTCTGTTAGTTCCATCTGTTCTAGTGTGTTGTTCAGTACCTCTGTCTCCTTACTTATTTTCTGTCTGGTTTTTCTGTCCTTTCAAGTGAGTGGTGTGTTGAAAGCTCCTAAAATGAATGCATTGCATTCTAGTTCCCACTTTAATTCTGTTAGTATTTGTTTATTTGTTTCACATATGTAGGTGGTCCTATGCTGGTGCATATATATTTATATTGGTTATATGCTCTTGTTGGACTGACCCCTGTATCATTATGTAGTGGCCTTTTTATTACTTGTTTTTGTCTCTTGTTTCTTTCTTTGTTTTGAAGTCTATTTAGTTTGACACAAGTACTGCAGCTCCTGCTTCTTTTTTTCTCCCTATTATTTCATGAAGTTCTTTTCCATCCCTTCGCTTTTAGTCTTTTTATGTCTTTGGGTTTGAGGTTAGTCTCTTGTAGGCAGCATATAGATGTGTTTTGTTTTTTTATCCATTCTGTAACTCTATGTCTTTTGATTGGTGCATTCAGTCCATTTACATTTAGCGTGATTATAGGTAGATACGTACTTACTGCCATTGCAGGCTTTAGATTTGTGGTTACCTATGGTTCAGCTTCTTTAGTATCTAACAGTTTAACTTAACTCACTTAGTACACTATTTCAAACACAATCTAAAGGTCCCTCCCTTCCTTTTCTTCCTCCTCCACTCTTTATGTATTATTTGTCATATTCTGTACTCATTGTGCATCTCTTGACTGTGTGTAGCTGATTAAATTTCGCATTTGTTAATAATTAATTGGCCTACTTCCTTTACTGTGGTTTTATTTTCTGTGGTGACAGCTATTTAGCCTTAGGAGCACTTCCTTCTATAGCAGTCCCTTTAAAATACACCATGGAGACTGTTTTGGGGAGGTAAATTCCTTCAAGTTTTGCTTGTCTGGAAATTGTTTAATCCCTGCTTCTAACTTAAATGATAATCTTGCTGGGTAGAGTATTCTTGGTTCAAGGCCCTTCTGCTTCATTGCATTAAACATGTCATGCCACTCCCTTCTGGCCTGTAAGGTTTCTGCTGAGAAGTCCGATGATAGCCTGATGGGTTTTTCCTTTGTATATGATCATTTGTCTGGCTGCTTTTAATATTCTGTCTTTTTCCTTGATCTTTGCCTTTTTAACTATTATATGATTTGGTGCTGTCTTCCTTGGGTCCCTTGTGTTGGAAGATCTGTGCCCTTCCATGGCCTGAGAGAGTATTTCCTTCCCAAGATTTGGGAATTTTTCAGCAATTATTTCCTCAAAGAGACCTTCTATCCTTTTGCTCTCTGTTCTTCTTCTGTTACCCTTATAATGCAAATATTTTTTCCATTTGGATTGGTCACAGAGTTGTCTTATTATTCTTTCATTGCTAGAGATCCTTTTTTCTCTCTGTGCCTCAGCTTCTTTGTATTTCTGTTCTCTAATTTCTATTTCATTTACTGTCTATGAATGATCATTTTAATGTATTTTAAAATTTGGTTTGGTAATATTTTGCTGAGGATTTTTGCTTCTGTATTCATCACACATGTTGGTTTGTATTTTTATTTTTTTGTAGTGTCCTTGTCTGGTTTTGGTACCAGGGTGATTGGCCTCATTGAATTTGGAAGCTTTACTTCCTCTTCAGTTTTTTGAAGTAGTTTGAGTAGGAGAGGTATTAACTCTTCTTTAAATGTTTGGTAGAATTAATCACTGAAACCATCTGCTTCTGGATTTTGTTTGTTGGGAGCCTTTTTAATTATTATTACTGAATCAGTTTCATTACTAGTAATTGGTCTGTCAAATTTCCTGTATTCTCCTGGTTCAGTTTTGGAAGATTGGATGTTTCAAGCAATTTATCCATTTCTTCTAAGTTGTCCAATTTGTTGGTGTATAGTTTTTCACAGTACTCGCTAATCATTGTGTCTATTTCTGTGGTGTTGATTGTAACCTCTTTTATTTCTGACTTTATTTATTTGAGTCTTTTCTCTTTTTTTCTCATTTTGGGCTACCTCTGCTTCCTGGACCTGGATATCTGTTTCCTTCCCTAGGTTAGGTTAGGGAAGTTATCAGCTATTATTTCTTCAGGTATGTTTTCTATTCCTTTCTCTCTCTTATCTCCTTCTGGGACTCCTATAATTCAAATGTTTGGACATTTGATATTGTCCCAGATGTTCCTTAACTATCCTCATTTATTTTTTTACTTTTTTCTTTCTGTTTGTCAGTTTGAATGCTTTCCATTACTCTGTCTTCCAAGTCACTGGTCTGTTCTGCATCCTGTAATATGCTGTTTATTCCCAGTGGTGTAATTTTTATTTCATTTATTGTATTCTTCATCTCTGATTGTTTCTGTTTTATATATTCTCTCTTGGTAGAGGTTCTCACTGAGTTTCTCCACTCTTCTCTCAAGTCTGGTGAGCATCTTTATAATCATTAATTTGGACTCTTTTCCAGTAGATTACTCAACTCTGTTTCATTTATTTCTTTTTCTGAAGTTTTGCCATGTTCTTTTTTTTCAAGCATATTCATCTGTCTCATTTTGTTTGATTTTCTTTGCTTGACTTTATGAATTAGAAAGGGCCACCTCTGTCAGCCTTGAAGTATTGGCCTTGTAAAGAAGGTTCCTAGGTAGACTGCATATGCTTGGTGTTTTTGCCTGGCTGGCTGGAGCCCTGGTGAACCTAGGCCATGGTGTCCTGATGTCAGGGCTCTCAGAGTGAGGTTGGAGGGGGGTGCATGGCAGAGGGGCCCAATTGGAGGGGCTCCCGAGTGCATACCAATGGGGCCCATGCAGGTGGGAGGCAATGGGCTTAGGCACAGCCTCCAGAAAAGCCCTGCCTCTGCAACTACCAGCTCCATGCCCTTGGTGCAGGAGCAGCTTAGAGTACTCTCCAGGGATGAGTGAATAACCAATTCTGTACCTGTGGCACAACCCGCAGCCTGGTAGAGCCCCCAGAAAATCTCCACCTCTGGGGCTATTGGCTCCAGGCCCAGTGCAGTAGCAGTCCAGGTGCTCTCCAGGGGTGGGTAGCAGCCAGCTTCACACTGGTGGTTCCATCCCAGGCCAAGGTGCAGTGCCCAGAGAAGCCTTGCCCCTGCTGCTGCTGGAGGGAGTGCGAGTCCCTGGCGCATCATTGGCTGGGAGCACAGTGAGGACTGGCTGCAGGGCAGCCCCACCTCTGCAGCTACTGCATTGGAGGCTGCAGTGCAGCAGTCGCCAGCACACCCTCTTCAGGGGTTGGCACCCACTGGCTCTGTTTCCTGGGGCAGCGACAGCCTGGTTGTGCTCTCCAGCTAATGCGTCTGGATGTAGGTGGGGACTGGGAAGCTGCATAGGCCAAATCCAAAATTGGTGCGCATACCCTACCCCTGCTTCCCTGAGTCACTATAAATGTGGGAAAGGAGTGCAAAAAATGACGCTTGTCAGGTCAGTGATCTGGAGAGAGTTCCAGACATTCCTTGACAAATAGTGGGTGCTTTAGTTCTATAAATCAAGTTTTTTTCATTTATAGTCTAAATGTACTTTAAAACATGGCTTTTTTTCTATGCCCCAGGGAAGGGAATCTGTCCAGATCCCTCAGCAATATCCCTCCTTCTGCAGGTCATTGCACTGGGGTGGGATTCCCTCTGTTATCACATTTCCATCGCTCCAGCTGTTTTTTATGTGGTCTTTTTATCCCTACTTGTGCAGAAGGTGCTCCCTTAGTCCTGTTCTTCCTCAAAATGAACTGCTCTGTGTATAGGTAAAGATTTGGTGTGAAGTTGAAAGGAGGTGGGTTCAACTTCTTGCTATGCGGCCATCTTCCCAGAAGTCCTAAACAAAGCCCTGTACCACTTCACAGGCCAAGAACGGAGATCAGAGAGTTTGGTGGTATGGGTGAGGTAAAAGCCAAACAGTGGCAGACTCAGAGCTAGAACCTAGGTCTCCTAGATTTCAGTCCAGTGAGAAAGCTGCCAAGCCTGGGCTTGTAGCTGGCAGGAGCTGTGCTGTGAGTTCTCCCTCCTTGGCCCTCTTACCTTCTCCTCTCCCTGCCCCCAACCAGGGCCAGTGAGAACTTCTAGCACAAGAGTCCTACCTGGTACACTCAGCATGCTCACTTATGTCCACACTCCCTCTACCTAACAGCATGTGTCTCCAGCTGCCGCATCTCCACTCTCCAGGATAAATGTGGAGTGGGCACGGTGGTGCACAGAGACTGGCACATGCCACAGTCCTGCCCCGTGAAAGGAGACCCCTGTCCTAGAACAGCCCTGAACACACACCTATACAAATAGGAGCAGGAGAAACCATTCTTTCCTTTTGAAAAGTGACAGAAAACTGCTAAACTGATGGTCAGAATGCCAAGAGGGGGGATTATTTAGATTTCCCTGTTTAACCATCTAAACAGACCACCAACATTGGTTATCTAGCTGGTGGCCCCATCTGGGTACCTCAGTACCCTCATGTCCACCTGTGTCTTACAAGTCAGCTCATTTTTGGGGTGTTGTGAGGACCTACTGATAGTATATTTGTCTCTTATTAGAGAAAGAAATTGTCATGGAAATACAAAGCAGGCAAATGATGGAAACTACACAACAAATAAGCAGTTATACATAGGGATTTAAATTAATTCTTTTTGTCACTGTTCCAAAGCAAACAGAACAAAGACATTTTTAGTCAAAAACGTTTCTTACAACATAATCCATAACTCTAAATTATGTAGACAGGAAGGGAAAGAATTTATATTATTTCATTTAATTGAGAAAATCTTTAACTGTGAATTTATCCTCACTGTCTAGGGACTTTGTGCTTGCAGTAAGGAAAGTGCTTCCATGTGAATAGAAAACCTGATTAGAAAGAGAAAGTTTCAGCTACATAAATATTTTCTAGTCTAAATATCATCCTAATATTTTTTAAAACCTTCATTGAATAATACTGATTTCCACAAGGGCACCCCTAAGACTAATTTGATTTCATTGTATTCAATTCTGAAAACTTATGCATTTTTTATGAGCCCTGAATGCAGGGACCAACTTGTAATTGAGTAAAAATTTTTCTCATTCTAATTTGCCCTTCAGTGATGACATTAAGTGCCTTAGAATTATTTCTGGACTATGTCACACCATATCCATAATTAATACATACTGTGACTGGAAAGATTTGAAAGGACATTACTTAGACTCTAAAAATATGACTGATAATCAAAAACTCCAGCTGAGTGGTCAAGGAATAATGGATTTTCAAAACTAAGGTCAAGCATCTATGGGGGAAGTGAAAACTGCAAAAAAATTAGAAGGTAGCCAGTTACATTTCCAAGCTGTATGGTATGCAGAAATAGTCTATACCTGCAGACTTCACAAAAAGTCAGCATCCTAAAGAAGTATGGTTGCTGAGACATCTCTGGATTCGTACTGTTTCTTCATTTCTAGTCATAGTCATGAATTGGGGTAGAAAGGTGGTATAACTGTTTAGAAATGTTGATTGGGCCTTGCAGAAATTCTATTAAAAAGAAGCCAAAAATCAACTTACCCCAAGGCCTTTGTAAAGTACCTCCTTAAAAGGCCTTCCTCAAAAAATTTCCACTTTAAGTGTGTGGATGCTTGTATTCTAAGGAGGACATATTAATAAAGCTACACAGGTTACAAAAGAAAATATTAAATATGGACTTAATGCAGAAAAGATACAATAAGTGCAGTCTTTTTGAAAGGAATAATTAAAATAATTAGAATTTTTATAGCTATATAACATAGCAGAATGTCTTATTATTAACACCATCCATAGGTATATTCCGTCTTTCTGTTCCTTTTCTATGTCAGTGTCACGAGGACCGTCAGCACTCCCTGAAAACCAGCTCTGTGAGGATCATGAGGGAAATGTGATATGATTACTATAAGCCTTAAAAGAGGTTATAATCTAAAAAGAGAAAACTCCAATAAAAATAAAATCACCAAGCACAGAGGCATGCTAATATAGAAACATAACCAGGCCATACCAAAAAAGCAATATTGTTCATAATGAATAGGAAGTCATTACTAGTCTCTTCTCCCAAATGCATAAAAAGACATTTTGCACAATTTAAAGCTTGGTAACATTAAAGCATAAGAACATATCCTTAATTGTGATTAAGAAGACAGGTTTATTTATGGTAATCACCTGGTGGTGGTTCTGCCCTTTAGGAAAGTGTAATGTCTTCATAGTCACTATAGCCTAGTAGCAGGAAGGGTTACTGTAGCTTTCATATCCTTTCTCAGACTTAGTAGTAGTGGAGGACTGGGGAGGATTTGGTTTGTTAAGCCAGGCTCTTCCTTTTGCTTCTCTCCTTCTTCCTCCAGAAAAGGAGTAGACCACTGTTCCCAACTTGTTGGGGAGGGTCTCTGGCACAAGTAAGGGCACTCAAAGGTTGGGCATTGGGGTGGGTTGTCAGATTTAGCAAATAAAAATATAGGAAGCCCAGTTAAAATTGAATTTCAGGTAATTTTTTAATACAAGTATATCTCATGCAGTATAAGTTTAAATGCAATATAAATAAATATAAATATTGCATGGGACATACTTACACTAAGAAATCATTCATTGCTTATCTGAAATTCCAATTTAAGCTTCCTTTAGTTTTCCTGGCAACCCTAATTTGGCTTCTCCTCAGGCCTGTCTTAAAATATCAGTTGAGACCCTGTGTGGACTAGGGAGAAACAGTAGTTTATCACATATTTGTGTGTCTCTGCCCCAATATTGGTGACCTCTATAGTCAGAGAAGACACCCTACTAAGCTGACGCACAGTGAGATTGGTCGCCTGTCTGCCAGCCAGCACGAAGCCAGGGCTGAACTGCTGACCCAAGACGTTCCTCCTGTGACCCTAGCTTTGTGAGGAGGCAGCCAAGGAAAGGCTTATTGGCTGTACCTCTTCTTCTGTCTTGAAGGGAAAAAGTAAATTAAGTATTTAGATTTCAAATTTTATTATACATAAAATTATTTTTGAAATTATTTTGGGTAAACAACTTAAATGTCCACATTATAGTAATCATTGATAATATTACAGATAATATTTAATACTAAGAGGAAATGTTCTGCATATAACTCATGAGGAAAGATTAGATAATAGTATGTTCATTGTCACCCTGGCTTTGTTTCTCGAAAGAACATTTATGTAGAGAAACAATTGACAGGATATACATCAAATGTAGGCCTAGAAATTTGGATGATTTTAAAATTCTATTTATTCACATTTTCTAAGTGTCCTATAACAATCAGGATGTCTTCTCTGACTACATTTGAAATAGTAAAACTAAGAAAATAAAAAATTTTAAGTATAAAATCTTTTGAAAGGACTTTTGAAGTTATGTTTAGTTTCTATAGTGCTCTGATCATGGAGGGTTTAGCAGAACCGAGTTTTTTAGAGCTGAAAATAGACAGTCACAAAACAGAATGGCTGGCTCTTCCAGGAAGCGTCATGAGATTTGTCTGTCACAAAATAGGAAGGTTTTCATGACTTACCTGAGAGACTCCCCTCTCTAGCTCTGTGTCTCAGATTGAAATGTGGTTCAGTGATTAAGTTCAGCAACCAGTACTACGCATTAGGAGACTTAACTATTACTAGTTTTGTATTCATCCAGTGAAGTCCCTTTAGTATATGATATGTATAATGTTTTGAGCCTAAGTAACATCCTTAAGGTCAATTTCTTATTCCTCTTTACTGTATATAAAATGTTTTGGTGTTTCATCAAAGAAATGAGCCATTTGACATTTTTGTTGTTTTCATACAGCTGATGGAAAATGTCTGGTGTCAGTTGGTTTAGAAGATTGTCACAGCGTTGTGTTTTGGGACTGGAAAAGGGGAGAAAAGATAGCGACAACAAGGTAAGATGCTGCCAAGGTCTTACGGCATCCTGCTGATTATCACACTTCAGTAAAGGTCAGTAGTTTTCATTTTCGGTAAGATTTCATCTTCAAGCTCAGATGAAATTCACATAGAAAGCTTAATACCTTTCTATGTTAAGGTAAAAATACATTGCAATATTTCAGGATGACAGAGCTGACAGAGCACTTCATGTTTGTTTTGGGGAACTGGAAAATTCTGAAATCCTTTCCAGAGAGTTATTCATCACTTTGCTTTTAGTAATATATGCATTATCTGTATCAAAGCTTTTTACCAGCAGTAGAAAAAGCAGCTTTTCTCAGGCTTGTGCCTTGCCTCTTGTTTTTGCACTGTCTAAGCATCTGGTGAAGGATTGTCAATGTCACTAGATTCAGAACCACCATTTGTCATGCAGTTGTGGCATGCTGGAAAGGGGGCCCTGCCGTGTGCATCTGCCACTCGCTCTCAAAGCAGGCAAATTGTTTCCTTAATCTCCCTGTCTTATAAATAGACTTTTCAAGACCGACTGCTGTTTATAGACCACCTGTCCTCCCTTACCCCAGCCTCCCTCCCTGCTGAATCAGCCTTAAGTCTGAACATTACTTTCTACTCCTACTTACATTGGGCTTAGCTGTTTGCCCAGCCATGGTCAGAGGTCAAAATAGTTGGCAGCTAGGACCTAGCAATATAATTTGTTGCCCAAGGCATGTTATGATTTTACTTCTCTACTAGTTCTTCCCTGTATTAACCACCTTCCTTTCTATCTTGCAATATAAAATCATTTTTTTAAGTTAATGGCTTTAAACCTTCAGTACTCACTTTTTAAATTAATATTTCCTGCCACAATATTAAATAGGAAAAAAAAGGGTTTTGGCAATTTGATTTAGTGAATGAAGATCTATAAATTGCTGGAGACTCAGAGGAGGAGCCGATGGGGTCTTGAGGACTCCAGGTGACTGTTTTAGGAGAGAAAAAGGAGCTTTTCTGATAACTGCTATTGAGATGCAATTCTTGGCAGCAAATGGCAGCTCATAAATCTGCCTACCAAAGTTTTTTTTTTTTTTGGTGGGGGGGGTCTCTCTAGTATTCCTCACTGTTGTATCAATCCCTGCTAGTACTCAGAATCAGCTCCTATCAGACCTCTGCTTTCTTCCTAGACCAATACACTGCATCTTAGTTTAATATTTCTGATAACATATCACCTGTGTTGCAAATATTGCAGGTAAAGCACATGTCTGCATTCCAAAAGCAAAAACAGACATGCATTTTCTTGTTAGAAAACCCTTTGCAACTGTGGGCAGCTCACCTGTGGTATGCCAGAAACATTAATAGAAATGGAAGAAAGAAATATCCATTAATATTAAAAAGTGTGTATTTGATAAGCTTGGTAGTGTTACTTCTGTTTAACTCAAAATGAGTTAACACCATTATATTAATAACACAACCAATTTTTGGAATTGCTCCCAAGCCTTATGTCACATTCTCAATATAGGACACCTGGGGAATTGCCCTCAGACAAATTTTTTGCAATTGTAACATTAACCTGTGTTCTTTCCAAGAAGGCATGTCAAGAACTGTTACAGTTCTTTAGAAGAATACTAGATTTTAAAATAATAAATAATTATTTACATAAATACCTATTCACATAAGTAACCAAAGAAATAAAAATTTTATTTATAGCCGTTAAGTTAGGGTGCTTAGGTAGATAGAAACATTAAAAACAGAGGCATGAAAGAAATGACAAAGAAAAAGAAGTAATCCTGTACTGATGGTGCCTACTGGCTTCCAGGAGTCTTTGTAGCTCCAGAGAGAGCCTAATTTCCTCTCAGAGAAGGGCTGACCCAGTGACACCCCTTGCTCTGCACTTCCGCTCTGACTGCCAGCATTGTCACTGGCGAGGCTTAGGAGGAACCTGCTGCTGGCAGTCTGCATTGTTCTGGTGGGGTGACGTGGACCAGAATGTCTACCCCCAGGGTGTGCTGCCCATGGTGGGAGGGGCATAGTCCGTAGCCATACAGTACTGCAGCCTCAAAAGCTGCCCTCAGCTTTGACGACATTAAAATGCACCTGCTTTTTCTTTGGAATCACCCCAGAGAAATTAGAGAAATTCAGAACTGGCACATAGAGATCTTATTACAAGATCTCTCAGACTTGATCCAGTCTGTCTGAACAATTTCTTTCATCTTTGCTAATTTTCAAGAATGATTTGAGTCACTTCCAAAATGGATGTTTAGGATATTTTTCCTTTTAAAGTTCATTTAGATTTTACCCTAGTATACAAGTAATCCATTGAATAACTAAGGCCAGCCTCTTATGGGAAGTAGTTGAACAGTCTAATATCAGTATCAATCAGGGCACAGGGATGAGATAATTAATCAGATGCTTCTATGCCCCTTTATTTGGATTTCCATCACACAGGTAACATGACTATGGGGGACAGTGACTAATTTTGACATGCTTCATCTCAGAAGTTCAAGTAGTAGGGATCTTAGGCAAAAGATAGGGTTATCAAGATGCCTAAAAAGAGTATGTCCAATGCTAATGTGAAATAGTTGTGCTATTTCACATCAAGGGACAAAATGTAGGCCCATGCAGAGCGGGTGTGTAGAACCTCAGAGTATGCATTTCTGTATTAACTTCATTACTCGATCTATTTCAGTTCCCTACCCTTACGTATATTAAGTCTCCTGCTTACCAAACTAGCACCTTTCCTATCTCACCTTCCTTTTTTAAAATGTGCATGTTTAAAATATATATATTTATTAATCTTTTCTCTGTTCTCAAATACATGACCACTCTAGAGAAGTTAGCACAGAAGAGCACTAAGAAGAAAATGAAAATAAATTCATAATTCCACTACCCAACCAACATTTTAGCATATGTTCTTTAGTACATATTGTTCTAGTATTTTTTACCCATTCTTCTTCATTTTTAGGATGTTATTGCTACACTATAGCTGGCTTTTGTTGTTGTTCACTCACCAGTATGTCATCTCACTTTCTCCTTATTAATGTTACCTGGCTTATTCATTATTATTATTCTGTGTTATAAACCATTTTAAATCTTTTTGGAGATGTAGAATAAATCAAACATTCCTTCATACTTCCTGCTAGGGACTACCTTCACACAGAAAAGGGAAAACCAGCTCACACGTGGGACTGAGCCTCTGTGCGGATGGAAGGTTTAGAAACTAAGTCACCTGGTGTGCAGCTGCCCTTAGCTTCTACAAAAAGCACATTCCTTCCCTTTTTTCCTGGTGCTTGCTGAAAAGAGTTTAAGATGTGGCCATATGTGGTGACTTATGACTCAGGCATGAGGGGTCATCCTGCTTCAGGGCCACAACACAGTCTTATAGTTCTCTCACGATTTAGGACCTGAAACTTGCCATTTTGTTTTTCTGACCCGCACAGTTCCCTACAAACTTAACAAGAATCCAAAGGAAAGATAAGAGAGGTATCCACTGAATGTTGCTTATTTAGATGTTGACATGAACTTAGTATTTACATGCCATCATCACTCAGTTTACAACTTTAGCCACAACAGAAACAACATTGCTGCTTTCATGAAACCAAGAAATTACATTAAATCTGGAAAGTGCTCTCTCAAAGAACATTTGTCCAACTAGTTAAGTGTTTGGAATTGTATAGACACAAGCAAACAAAATGATGCTCTTTTCCATCTAGGAAATCTAATTTGCTATATCTGTTCTCAATGTTTATTTTGGTTTTCTCTAGCGTCTAGTCTCTGAAGTTTGTATTAATGATTTAGAAAGAATCTGTAGAGATTTTCCTCCAAGCAAGAAATCTCTGAATGTTCAATGTTTTTCATGGTTATCTTGTTCATTTCTCCCCTGTGTTAAGCACATGTTCTCTTGTCTTTTTCTCTCTGTCCTGATTATCCCTGATTCATCCAGTAACATATCTTGGCCCTAATGTCTACACTTCACCTTTGAATATTAAAGAAACAAAGGAAGAAGTTCAAAAATCAGTTCTTTCTCCTTCTCTGCCTCTCACTGTAGGACCCACATCATGAGCATTGAGATGCTCCAGTTCTGGTCTTTACTCTTCTTTTAATTTTTTATTATGAAAATTTTCAAAGCAACACCAAAGTGAAGGACATAGTATGATGAACTCTCTTGTATCCATCATCTAGCTGCGACATCCTGTAAATGGTACAAAGATTTCCCTCATTTTTTTACTTTCTTTTTTGCTAGACAGTTTAAAGAAAACTCAAGATACTATGTCATTTAACCTGTATATAACTTAATTATATATTTCTCACTGAAAAGATATTTTTATTTATTTAAGTACAGTTGCCATACAATGTTATATTAGTTTCACATGTACAACATAGTAATTCAACATTTAGATACATTATGAAATGCTCACCACAGTAAGTGTAGTTAGCATCTGGCACCATACAAAGTTATTACCATATTATTGACTAGATTACTTATGCTGTACTTCACGTCCCTGTGACTTTTTTATTTTGTAAGTGGAAGTTTGTATCTCTTAATCCCCATCACCTATTTTGCCCATCACCTCACTCCCCTCCCTTCTGGCAGCCACCAGTTTGTTCTCTGTGTGAATCTGTTTCTGTTTTGTTTTGTTTTTTTTAGATTGTGCATATAAGTGACGTTATACACTATTTTTCTTTTTCTGCCTGACTTATTTCTCTTAGCATAATACCCTCTAGATCCACCCATGTTGTCTTAAATGGCAAGATTTCCTTTTTTATGGCTGAGTAGTATCTCATTTTGTATATATACCACATCCTTTTCCATTCATCCATCAATGGACACTTAGATTGCTTCCATATGAAAGATGTATTTTTAGGAAGTTCCTTTTCATTATCACAACTAACTAAAGTAACAGGAATTTCTTTCATCTCTTACCCAATTCATAATCAAACATTTCTGATTGTTTCAAAGATGAGAGTGAGTTCTTCAAATATTCCTCACATAAGGCCCCTGTATTGTATTAGTTTGCTCTGTTAAGCCTCTTATTTCATAGGAGTCCCCCCTCCCACCTTTTTCATGCCACAGATGCATTTAAGAAACTGGATCACTTGATCTATAGAATGTTTCACATTCTAAACTTGACTGATTCTTCATGGAAGCATTCCAGGCATTCCGCTGCTTTTTCTACCTGTGATAGATCCAGAGGCTTGATTAAATTCATGTTCATATTCTTTTTCTTAATAGTTTTACTGATAAAAATAACATATACCATACAATTCACCCATGTAAAGTATGCAATTCAATGATTTTTAGCATATTTACAGAGTTGTGCAATCATCGCCACTATCTTACTTCAGAATACTTTCACCATCCCAAAAAGAACCCCATGCCCATCAGCACTGATCTATTTTCCATCTCTGTGGATTTTTAGATTCTGGACATTTCATATAAACAGAATCAGACACTATGATGATCTTTGTGACTGGCTTCTTTCATATAGTATGATGTTTTAAGGTTCATCTATGTCATAACATGTATCAGTACTTCATTCCTTTTTAATGTTGAATATTTCATTGTGTGCATTTACCACATTTTATTTAACCATTCATCAGTTGGTGGATATTTAAGTGTTTCTACCTTTTGTCTCTTATGAATAATGTTACTATGAACATTCACATACATGGTTTTAATTAGACATATGTTTGATTTCTCTTGGGTAGATATCTAGAAGTAGAATTGCTAGACTATTTGGGAACTTTGTATTTAACATTTTGAGCCACAGCCAAATATTTTTCAAAGTGGCTGCACCATTTTATATTCCTACCAGCAATGAATGAAGATTCCAGTTTCTCCATATACTTGTCAACACTTAGTGTTGCCTCTCATTTTCATTATAGCTGTCCTAGTGGGTGTGCAGTGGTATCTCGCCATGGTTTTGATTTTCACTCCTCTGTTAGCTAATGATGATGAGCATTATTTCATGTGATTATTGGCCATTTGTATATCTTCTTTGCAGAAATGTCTATTCAGACAATTTTACCATTTTTCATTAGGGTAGTCTTTCTATTACTGAGTTATAAGAGGTTTTTAAAAATATAGATACAAGGGGGAGATGGCTCAAGATGGCAACATGAGTAGGGCAGTGGAAATCTCCTCCCAAAACCATATATATTTGTGAAAATACAACAAATACAACTATTCCTAAAAGACCAGAAGATACAGTACAACAGCCAGGCTACATCTACATCTGCAAGAACTCAGCATCTCACAAAAAGGGTAAGATACAAAGCCGTGACCCAGTGGGACCTGAGCACTCCTGCCACCCCAACTCACTGGCAGGAGGAAAAGAATCAGAGTGGGGAGGGAGTGGAAGCACAGGACTGTTAAATAACCAGCCCTAGTAATCTGCACCGGGAGCACAGACACACATTGCATGGTGTACTGGATATTAGAGAAACGAAAAAGTAAAATCCAAGGCGAAGACTGCGATCAGGTCCCCACAGCCGGCTCCCCTGGGACAAAAGAAAAGCGGGCGCTTTTAAAAGTCTTAAAGGGACAAGAGCCTAACAGGTGGACAAATCGTCCCAGCACACTCAGCCCAGCAGGCTGGAATCTTAAGGAACTTCAGGTGCCCTAACCTCCTGGGTGGCAATGCAGCTCCAAGGCACCTCACAGCGATAAGCAGCCTGCCGTTCATTGCCCCCCATCCCCTGCCGCCGGTGCTGCCAGCAAACCAGCTGACCCACCACAGCTGCAGAGCAGCCAGGGAGCAGCCCCACCCACAGTAACCACACAGAGTCTTCTCCCAGCGCGCAGCTAACGGGAACAGACTCAGAGGCTGCCGCTGACGCCAGCTGCCCAGCACAGACAGAGGAAGCCGGCGCAAGGTCCAGAAGGCATGAAGGGGGCTGTTCTGGCAGGAGAACACACCCGGCGCATCTGCAAACCCCCGCAGTGCCCTAGGCTATCCCGAGGGATGCCCTGCCCACAGCAGCTCAGGAGATTATCCCAGAGATTGCTTCCGACATGCGGGTAACTGGCACAGGTAGCAGAGAAGGGCAAGGCAACAAGCAAGCAGGAAGGGACTTTGTTCTCCCAGCTGACATGCACCACCTGCCAGCGATCACTTCTATCGCCATGAAAAGGCAGAAGAATCTGGTCAAGTTAAAAATCACTCAGACAACCGCAGAGAGAGGGCCTGGTGAAACAGATATAACCAATCTCCCTGAAAAAGAATTCAAAATAAAAGGCATAACCATGCTGATGGACCTGCAGAGAAATATGCAAGAGCTAAGGGATGAAGTCTGGAGGGAGATAACAGAAATGAAACAATCAATAGAAGGACTTAAGAGCAGACTGGATGAGGTGCAGGAGACTGTGAATGGAATAGAAATCAAAGAACAAGAGTACAGAGAAGCTGAGGCAGAGAGAGATAAAATGATCTCTAGGAATGAAAGAATATTAAGGAACTGTGTGACCAATCCAAACAGAACAATATTTGCATTATAGGGGTACCAGAAGAAGAAGAGAGAGAAAAAGGGATAGAAAGTGTCTTTGAAGAAATAAATGCTGAAAACTTCCCCAAGCTGGGGAAGGAAATAAGTCTCTCAGAACATGGAAGCCTAAAGATCACCCAACACAAGGGACCCAAGGAGGACAACACCAAGACATATAATAATTAAAATGGCAAAGATCAAAGACAAGGACAGGGTATTAAAGGCAGCCAGAAAGAGAAAAAAGATCACCTACAAAGGAAAACACATCAGGATATCATAAGACTTCTCAACAGAAACCTTACAGGCCAGAAGAGAATGGCATGATATATTTAATGCAATGAAACAGAAGGGCCTTGACCCAAGAATACTGTGTCCAGCAAGATTATCATTTAAATGAAGGAGGGATTAAACAATTTCCAGATAAGCAAAAGTTGAGGAAATTTGTCCCCACAAACCACCTCTACAGGATATTTTAAAGGGACAGCTCTAGATGGAAGCACTCCTAAGGCTAAATAGATGTCACCAGAGAAAATGAAATCGCACCAAAGAAAACAGAACAAATACTAACTAAAGGCAAAAAATAAAATCAACTATACACAAAAGCAGTCAAAGGAAACACAAAAGAGTACAGAATAAAACCCCTAACATATAAAGAATGGAGGAGGAAGAATAAGAAGGGAAAGATAAAGAATCATCAGATTGTGTTGTGTTTATAATAGCGTAATAAGAGAATTAAAGTTAGATGGTTAGACGATAAAGAAACAACCCTTGAACCTTTGGTAACCACGAATCCAAAGCATGCAATGGGAATAAGTACATATCTACAGATAATCACCCTAAATATAAATAGACTGAATGCACCAATCAAAAGATACAGAGTAATAGCATGGATTGAAAAGCAAGACCCATCTATATGCTGCTTACAAGAGACTCACCTCAAACCCAGACATACACAGACTAAAAGTGAAGGGATGGAAAAAGATATTTCATGCAAAAAATAGGGAGAAAAAAGCAGGTGCTGCAGTACTTGTGTCAGACAAAATAGACTTCAAAACAAAGAAAGTAACAAGTGACAAAGAAGGACATTACATAATGATAAAGGGGTCAGTCCAACAGAGGATATAACCATCATAAATATATATGTACCCAACACATGAGCACCAACGTATGTGAAACAATGACTAACAGATTTAAAGGAGGAAGTAGACAGCAATGCATTCATTTTAGGAGACTTCAACACACCACTCATTCCAAAGGACAGATCAACCAGACTGAAAATAAGTAAGGACACAGAGGCACTGAACAACACACTAGAACAGATGGACCTAACAGACATCTACAGAATTCTACACCCAAAGCAGCAGGATACACATTCTTCTCAAGTGCACATGGAACATTGTCCAGAATAGAACACATACCAGGCCACAAAAAGAGCCTCAGTAAATTCAAAAATATTGAAATTCTACCAACCAACTTCTCAGATCACAAAGGTATAAACTACAAATAAATTGTACAAAGAAAACAAAAAGGCTCACAAACACATGAAGGCTTAACAACATGCTCCTAAATAATCAATGGATCAATGACCAAATTAAAACAGAGATCAAGCAATATATGGTGACAAATGACAACAACAGCACAATGCCCCAACTTCTCTGGGACGCAGCGAACGCAGTTCTAAGACGAAAGTATATACCTATCCAGGCCTATTTAAAGAAGGAAGAACAATCCCCAATGAACAGTCTAAAGTCACAATTATTGAAACTGGAAAAAGAAGAACAAATGAGCCCAAATTCAGCAGAAGGAAGGACATAATAAAGATCAGAGAAAAAATAAATAAAACTGAGAAGAATAAAACAATAGAAAAAAATCAATGAAACCAAGAGCTGGTTCTTTGAGAAAATAAACAAAACGGATAAAACCCTAGCCAGACTTATTAAAAGAAAAAGAGAATCTACACACATAAACATAATCAGAAATGAGAAAGGAAAAATCATGAACAACACCACAGAAATACAAAGAATTATAAAAGAATACTATGAAAATCTATATACTAACAAGCTGGGAAACCTAGAAGAAATGGACAACTTTCTAGAAAAACACAACCTTCCAAGACTGACCAAGGAAGAAACAGAAAATTAAACAGACCTATTACGAGCAACAAAGTTGAATCAGTAATCAAAAAACTACCCAAGTACAAACCCCCTGGGCCAGATGAATTCACTGCTAAATTTTATCAGACATATAGAGAAGACATAATACCCATTCTCCTTAAAGTTTTCCAAAACAGAAGAGGAGAGAATACTTCCAACCTCAATTTGTGAAGCCAGCATCACTCTAATACCAAAACCAGGCAAAGACATAACAAAAAAATGAAATTACAGAACAATATTCCTGATGAACATAGATGCAAAAATATTCAACAAAGTATTAGCAAACCAAGTTCAAAAATACATCAAGAGTACCTCAACATAATAAAGGCCATATATGACAAACCCATAGCCAACATTGTACTTAACAGTGAGAGGCTGAAAGTTTTTCCTTTAAGATCAAGAACAAGACAAGGATGCCCACTCTCTCGACTTATATTCAACGTAGTACTGGAGGGCCTAGCCACAGCGATCAGAGAACACAAAGAAATAAAAGGCATCCAGATTGGCAGGGAAGAAGTTAAACTGTCTCTGTTTGCAGATGACATGATATTGTACATAAAAACCCTAAAGAATCTACTCCAAAACTACTAGATCTAATATCTGAATTAAGCAAAGTTGTGGCATTAAGAATTAATACACAGAAATCTGTGGAATTCCTATACAGTAACAATGACCTACTAAAGAGAGAAATCAGGAAAACAATTCCATTCAAAGTTGCATCAAAAAGAATAAAATACCTAGGAATAAACGTAACCAAGGAAGTAAAAGACCTATACTCTGAAAACTACAAGACACTCATGAAAGAAATTAAAGAAGATACCAATAAATGGAAACACATCCTGTGCTCATGGATAGGAAGAATTAATATTGTCAAAATGGCCATCCTGCCTAAAGCAATCTACAGATTCAATGCAATTTCTATCAAAATACCAACAGCATTCTTCAAAGAACTAGAGAAAATCACTCTAAAATTCATATGGAACCACAAAAGACATGAAATAGCCAAAGCAATCCTGAGAAGGAAGAATAAAGCTGTGGGGATTATGCTCCCCAACTCAAGCTGTACTACAAAGCCACAGTACTCAAGACAATTTGGTACTGGCACAAGAACAGACCCAGAGACCAATGGAACAGACTAGAGAACCCTGATATAAAACCAAACATATATGGTCAATTAATATATGATAAAGGAGCCATGGACATACAATGGGGAAGTGACAGCCTCTTCAACAGCAGGTGTTGGCAAAACTGGACAGTTACATGCAAGAGAATGAAACTGGATTATTGTTTAACTCCATACACAAAAGTAAACTCGAAATGGATCAAGGACCTGAATGTAAGTCATGAAACCATAAAACTCTTAGAAGATGACATAGGCAAAAATCTCCTGAATATAAGCATGAGTGACTTATTCCTGAACACATCTCCTCGAGCAAGGGAAACAAAAGGAAGGATAAACTCATGGGACTACATCAAACTAAAAAGTTTCTATACGGCAAAGGACAGCATCAACAGAACAAAATGGCATCCTACAGTATGGGAGAATATATTCATAAGTGACATATCTGATAAGGGGTTAACATCCAAAATATATAAAGAACTTACATGCCTCTACACCCAAAAAGCAAATAATCCAATTAAAAAATGGGCAGAGGATATAAGGGGACAGTTCTCCAAAAAAGAAATTCAGATGGCCAACAGACACATGAAAAGATGCTCCACATCACTAATCATCAGGGAAATGTAAATTAAAACCACAATGAGATATCACCTCACACCAGTAAGGATGGCTACCATCCAAAAGACTAAGAACAACAAATGCTGGAGAGGATGTGGAGAAAGGGGAACCCTTGTACACTGCTGGTGGGAATGTAAGCTAGTTCAACCATTGTGGAAAGCAATATGGAGGTTCCTCAAAAAACTCAAAAT
The DNA here is from genome assembly GCA_032199065.1 of Smutsia gigantea. Taxonomy (NCBI): domain Eukaryota; kingdom Metazoa; phylum Chordata; class Mammalia; order Pholidota; family Manidae; genus Smutsia; species Smutsia gigantea. The sequence goes on along the minus strand of JAVSCE010021727.1, from coordinate 61,207 downwards.
AGAAATACCATTTGATCCGGGAATCCCACTCCTAGGAATTTACCCAAAGAATACAACTTCTCAGATTCAGAAAGACATATGCACCCCTATATTTATTTCAGCACTTTTTACAATAGCCAAGGTATGGAAGCAACCTAGGTATCCATCAGTAGATATATGGATAAAGAAGAGGTGATACATATACACAATGGAATATTATTCAGCCATAAGAAGGAAACAAATCCTGTCATTTGCAACAACATGGATGGAGCTGGAGGATATGATGCCCAGTGAAATAAGCCAGGTGGAGAGAGACAAGTGCCAAATGATTTCCCTCATTTGTGGAGTAGAACAACAAAGCAAAACTGAAGGAACAAAATAGCAGCAGACTCAGAGACTCCAAGAAGGAACTAGTGGTTACCAAGAGGAGGCGTGTGGGAGGATGCGTGGGGAGGGTGGGAGAAGGGGATTGTGGGGTGTTATGTTTAGTACACATGGTGTGGGGTATCTCGGGAAAAACAGTGTAGCACAGAGAAGGCAAACAGTGAATCTATGGCATCTTACTATACTTATGGACAGTGACTGCACTAGGGTATGGGTGTGGACTTGATAATATGGATAAAAGTAGCAAACACATTGTTTTTTCACGTGAAATCTTCAAAAGAGTGTATATCAATAATACCTTAATAAAAAAAATAACATTAAGAGGATCATACACCATGATCAAGTGGGATTCATCTCAGGTATGCAAGGATGGTACAACATGCGAAAATCCACCAGCATCATCCACCACATCAACAAGAAGAAGGACAAAAACCACATGATCATCTCCATAGCTGCTGAAAAGCATTTTCCAAAATTCAACATCCATTCATGATAAAAACTCTCTACAAAATGGATATAGAGGGCAAGTAACTAAATATAATGCCGGCCATATATGACAAACCCACAGCCAACATCATACTTAACAGCGAGAAGCTGAAACCTTTTCACATAAGATCGGGAACAAGACAGGGATGCCCACTCCCCCACTTTTATTCAGCATGGTACTGGAGGTCCTAGCCATGGCAATCAGACAAAAATAAAAGAAATATAAGGCATCCAGATTGCTAAAGAAGAAGTCAAACTGTCACTATTTGCAGATGACATGATATTGTACATAAAAAACCCTAAAAACTCCACTCCAAAACTCCTAGAACTAGTATCTGACTTCAGCAAAGTTGCAGGATACAAAATTAATACACAGAAATCTGTTGCTTTCCTATATACTAATGGTGAGCTAGCAGAGAGAGAAATCAGGAAAACAATTCCATTTACATTTGCATCAAAAAGAATAAAATACCTAGGAATAAACCTAACCAGGAAGTGAAAGACCTATGCCCTGAAAACTACAAGGCACTCTTAAGAGAAATTAAAGAGGACACTAACAAATGGAAACTCATCCCATGCTCTTCAGTAGGAAGAATTAATATTGTCAAAATGGCCATCCTGCCTAAAGCAAACTACAGATTCAATGCAATCCCTATCAAAATACCAATAGCATTTCTCAGTGAACTGGAACTAATAGTACTAAAATTCATAAGGAACTACAAGAGACCCCAAATAGCCAAAGCAATCCTGAGAAGGTAGAATAAAGCAGGGAGGATCTTGCTTCCCAACTTCAAGCTGTACTACAAAGCCATAGTAATCAAGACATTTTGGTACTGGTGCAAGAACAGACCCACAGACCAGTGGAATAGAATAGAGAGTCCAGATATTAACCCAAACATGTATGGTCAATTAATATACGATAAAGGAGCAATGGATATACAATGGGGAAATGACAGCCTCTTCAACAGCTGGTCTTGGCAAAACTGGACTGCTACATGTAAGAGAATGAAACTGGATTATTGTCTAACCCCATACACAAAAGTAAATTCAAAATGGATCAAAGACCTGAATGTAAGTCATGAAACCATAAAACTCTTAGAAAAAAACATAGGTAAAAATCTCTTGAACATAAACATAAGCAACTTCTCGTGAACATATCTCTCAGGGCAAGGGAAACAAAAGCAAAAATTACCAAGTGGTACTATATCAAGCTGAAAAGCTTCTGTACAGCAAAGGACACCATCAATAGAACAAAAAGGCATCCTACAGTATGGGAGAATATATTAATAAATGACATCCGATAAAAAGTTGACATCCAAAATATATAAAGAGCTCCCGCACCTCAACAAACAAAAAGCAATTAAGCCAATTAAAAAATGGGCAGAGGAGCTGAACAGTACTTCTCCAAAGAAGAAATTCAGATGGCCAACAGGCACATGAAAAGATGCTCCACATCACTAATCATCAGAGAAATGCAAATTAAAACCACAATGAGATATCACCTCACACCAGTAGGGATGGCCACCATCCAAAAGACAAACAACAAATGTTGGTGAGGATGTGGAGAAAGGGGAACCCTCCTACACTGCTGGTGGGAATGTAAATTAGTTCAACCATTGTGGAAAGCAGTATGGAGGTTGCTCACAATACTCAAAATAGAAATTCCATTTGACCCAGGAATTCTACTCCTAGGAATTCACCCTAAGAATGCAGCAGCCCAGTTTCAAAAAGACATATGCACCCCTATGTTTATTGCAGCACTATTTACAATAGCCAAGAAATGGAAACAACCTATAGTGTTTTTCATCATGCAAAATTTTTTATGCTGTCGATTTTATCAGTTGTTACAGCTGCAAGATTTTGTGACATAGTTAGGAAAGTAATCCCCATTCTCACGTTAAAAGGTCATAATTTCTTCTAATCCACTATGGCTTCATCTTTACAATTAGATTTCTAAATCATTTGAAGTTTATCCTAGAATCTATTATGAGGACCTGATCCAATTTTATCATTTTTCCATATGGCTATCAAGGTGTTCCAAACACATTTTTCTTTTCTCTTTTAAATAGATTTTGTTTTTGTTTTAAAACAGTTTTAGGGTTACAGTAAAATTAAACAGAAAATATGGAGTTTCCATTACCCAATACCCCAACCTCCCCAGATCCACTGCTCACACCAGAGTGGTACGTTTGTTACAATACACAAAGCTACACTGATATAACATTACCACCTGAAGTCCTTATACATTAGGGCTCATGCTTGATGTATATTCTATGAGTCTTGACAAATGTGTAATGACATGTTTCTGCCATTATAGTATACAGAATAGTTTCACTACCCTAGAAATCTTTTGTGTCCTTTCTGTTCACCCCTCCATCTCCTCTATTCTGACAACCACTAATCTTTTTACTGTCTCCATAGTTTTACCTTTTGCAGAATATCTTATATTGGAATTATACTGTATATAACCTTTTCAGATTGGTTTCTTTCACTTAGTAATATTCATTTAAGGTTCCCCCATGTCTTTTCATGGTTTGGTAACTCATTTTTCTTTTTAGTGCTGAATAATATTCCATTGTCTAGATGTAGTTTTTTTTTTTAATCTGTTCACCTACTGAAGGAGATATCTTGGTTGCTTCCAAGTTTTGGCAGTTATGAATAAAGCTGCTCTCAACAGCTGTGTGGACATACATTTCTAATTCCTTTGGCTAAATACCAAGGAGCGTGATTGATGGATTTCATGGCAAAAGTATGTTTAGTTTTGTAAGAAACTGCCAGACTTTTTTCCAAAATGGCTATATCATTTTGTATTCCCACCAGCATTGTATGAGAGTTCCTGTTGCTCCATGTGCTCTCCAGCATATGGTTAAATACACAATTTCTTTTAAAACTTTCTCTCTTCCCCATTGAGCTGAGACCCTATCTTTATTATATACTACATTTTAATACTCATTTGGGTCTCTTTATGGATTTCTATTGTGCCACTGGTTTTTCAGTCAGTTTATATACCAATACCACACTGTTTTAATTATGAAGGCATATAAATTGTTTTAATATCTAGGCGAGCTACTCTTCCCACTTTGCTTTTCTTTTTCAGAGTTTTCCTTGTTATTGTTGCTAGTTTATTTTTCCATAAGAATTTTAAAATCAAGGTGTCTAACTCCATATTAAAAAACAAACTCCAGAACCCTCCTACACTGCTGGTGGGAATGCAAACTAGTTCAACCATTGTGGAAAGCAGTATGGAGGTTCCTCAAAAAACTCAAAATAGAAATACCATTTGACCCAGGAATTCCACTCCTAGGAATTTACCCTAAGACGGCAGCAGCCCAGTTTGAAAAAGACAGATGTACCCCTATGTTTATCGCAGCGCTATTTACAGTAGCCAAGAAATGGAAGCAACCTAAGTGTCCATCAGTAGATGAATGGATAAAGAAGATGTGGTACATATACACAATGGAATATTATTCAGCAATAAGAAGAAAACAAATCCAGACATTTGCACAACATGGATGGAGCTAGAGGGTATTATGCTCAGTGAAATAAGCCAAGCGGAAAAAGACAAGTATCAAATGATTTCACTCATATGTGGAGTATAAGAACAAAGAAAAAATACTGAAGGAACAAAACAGCAGCAGACTCACAGAACCCAAGAATGGACTAACAGATACCAAAGGGAAAGGGACTGTGGAGGATGGGTGGGAAGGGAGGGACAAGGGAGAAAAAGGGGGATAATGATTAGCAGACATAATGAAGGGCGGGGGATGGGGAGGGCAGTACAACTCAGAGAAGACAAGTAGTGACTCTATAGCATCTCACTACGCTTATGGACAGTGACTGTAATAGGGTATGTGGGGGGACTTGATGATATGGGATGTCTAGTAACCATAATGTTGCACATGTAATTATAGATTAATGATACCAAAAAAAACCCCAAAACACCAAATGATCTTTTTTACTGGAATCAAGTTGAATTTCTAAACAAAGTTAGGGAGAATTTCCATTTTTATATTTGAGTTTTCCAACCCAAAAATATGGGATATGTTTCCATTTTTTAAAGTGTATTTTCTATGTTATAGATCGGTTTTTTTCTAGTTTGTTTATTCATATATATGCAGTACATATTGCTTGATAAAAATGTGGATTAATATTTTTGTTTATAAGTAGAGTTCTTTCTTGCATTATGTTTTTCAACTGGTGATTGTATAATTAAGATTATTGGTTCTGTATTTGATTTTATATACTGCAACTTTATTAAATTATCTTGTTCATAGTTGTTTTTATAATATTTTCTTTTGAATTGTCTAGACGTATAATTATGTCATCTTCAAAAAGAAATAGTTTTACTTCTTCTATTCCATATTTTGTACCTTTAATTTTTTAAAACTTAGCTAATTTCATTAGTTACTATGTTCAATACAATGTTAAATGGTACTGACAGTAATCATATTTCTGACTTTATTAGGAATGGCATTAAGTAAGGATCTGGCTTTTGAGTTCACACACACACACAACACCATGAATAAGCTACTGTTCCAATTTTCCATTTTTATAGAAAAGATAATGGCATACAGCGTTTGGAGAGCCAGCATGTGTATAGTTGGTCTTAATTGTTCTGCATTCTCAGAGCCAAGGGCTGTAGGGAAACAGAACTGTCTAAGAGATAAGTCTGAAATATCCATTAATTCCTATTTTGCTGAGTATTGAGTATTTTTTTAATCATAAATAAGTGTTAGATTTTTGTCAAATACCTTTTCAGCATCTGAAAATGATATTTTTTCTCCTTATATATGTTAATATGATAAATTGATTATTTGATTCCTTAATAATGAACCACTCTTGCATTCGGTCATAATGTATAATTTTTTAAATGTGTTATTGGATTGTCTTTGTTAATATTTAAAAATTTTTTCTCTATATTCATAAGGGAGATGGGTCAGTCATGTTCTTTATGTTAACTGCTTTTCTTTTACATAATGAAAGTTATGTCTTAATATACCAGAGAAGACCATCAAATACCCCATGAAGACCAGTAAATCCTTCAATTCTAAGGTGATTAGTCTGCACTCCAAAGTGTAGAGTCTCCCAGAAGTTTCCCTGGAACTGTGGAATGCCAGGTCTGCAGCTCCAGGTCTGCAGTCAGTCCTCACTTTACTATTTATCCTTCTGCCTCTCAGGTTATAAACTTACATTTCTTAATGTACAGCATCAGACTCATTAGGTGACACCCTTTCTCTGTGGATGTGAACCAGGGGCTTCAATTTCTAGTGAATATATTTCTATGTAAAACTGTTTAACCCAAAGTTATGCCTTTCACAAAAAAAATACCACATTTAAAACTTTTCATTAATACTACTGCAATGTTTTCTCCTTCCTCCTGTATGAGACCTCAATATCCTGAGAATTACACTCACATTAAATTACTCAATATCCTGAAACTTATTCATTAAAATTAATGATTGCATTAATTTTATCTTCTGTAGGCATTCTGATCCATGTTAAATATTTCATTAATTTGTTTAAAGCATAATTAGGTAGACTTTCATAGCAATAGTAGGGTAAGAAGAAAGGGCTCAAACATTCAGAGAAAAGCCAGATCTCATTATTTTAATGTAGACCCCATATGTATTTTAAGTATCCTTTGATTTATTTATCCTGTTAGATGTGCTTAATGAAAGACCAAATGTGTATAATAAAAGTCTATATCAATACTTCCATCAAAACTAGAATTTTTTTCCTATTTGTCTCTTACAGAGGACATAAAGATAAAATATTTGTGGTAAAGTGCAACCCACACCATATTGACAAACTGGTTACAGTTGGGATGAAGCACATCAAATTCTGGCAACAAGCAGGTACTGTTGTTTGGGTTTATCATTTATGTGGTTGAGAGCTTTCCTCCAGCTGAAGAAAAAAAAAAGAAAAAGAAGAAAACACCATCACAACCTAGCCTGTCTCTACAATCTAAAATTAAAATGTGCCTAAAGATGTTCTCTCCCAAATCCACTTTGGACTGCCTTACTGTCTAAGCTGTGAAACTTAGAACACTCTATATGATGTAATGCATATTCATCAATATCTAGAAAGCTTCAGGAAATGTTCTTCTGTGAAAATAATTGTTTTCATATTTAATCATCTGTTCTGAAAGCAGCAATTATGTTGGACTACTGAGCAGGAAATAAAAGAATCGTTTTGCTCGGGTGAATACAATTTTCAGTATTTTGAAGTTTCTTTTTCTAATAAATCACTCGTTAGCATGTGAATTAAACCCTGACATTACACACTGTAGGTGATCAAAATAAATATCTGTGGATTATAATATTGATAGTAAGGATGAGAAAATGAGCATGACAAAACATAAAAGGATATCTTATTCCCACTAATAAGCCAGACCTATTATTGGGATTGTTTCTGAATTCTTAGCATCAGCTTTGGTACCCAGCCCAATATTATACTGGTCAAGACATAAACAAGCTACTGTTCCAGTGCTTCCCACTTTTAAAGAAAATATAATGGCATCCAACCTGTCTGGAGAGCCATCCTGTGTAGAGCTGTCTGGAATGAGTCAGTGTCTCTCAATGATAGGAAGTGCAGGGAAATGTGGACAGCTAAGAGATAAATCTGATGTATCTTCTCCTACAGTGATTCATTTTCCTCACCTCAAAGTTGCTATGATAAAAATTGAGGCAAAACATATATAACAGTTTGCATTTTACATTCTAGCCAGTGCTGTTTTCTTCTTTTTGGTCTGCATTCATAAGAACTCTCCCAGCTTGCTAAGGCAGTTAGTCATTCCATCCTCTGGCTGGTATACCGCTTGCACTGAACCTGGTTAGACGCATGTCTCATGGGACTGAAATGCATATCTTTCTCTCTCCAACAGACCCTAAGTTCCTTGAAGGAAGGAACTCTTTCATCTTTAGGCCCAAGCATTGACCATTATGCCCAACACAAAGTAGGGATTCAGTAAATATTGAATTAGTGAATGAGAAACCTCTTATATTTTTGTTTATCATGTTTTGTGCCATTTTTATACATCTTTATGTAATGTGGACACACTGAGTTTTTCATTCAAGATAGTCATTCTAAATGCTTCTGGAAGATGTGAGTCTTTAAAAAAGTAATAAATACTCTTGATCCGCTCCAGGTGGGGGCTTCACGTCTAAAAGAGGGATTTTTGGAAGTGTTGGAAAATTGGAAACAATGATGTGTGTTTCTTACGGGCGAATGGAGGATCTAGTGTTCTCAGGAGCAGCCACTGGAGATATTTTTATTTGGAAAGATATTCTACTACTAAAGACAGTGAAAGCTCATGACGGGCCTGTGTTTGCTATGTATGCCTTGGATAAGGTATGATATATTGTCCTCATTAGCTTTCTAAAATTTTAAGTTAGTCTTAGCAAAGCCCACACCAAGAGGATGCTTGTGTCTGAAAACTATACTATCTGAATTAGGAAGTAGTTGTCCTGAATGCAGGAGAATAAAAACATTTTAAAATTTCTTTTTCATTTATAATTACTTCTTTATGTGCAATTTCTCATCACCTTTTTCATTCTCATTCTTCCTGGGTTTCACGCCTAAGAACTCCTTAAGAAGTGTTGGGCTAAATGTAGGCACACAGAAGCAGAAAAGCCATGAGAAATATTTCAGCATTGTTTTCCTCCTCAGTGACACAATTAGCAGAGACCTGGAAGTACCAAGTGGTTCGGTCATTGTCTCACCCATCACTCTGGCCAAAAGTCATGTTGATAACCAGTTTGTTCCTGTGTAGACAGGTTCAATTTTAAGGAGAGTCTTAAAGCAAAGTCTTCCTTGGCTATATTAGTCGGGGTTCTCCAGGGAAGCAGTATCAGTAAGATATAGATGTACATTATACATTTCACAAAAAGGAGAATTAGTATAAGGAAATGGCTCAGGCAGTTATGGAAGCTGAGAAGTGTCACTATGCCATCTGTAAGCTGGAGGCTCAGGAAAGCCAATGGTGTAATTCAGTCTTTTAGTCCAAAGGTCTGAAAACAGGGGAGCTACTGCTGGAAGTCTGAGGGTGGGAAAAGATGAGATGAGATGTCCAACCTCAATCAATGAGGCAGGAAAAAAAGGGATGAATTTCTTCCTCTGCCTTTTGTTCTGCTCAGGCTATAAAGCATTCGGTGATGCCCACCCACATTGGGAAGGGCTATCTGCTTTACTGATTCCACCAATTCAAATACTGACCTCATCTGGAAACACCCTCAAGACATACCCAGAAATAGTATATAATCTAAGCAACCCAAGGCCATTCAAGTTGACATAAAATTAACCATCACACTGGCCCTATTTGCATTCAAACATCCTTGTCCTGGTCTGTCCAGCACCCACTTGACTTGCAGTGTTTTTTTTAAATAAAGATCACACTTACCTTCAGTGCTATTAAAACAATTTCTTCAATCAATTTGCCCAAAATACCAATTTTTCATTTATTGCTAGTTTGATGGTGGTACCAGTTCATCTGTGCTCTCTACCTCCAGTGTAAGCCACCCAACACACCTAAGAAAGCCAAGCCTCACTTTGCATTTACCTGTTTGCAGGTAAATATGCTGATCCCTACAGAAGGTTCTTGTTAGATGTGCAACTCTAGTGGTTGTTTTGGTGGTTAAGCTGTTTTATACTGGCAAATTTTTTTACTGGTTGATCTGGAAATGTGAAGAAAAATGAAAGCATCTTGTAGGGCCAGAAGTTGATATGATATAACCTGTTTAAACAAGTACATAACTTGTTTATAGCATGTTTTAAATATTTAAATATATAACTTGTTTTATTGCTTGGTAAGTTAAGGTGAAAAGTCTTAGGAAAAGACAAGGATTCACAGTGTAACCTAATGCATTTAAATTTGACTTGGAGATTGAATCTCTCCAGGTGCAAAATCTACAATAAGAATAAAGATATTGAATGTAATAAACTTTTTAAATGATTTCCTTATAAACTTAATTGAAATGCAGTAAACTAAAAGTTTTTGAAAAAATAGATGAATTGTTCAGGATTCTTTTAAAAAAAAGAAAATTTTCCAAGAACAGTTGGTATATATAAATTGCCAGGAAGGAAGAGTAGAAAAGCCAAGAAATCATAAGCTTAGAACAGGAATAAAGATCACTGTTCAGTAAAAAATATCCAATATGGTAAGTTTTTTATTTTCCAGGTTTCATAAAATTTAATCTGGATTTTAATTATTGTGGAAATTATGTTTGAGAACAAAATAGGGTAGTTTTGTTATATGAAGTACCTGTGTTACTCTTACTAATAAGAAATGATGCTTTCTGTTGGAAGTAAATGTTTAATTTAAAAATATTTCACAATCATTGTTAATTGTGATGTTAATTCCAGTTCATTCAGTAGGAGTATTTGAGATACCAGAAACTCGGCCAGACTTTAAGGCTAGTCCTATTCCATAGGACCCCCATTCTAGTCAGCAGATGGGCCACAGACACAGCCATGCATGACCCAGGATCCCAGTGCCAACCAGTGGTCTGAGGAGAGTGCAGTGGGCACACACTGAGAATGTACTTGATCCTGCTAGGGAAGTAGGGGAGAGAGCCTCCCACAGAATATTATATCAATGTTATTTGTTGTTATCAGATTTTTCTGTCCCCTATACTTAAGAAGAAAGCACAGACAGAGCTGCTTTACCTAGGGGGAATCCTTTGGGGGCCGGGTGGGTAACTTGCCCTTTTGATGTGTATGTAATTCTTCCCATGTGTGCCTTCACAGGGTTTTGTAACAGGTGGAAAGGATGGAATTGTGGAGCTCTGGGATGATATGTTTGAAAGATGCTTGAAGACTTATGCCATTAAAAGAGCAGCATTGTCGACTAGCTCAAAAGGTGCCACTCCTGAATATGCAGTAGGAATCTTTCTGTTCATAGAGATGGAAACGACAGTATTAAAGTTCTTGGAAACCCATTACCAAATCAAATCTCTTTCTTTCGCCTTTAGAGCTCCTAGCTCCTGGTAGAAATATCAAGGATGATTGCTTAGTACCTAGTACTTTGAAACTATAAAGACAGAATTTATATAATCATCAGTCTTTTTAGTTTTTATTATAATTAAATGCAATATTTACAATATAAAATACATTGTCTCCCCCCACCTCCATCCCAGGCTTGCTTTTGGAAGATAACCCTTCGATTCGTGCCATCACTTTGGGACATGGACATATCCTGGTGGGAACAAAAAATGGAGAGATCTTGGAAATTGATAAAAGTGGCCCAATGACTCTGCTTGTTCAGGTACTGTGTACGTGTTCTAACAGCATTTCAGAGCTGGGACTAGAGGAGGCAAGGGGGCATTTAGGGTACAAAATCTAAGGTTCTTATCCTCTCAGGTTTGTGCAGGTACAGTGTTAATTACCTATTGTTGTATAACGAATGTCAACAGACTTAGCAGCTTGAAACAACTCACATTTGATACCGTTTGGTTTCTGTGGGTCAGAATTCTGAGCATAGCTTTACTGGGGCCTCTGTTTAACTGGTTTCACGAGGTGGCAATAAAGGCCAGGGCTGAAGTCTCATCTGAAGGTCAACTGAAGAAGGATCTGCTTCCAGGGTCACTCAGGTTGTTGGCAGGCTTCAGTTCCTGGTGGCTATGGTGCTGAGGGCTTTCATTTCTTGCTGGCTGTTGGCCAGAGGCCCCCTTCAGCTCCTAGGGGCTGCCTACAGTTCCTTGCTACATGGGGTTCCCTGACATGGCTGCTTGCTTCCTCAAAGCCGGCAAGGGAAAGAGAAAAAACAGGCACTGCTCTTATGTGACATAATTGTGTCATCACATACCTAGAATGATGAACATCCATTCTCTTTGCCGTATTTTATTGGTTGGCAACAAGCCACAGGTCATACCACATTCAAAGGGGGGTGATTACGCAAGAGTGTGAAAACTAGGAGGATTGTGAAGGTCACGTCAAGAGTCTGTCCATCACCAATTATTAATGTCTCTACCACATGCAAAATACATTCTTCTCTCCCAAGGTCCCCCAGAACCTTATCCCATTGCAATATATGTTCAGAGCCCATAATCTCATCATCTAAATAAAGTCCAGGTGTGGATGAGTCTCCTTAGATATATTTCCTCTCCATCTGTCAATTTGTAAAACTAACAAGAAAAATGATTTGTTCTGAACACACCAAATGTACAAGTATCTCCTTAGATTTTGTGTCTCATTTTAGTCTCAGCCTTGATTCACATACATTACATACTCTTTACTTTCATTTTCCTCTCAAGAATTATTTTGAACATACATCAGCAGAATCCTCAAGATCAAAGGAATGATAAAGTCTTTCCTGAGGTAACGGGAGCATGTGGGGGTGAGTAGGTAGGTGGCCTGCGCAGGTCAGTGATGGACAGACCTTATTTATGAATGGAAGGAGCAAGGGGAGAGGTGAAGTGTATATTCAGGAGTTGGAGTGAACAGAATATACATTTGATTATATAATTTTCAGGACTTTTGTGGGTCTGATACAGGAGCTTCTCCTCTTTCCCTGACCTCATTCATGCCTTGAACAGTAAGCTTGGTATAGGAGGTATGTACCCCCAAAATCCCACAGAGAGACTCTGATTTGGTGCACCCTGAGAACAGGTCTGCACACACATCATGACTCAGAGCACTACAGGGTTTTAAAATGTATGTGTCCTGTCCCTACTGTGAATACCCTGAATGAGAATCTGTGTTTAAAATAAAAATTTTGTGTTAAATGTCAAAAGCTCCGTAGCTGATTGTACTGGGCAGCCAGGACCGAGGGCTGCACTGAGATGCGTCCTGAAAGTGTGGCTTCTTTGTTCTCCAGCTGCTCTTGCTTTTGTTGTCTCCATCTAAACGAATTGTTTTTTCTTTCTGGCCATGACTTCTTATTTAATTTTATTGAAAAGTGTTTATTTCTTTTTAACCCTCAAATGTTGAGACTTTAAACTATTTGCATACATGCTATATTGCCAAGTATCTTATAAGATTTATGCTATAATGTGATTTAAACAATACAGTACGATTGAACTGTTTTCTAATTTTGAAAACTATTATAATTGAGTTAATTTTAACTATGTTTTAAACTTGACAAGACTTTTCACTTTTTTGTTCTCTGCATTTTTATTCCTTTCTATTCTAGTAAAATAACCACAGGTACTGTTTACTGAACACCTACATGTGTCAGGCAGTACTGCTGTACAAAATGTATTTCTCATCTCCACAACAGATTTGCTCAGTTGAAATTGTTTTATAGACAAGGGACCCAAAGCCCAGCAAAATTGCCCACATGCTAAGAACTGCAGAACTGTGATTCAAACCAAGGTTTGTCAGACACCAGAGCCCTTTTTTTTTCTAGCACTAGAGCAGCCTGTTCTCCAGATGTGTCTCAGCGTGAAGACTGCAGGAAGCAGTGCAGAAGGCACGGTTCCCAGGGCAACGGGCAGGCAATGGAACTGGTGGACACTTGAGAAAAGAGCGGTTGCCACCGTCTTCTCTCCCTACATGTGTATCACTCTTTTCCTTCTTTCTCAGCATCTCTTTCCTCTTCTGGTCTATCACTCATCCGTCATTTCCTCCTAGGTAGAACTCAGCAGTTCAAGTCAATCAGTGGGTCCTGCTGGGGTCAGGCTTGCGCTGTGCCCCATGAACGGCGGGATGGGGCTTCCTGTTCCCTCAGGGCTCACAGTCCTGTTCTGAGGGAGACAGACACTGAGGGAGAGTCAAGGAACAGCAGGGGCAGTGTGATACAGACCAACTGCCATGGGGAGATTTCAGAGCCACTTTTCCAGTGTCAGTAGCATGGCAATTCATTGTCACTTGCACTAGATTGCTTGTTCATTAAGAGAAGGAAAGCTAGGTTGAGGGAGGAGAGAAGTGTACCGTCAGGTGAATTCTGAAAATTCCTATTATATGTGCTTTGAACATAGTCAACTCTCAATTATGCAGCTGTTTATTATCAGCTTTATTGGGTGATCAGTAGGAAGGTAAGATCCCAAACTCATTTCCACCCACCGCTCAAGATACTTTCAGCCTGCTTCACTCACTGGCCTTTCCTGTATTACACAGGAATTAAAATAATCATACTAGATTACAGAAATAGAATTTTTAAATCAATAGATGAAGCAGTGGTTTGAAAGGGTCTCTCTCAGAGTACCACAACTCTCTCCTTATGCAAAATGACCAAAAAAGTGAGTTTGGTCAGTAAAAGAGCTCTAAGGAGATCCAGTGTAGGGACGAATGCGGAGTGACCCCTAACCTGTCCCCTGACCATGACCTTGGGGGTGGGAGGTTTCTGAAGGGAAGAAAACTGGGGATGTAGAGGGGTGCGCCACCTATCAATAAACTCAGAAACAGCGTCTACATCCTTCGCCCTTCTCAGAGAGGTGAATGTCAGCTCTACTTGGAACTTTGTATTTTCTGCCAAATTGCTGTTTTGCTCAAACAGCTCCTCATAAAACTGGAATCATCCAATTTCTCTTTGAAAAGCCACCTGTTCTGCAAAGCATTCCAACTACAAACACCTTCCAGATGCCTGTGGATGGTCCTTCTTTTTGCTTTACTAAGCAAGTCTTTTTATAATTAGCCACTAAAAGCAGAAATTCAGTAAACAATCTGGTCTCTTTTACTGCTCTGTGTACTAACCTCTTTATGTGCTTTATTGAGTAATAAGTATAGGAACCAATTCATTTCCTCCCTGATTTTTCATTTTTAAAATACTGCTTACATCAGTTATTATTCTAAGTAGTTAGTGAGTTTGTGATAATATATAGGTAGGTGGAATTGGTACAGTGCCTATTAAACACCTTTCAGTTCATTGGATAGAACAATTTGTGGGCAAACGCTGAGCTAGAGTGATCCACAGGACATTTGATGTGAAAATTACACTCTATTTCTGCTCTGCCAAATGCTATGCATTCAAAGGACTAAAATTAAATTAATAATATTGCTGTCCAATTCCTCTGACAGAGATAGGTAGTACTTACATCTTTTAGAATATGGTTTTATTACAAAAAAGTGGTTTATGTCATGATCAAAATGTTTTAGAAGTACATATGTACCTATATGGGCTTCGTTTATTTGATGTTAAACAATAGGATACAATGAGGGCATTTTATGCCAGGCAATGAGGATTAAACATTCTGATGTTTCTAAGTAGGAAGATGTTTGGTATTATATAAACAAAACTTATAAGTGATGAGTCCATATTTTACTTTCCAAATGAATACTTTACCATCATGTAGGCCCAGCTTTAGATTCAAGCTCAAATGAAAAAATAACTCCGTTAAATTATTTTGGCTCACGGAAACTCAAACTGTGTTTATTCATATTTGAATCTCTGGGATACTCTTGGGCTGACTATGAACACCAGGCTGTAGAAGGACTTGCCAAGAAGCATGAACTGATATGTTGCCCTGTTTCCTCCCCCACAGGGGCACACGGAAGGAGAAGTGTGGGGGCTGGCAGCTCACCCTTTCCTGCCCATCTGTGCAACAGTCAGTGATGATAAAACGCTTCGGATCTGGGAATTATCCTCCCAGCACCGTATGCTGGCAGTTCGGAAACTCAAAAAAGGTAGGTGACATCACCTTACTCATCTGTAAAAGTATTTACAAAGAACAAAATGTGTTGGATTCATTCATTCATTCAACTAATATTTACTGAGAGCACTTGTTATATCCCCTAAAATATGTGAAGCATTGGAAATTAAATGTTTGTTGCTACAGACATACATGTACAATCATCCTAGAAGGCTGGCCTGGTCTGCCGGGGCCCAGGTCTGTTGTTTATTTCATTTTTCCTTGTGCTGCACAGACATTTGCCACCTGGGGGCAATATGTCCTTGCTCTCGGTGAGAAGAGGAATTTGAAACATACCAGCTTGTAAAGAATATGCTTTATCTTTATAGTTAACAGTTTCCACAACTGATTTTATTACTGAAAAATAATAGTCAATTATATTAAAAAATAACTAACATCAAGAAATGAGTAAATATGGATTGAATGCCTATATGCATTGGGACTGAGAGGTAGACCAAGAAGTAAAAATTCAGTTTCTATGTGTTAGGCACTGGGGATCCCAAGATGAATGGTCCCATTCCTAGTGTCAGATTTGAACAGAGTCCTAGGAAGAGGTGATCCATTCAAACTGGGTAATTTAAGATTCCAAAAAGGGACTCTGTAAAGGGGTGGGTACGATGTTGAGAAATGACTAGGGATGGTGCAGCTAGTGGTAGCTGGGTCCCATTACCAGCCCTGGTCTGAAGGGCAAGAGGAGGGAGCAGTTGTTGGAACTCTCAAAATGAAAGCTGTGTTAGATGACAGCCTAACAGACTCAGCCAGCATGCAGTGACTCTGCAGCGAGACAGCTAGGGAAAACATTCCCCAACCTCCCTGTCCTTTCTTCCTGCTTCCTTCCCTCCCTCCCTCCAGTCTCCTGCTCATGCTCCCCCTTGGCCAAATGCACTCAGCAGCCAGACGACAAGGAACCCATTGATGCAGTCCGGGCAGGCAAGCTCCAGGCACAGAGCAGGGTGGAGAGTGGACCTGGGAAGACAAACGAAAGATACCTGGCACAAACAAGGTATTACAGAGGCTCAGAGGAAGGCCTACTGCCAAGGCAACTTCATCAGGGAAGAATTATGACAGCTGAGGGTCAAAGGATTTGTGAAAGGTCTTAAGACAGGGAAGCATGAGCTTGGGGGTCTGACCCTGAAGTACCTGCACTAGGTTGTTTTATAAGTAGATGTGGGGAGTGTATTCTAGGGGCACAAAATGAAAAAAGGTGTCAAGGCAATAGTAACAATAATGGTGGTGGCTAATATTGCTGAAGCCAGCAACTGGGCTAGCAATTTTCATTTCGTCCTCATGGAAACCCAATGAGTTAAGGCCATGATTATCACCACTTTTAGATTAAGGCATTTAAGGCACAGAGAACTGAAGTCACTTGCCCAAAGTCACACAGCTACTAAGTGGTAGAACTGAATTCAAACCCAGGCAATGAGGCTTCATAGAGCATACCTGTGGCCACTGCATGAGGCTGGCTCCCTCTGTTTTATTGCCTTTCCTTGTACTGGACTTCTGGGCCTTAGTAAGGGGTAGAGCCAGAATTCAAACCTAGGTCTGATTCCAAAGCCCATGCTCTTAACCCCTAAAGATTGAATCATTTGGCTATATATATGTTTGGGAAATGATAGACCAAGTCCTCATTGTGAGTGACTTCAATGACAGATAATGGACTTTACTCACTAGGTTAAAAATTAGTTCAAAAGAACTATTGCTAACATATCTTAGCTAGAATGAACATTCAACCCAGTTTCCATCTTTTGTCACGGTGTAATTATTAATAGTCTCCCTTTCACTCTCAGAAGTGTCTTAGTGCCTGCAGTAAACTCTGTGGTTAAACTGATCTTGATGACTCTTTTCTAGGGCAGGCTTGCCTGAAGTTCTTTTAACTCCAGCACCATGAGTGACTCACAGTAGTTAAATAACCATTTACTAAATGAATGAATGAATGAATGAATGAATATACAATTTTGATGAGGCAATTTAAAGTTATTGGTAGCTTTGAGCATACTATAAACAGTGATAGAAGGGTGTGTGGAAGCTTAGTGTGAAATATTTTGGCACAAGGCTGCATGACTATCCCATCCTTGGGGCTCTGCTTACCTAAGTCTTGGCAATAAGGATGCATGTTGGGAGGTGGTGCATAGTCTTATAAAGGATTCCTTTTAAATATACCCCACAGAGTCCATGCTCATTAAGAAATGTCTCCCTCTTACCCCGCAGAGCAGTAGAAAACATTGTTCAGGGAGTGCTATTAGCCCTATACTGATTAGTTCTACAGACACTTCTTGGGAGAATGTTGTCCATATTCTTTTCTTCTCATGGCAGAAGAGGCAGGAACAAAATATTTTGCCTCTAGAATGATGCATTATAACCCATGGATTTGAGAATTGGAATGACTAAGGGTAGAACACAAGGTTCTCTAAAACCAGTTTTATGTGTGAGGCATTATATCCAAAAAATAGTTTCTAGAAATTTCATTACAGAGCTCCTGCTCTTAAGTATAACTTCTTTTCTTGGGAGCAAAGATACTGGTTGTATTATTTCTTTACTCTTTTCCTGACTTCACTCCACTTGCCTTTTGAGAACCTCAGATACCTCAGGTATTTAGATACTAAGAAATGAATAGCTAAACCTCAAAAAAATTTGAAAACTTATTTTTAATGTTATGATCACTGTCCCTGGGTTTGGAGGGAAAGGATGTTTTAAATTATGAAGTCAAGTTCTTCTCATAAGTACTGTTAATTTAAAGACACAGTCACGTGTTCACCTATATATGGATAAAATTCATGTATGCAAATTTCTCCATCTCTTCATGTGGCTTGTTTGATAGTAAAATCATGGATAATAACAGTGGATTCTTTTGTAGGTGGAAGATGCTGTGCCTTCTCCCCTGATGGGAAAGCCTTAGCAGTTGGCTTGAATGATGGGAGTTTCCTGGTTGTAAATGCTGACACTGTTGAAGATATGGTCTCCTTCCATCACAGAAAAGAAATGATCTCCGATATTAAGTTTTCAAAAGGTAGAGATGACAGTAAATTTTAAAAAATGTGTTTGGACAAAAAATTGTAAAAGTGACCTATTTAAATATTTCCTTGACCTTTTCTCTGTTTTGCAAAGTTGAGTTCCTGGAATTAAATTCCTATATAAAATGTTTTGGTGTTAACTGCACATTTTTCTTTATAGACACAGGAAAATACCTTGCTGTGGCATCCCATGATAACTTCGTGGATATTTACAACGTGCTTACAAGCAAAAGGGTGGGCATCTGTAAAGGTGCTTCTAGTTATATTACACATATTGACTGGGACTCCAGAGGTAAAGTATGTTGTGGCTGTTAAAATATAATTCTTGTTTAAAAAAAATTGATGTCCATTCATGTATTGTTTCCAGAGAGAATGTCAGTAGGGTTTTAGGAGCGAGCCCACAACAATATAAATGACTGTTATTTTACAACCAGAAGGCAGCTGCTGTTAGAATTTTGAGTATTTTTCCATCTTTTTATTATTATTACTATTATTAATACAAGCCATTGAGTTTTAATACAATTGAAAATCTGTAATGCTGCCATCACCACAGTAAACCACCACTCTGCCTTTGGGTCCACTGTGCCGTGTCCCTGCCTCCTTACTGCTCTCCCTGTCCCACTGATTCTTCACTCTGCCCAGAGAACAGCCCACAAAGTCTCAAGCAACTTTGTCCTCCAGCAGAGGTAGAAAGCTGCATGCAGTTCACCTAAAGATTTCTGCTCTGCAGAACCACCCAGCTTACCCGCTACCTCCTCCAAGTGATGTCCACAGACTCCATGGGCATTTGCCTACTAATTTAATAAATCTAGTTCTACCATGTGCAGTCTTAAGCCAGACAGTGTGGAGGATTCAGAAGTAAGATAGAGTTCCTGTAGTTGTCCAGAGTTTATAAGCTCGTGAGGGAAACATACTTGTACTTGAACAATACCAGAGCACAGACTGGGTAAGGCAAGGGAGTCAGATGGGGAGTCACAGGGAAGTGGTGAGCAGGGGCTCAGAGTGGACCGAGTCAGCATTAAGCACCCAGGGGGAATGTCAATGCTAAAGGGTGGGTCACTTTTAAATCCCATCCTGGGGGCTTGGCTGATGTTAGAATTTGGGGTGGGCATTTAGTAACAGGCAGGGTCCCAGCTTTCAAAGGAATTTTCATCCACTATGGTAGAAAAGCACCAAGAACAATGTGTCTCTGAGGAGAGGGCTCCCAGGGGAATCCATGCAGCCCTATAGAAGGAATGTCCTTTGAGGGGGCTCTTGAAAGATGAGCAGAAATTCACCAGATGGCAAAGTCTAGGCTGAGCATTCCAGGCTAACAAGAAACATGGTGTACCAAGACGTGGTGATGGGAAGAATGGGGCAATTGAGAAATAGCAGCGCTGGGTTGCTGAGGGCACAAAGCGGGGAGAACACAGAGTGGCCGACCAAGACAGAATGTAAAGGAGCTTTTATGTGACACTGGGGGGAGTGACACCAAACTTTATCCTGTAGGTATTAGGTAACTCTAAGGGATTTAGAGTGGGGCAGGCAGGTGTTCAGTTGTAGCTGTACTTGGTACACTGAAATTTGGACTTTATTTAAGCTTTACAACCTGCAGGCATTTTGTACAGTGCAGTCGATTGAAAGAAAGCAAGAGGTGCAGGTTCCAAATGGGGCAAAGGGAGATCAATAAGTTCCTCTGATTTTCATGTTAGGGCCATGCCAGACACAGTGCCTGAGGGCTTAGGCTGGCACCTGTGATCAGGTAGGACACTGGCTGCCTGTGAGTCATCCAGGAGCCAGGGAGGCCAGGGGGTAATGGCAACAGCTGCTTTCCAGTCGTCTTCTTGATATTCTCTGCTTTATTGTTTAAAGAAAAAGGTAGTGATTTTCCCCTGTCTATTCTCTTGGTAATATCCTTAGATATGCGTTCTTGGGAGAAAGATTTAGAACAGTCAGGGCCAGCCTCATGCATACGTCAAATAGAATATGGTGAGTTTTATTTAGAATCCACCACACACACAATACCTGACGCAACGTGTGAAATCCCACCACACAAGGACCATTTGGGGGTCAAACCAGTTCTTATTTATATCTTAGAAAGTGAAGGGCCAAGAGATAATGGGGCATAGAAAGAATAAGTTTTTTGATTGGGAAGATTTCTTTAAAATTATTTTTAGTCATGGTAAAATACACAGAAAATTTACCATCTTAGCCATTTTTAAGTGTATGATTCAGTGGCATTAAGTACATTCACATTTTTGTGCAACCATCACTGCCACCCACCTCCACAAATCACCTTATAAAACTGAAGCTCTGTATCCACTACACAGTAACTTCCCTTTTCCCCTTCTCCCAGCTGCTGGTAACTATCATTCTACCTTGTCTCTATGAATTTGATTACTCTGGGTATTTCATATAAGTGGGATCATACAGTATTTGTCTTTTTGTAAATGACTTACTTCACTTAATATGATGTTCTCCAGAATTACCCCTGTGGCAGCATATGTTAGAACTCTTTCTTTTTCCAGCTGAACGATGTCTCATTGTGTGTGTCACTTTTTGTTTATCTATTCATCCCTGGTTGGACTCTTGGGTTGCTCCCACCTTTTGGCTGTTTTGAATAATGCTGCTATAAACATGGGTGTGCATATGTTTTGAAGACCTTGCTTTTAATTATTTTAGGTATGTTCCCAGAAGCGCAATTGCTAAATCAAATGGTAGTTCTATTTTTAATATTCTGAAGACCCACCATACTGTTTTCCATTGCAGCTGCACCATTTTACATTCCCACCAACAGTGTACAAGAGTTCCTATTTCTCCACATCTTTACCAACGCTTGTTATTTTCTTATTTTTTGTTTTCTTGATACAGCCATCCTAGTGAGTGTGAGCTGGTATCTCATTGTGGTTTTTATTTGCATTTGGGGAGGGTTTTTTTTTTCCATTCTGCACATATATAGGCCCTGGATTGGATGCCAGGGATGTAAAAGGGAGTAAGTCCCTACGGAAAGAACAAGGTCTTGTCTAGGATCAGTGGGTTGCTGCTGTGGAGGGACCGGGTGAAGGTCTGTATAAAGGCCCTCAGTGCAGAGCAACCCTTTGCAGGGATAGAGGCAAACCTCACTGCTTCCATGATTCTGCCTGAAGCCGGCCTCTGTGACCCGACCAGAGTTCAGGATAATGGTAAAGACATTGGGAGAAAGGAGGCTGACATCTTTGCAAGTCCACCTCTCCTCTTGTCTAACAGTAGCCCCTTTGGTCAGATGAGAGGGTGAGACCAAATGGTTTCTATCGACTGGGAGGACAATAGAATACTTGTGATTTTTAGGAGGAAGTTAAACCATCTGGAGGATACAAGCCCATGGGCCGGTGAATCTTCCCTGGTTTCACTCCAATTTCATTGTCCGGAGGCATGTGTCATGGTGATGATTTGGTGCTTCTGATACCCTAGTTCCCAAAATGCAAGTATGTGCCCTGCTTGCTTAGTAACAGCCTCCCTTTTCCCAGCGGAGCCTCGGGGGTCTGGCAGGGATAGAGGGCAGGATTTAGGGGCAAGGATCTGTTCATTCCTTCGATCTTGTCAAAAGCAGTGAACGTGTTCACTGGAGTGTCACCATAGCCCCAGGCCACAGGGGTGGGGCATTGGCACAGCCCCAGCCTCGGCAGCCTCTTCTGTCCGTGGTGACCACAGGTCCTAGGAGAAGTGAGAAGCCCATCAGCCTTCTGCAGGAAATCAGCTGCCCCTGAATGAAAGCTCCTGCACACGAGGCTTGAGAAAAAAAAAACACATGGAGAGAGATAAAACAGGGAAGGGTATTTTCTAGCTGCTATTAGTTCATTTCTAGAAATATCCAGAAATATAGTTCTATCTATAAGATCTTTTCTCAATTTACAGTTTGAGTAGGGCATCTCATTCCTATTTTCACTGCAAATGGCCTGATATGCTTGGTACATTTAGGGCCACTTTTGGAATTGTTCTCAATTGTAGATATTATAGCAACTGGGATGATGTGTGTGAATCATTTTGTAGATTATAAAGCTCTATGCACCTGCAAGATGGGGGATTTACTATACCTGCTGAGTAAAGAGGTCATCTGTCTCTTTCAATTCTCTCATTCTGTGTGAGTAGATATTTCTAGTGAATAAAATGTGAGGATTCTGGAAGAATAAGGTTACTCTTATTCAGGGGCAATTGTTCGTGGCTTACATAGACTTCAGCTCTTTGTTTCTGTCCTCAGAATTATTTCAGTGGTTATAGGACAGAGCAGCAGGCAGCATGGAAAAAAGAGTGGTGACCTAAATATTTCCTCTTATGCTTAAAAAAAAATAACTACAGTAAAGAAAATTTGGGGGGGAAACACACCCATAATTCCACCTTTCTAACACAAGAATTTCTTCCCTTCCTTCATTGCAAGGAACAGAGGACCACTCAAACCTACTCAGCTTAAACTTAAAAATAATAAATGATGAGTTTATTGGAAAGATAGAGGGACAGCTCATAGAATTCAAGAGCAGAAAGTAAAATGTCTCCTGAGGAACTGGCTTTAGGAAGGACCAGGAAATGCCTAGAAACCACACAGGCAGTTCCTCTCTCCTCAGATGGAGAGCCTGCAGCAGCTCGTTTCCATGTCCACCACTCTGCTAAGTGCAGTATCTGCTTTTGGCCCTTCTCTGTACACAGGTAGGCTTTCCTTAATTCATTTGAAGCTGGCCCACTCTTGGTTGCCCCAAAATACTGTCCTCAGTCCTAAAGTCCACACCTTATCCAGCTAGGCACCCACTGATTTGGCCTCCCAGATTCCAGTTTCCCAGGAGAAAGAATTTGATTGTCCAGTCCAGTCTCCATCCTGGCCCTGTCTAGGTCAACGTCCACCTCTAGAGTACAGACATGACCTCAGGGGTCCAGCCCTCAGTGGGGGACAGTGCTCAAGGAAGGGGCATAGGCTAGGTAGGTACCCCACAGGTGTCTATGGTGTGCACA
Source organism: Smutsia gigantea (assembly GCA_032199065.1). Lineage (NCBI taxonomy): Eukaryota > Metazoa > Chordata > Mammalia > Pholidota > Manidae > Smutsia > Smutsia gigantea. The sequence continues at coordinate 37,824 of JAVSCE010021727.1, read as the reverse complement.
GCACTTCTCGTGTTTGTCTGTTCTGTTTACATTTTCTAATATTCTTGCAGGTATAAAGTATTTCACTTAACTATTATACTTTTTTTTTTAAGTAAAGTATGGTCTTTGAAACTATGGTGTCAGGGGAGTTGTTAGGATTACCTGAGAATTAAAATCCTTTGTCTTCTCTGGTATCTCACTGCCAAAAATCATCTAAAATTAGCCACTGAATCAAAGAATGTTTTCATTGATTCCTTTAATGCTTTTTCCTGGTCCTTTGTTTGCAGTCACTTTGAGAATCTTAAAAATATACTTTGCAGATATATTTAGCTCACTGGAAAAATATGTCATTTTCTTACAATGCTAAAAAGCCAAGGCTAATTTAATTTCTCCCCTTTTTTTGTCCTGTGTGTATGTTCAGCCATAAACACAGGAAAATGTGCCCATTTTAGAGGAAACATTTTCCAGTTCACTTGCTCCTTACAGCCCAGACAAAGCCCCCTCACATCACCATGTTAACTCAGCAAATTATAAACAATGAAGGTTTTGAGTTACAAAATGAGAAACCTTGTTTGTAATTAATCACTTAGAATAGACTGGCAATTCCAGGTTAGCCAAGCTAGATTTCAGACCTAGATAATACCTGCTTACATGTAAAAGAATATGATATAACCCAAAATTCTTATTTTGGTATTATTTTTCCAACAAAGACATTTCAAGACTACTAGATGTACCTAGTTATGGAAAAAAAGAGAGTGGGGGAAGATGTATTATTATGTATTTATAAACTGAATTATTTACAGATGAAATAGGATGTCTGGAATTTACTTCAAAACAATCTGGGATGAAGGTATAAGTGGGAGTTCATGAAACAGGGTTGGCCATGTGCTATTAACTGTTGAAACTGGACATTGTACGCATAGGGATTCTTTGCACTATTCTTCCATGTGTTTGAAATTTTCCGTAATTAAAAAATGCTGAAAAAAATACTAGATGTCTATTTTTTGAATCATTTAAATTTCAAGCCAAAAAGGATTATTAATGTGGTAGGAGGAGAATTAGGAAATCTCATCTTTTTTAACATTAATCAAAATGAATCCAAGATTATAATTTTACATCAGACTGAAAGACTTTTTATTCATCATTTTATTTTAAGACTTGGATTTCTTTACAAATTTTCAAGTAAGATAGGGGAGGAGAGAGTGGAACACTTACACAATCACACAAATCACACATTTACAAATCACACAAGTTTATATTGTGTGTCCTTATCTTCCTGTTTCTAAACTTTAAAGGGCAAATTTAGAATTTAGACCCGAGTAAATGCAAATGCTTACAAGATTCTCACTTCTGATCCCGTAATTCTTGCCAAAGCAGTTTGCTTTTACTACATCTCTGTGCTAGGTGACAAACATGGAAAAAGTAACAAATAGATTTTGTCAAGCTTTGGAAAAATAGCTACATTCAATGCAACAGAGTAAAACATAGCAAACTTGATTCTTCTCTTTTTGAAGGATGTTCACAGCCAGATTTTATGAGGTACATATTTTTAAAAATCGTAGCTTTGGGTTTTGTACCATGCCGTGTAATTGCCTTTACATACTCTTCTGGATAATTCAACATAGATTTATTCAATTTATGAGACTTTAATTAAAATTCATCAAAATAGTTGCAACCATGCTTATCACTATAATAAAAAGATAAATGCAGAGTTTAATTGTCTTTCTACTTCATTGTATCATAACAGGAAAATTATTGCAAGTTAATTCGGGTGCCAAAGAACAACTCTTTTTTGAAGCACCAAGAGGCAAACGGCACATCATAAGACCTTCAGAGGTAACAATCATACACAAAGCTTTTTAAAAAATAATTCATGAGGATTTAATATTTTATAATATAAATATTTTAATAAAAGCTGGAAAATATTATCCACTAGTATGGGTTATATTTAGTGTACCTTTAAGTTGATCATTTTTTAAATATGATGGCTTGATCTGGCTTCCTACTTTCTGAGGACATAGATTTACTACATCAAGATGTAGCAAAGCAGTTGGCTCTCTGTTTAATTTTTCTCTGCCCAAAGACAATGACTAAGCAACAATTTGGATGCTACCTGTTACTTTTTCCATTCCACTTATCCTGTCGTTTTGTGCAAAGCTTTTTATAAACTTCAATTTTTGAAACATACTTCTTAATGTTTACTCTTTATAATAATAAACGATATCTTCAGCAACAGTAATATAATTATTTTTTAAGACAAAAACTACCCACAACCTGACCATCCTAATGTATCAGCCTGTTCCTTTTTTCCTTGTTTTCCTCATCTCCATAGCCACACACATGATTTTTTAATTACTGAAATCAAAGCCCAGGTAAAATTTTGAGTTCATGAACTAATGCCTTCCTAAAAGCTCTGCTGCTTTTGTGAGTAGGTGACTTCCGGGATCTGCTCAGTGCTTCCAGTAATGAACGCTGGTGGCCAAAAGGTCACTGCCTGGTTGAGCACTAAGGAAATCCTCTCAGTCCTGGAGGACAGTCTCGCTCATTTATTTGCTTTGTAAACTTTGATGAATGAAGAGGAAATACTGCTTCCCTAGAGACAGAAGGGGTAAAGGTCTGCTGCTGAGGGACAAACACCTGCCTCTCTAATTTCCATTTGCCAGTCATTGAACTATCCTAGTATTGCAAAGTACTCCTGGAGATGTTTGGAGATGTGTCTGTTCATGTTTTCATTGTTCTAAAGGAAGCATAGGTGCAGTCCCTAGAAACATGAATTGTTGCAGATGATGGCATAATATTGCTTACTGATCAATTGATCTCACTCCCCAATTCCAATTTATTTATCTCTGATCAGTCCTTATTTTAACTTTTTTATATGTAGAGACTTTTATAACCTGGAGTAAGAGATATTTTTAATTATATTAGTTGTTCACTGAATACCTGTTGACTGTGCCATGCACTTCATGTACCTGTATTTTAATACTCACAACAGCCTTGTGTGATAGTTGTCAATCTCATTTTACAGATAGAGAAATAAGGCTGTAGAGAGTAAGAGGACCATGGAGCTATGCTTAGTCTAGAAAGGTGTTTGTGTGGCTCCCCAGCCTGGACCATGAGGCTTCTCAGATTTCTTCTGTGTATTTAAACATCATTTTACGTTACTTCACCTGATTTTCCCTTTCTGTTCTGGCGCTCCAAAACAAGTATAGTAAAATAAAGTGCTGTCTAACCAAATGGTGGAGGGGTATGAGGCCAACTAGGGACAGGTGGGCAGTTATTATGTAAAAGCATACGTATAAGAGGGAGATTCATACTGTAAGGCTCCTGGAGATGCCAGCCTCTGGCTCTGAAGAGTTCATCTGTTACTCTGCAGTGCTCACTTCTTCCGGCAGAGGTTGATCTTTGGTTGGGAGTCCTTCAGCTGATGTTTCTTTGGCCTGGCCTCTCTGGTACTGCCTCTACTACGAGGACTGAAGAGGTAGCTCATCGTTTTAGTCACCAGTGTTGTCAGGCCCTTCAACAGAATATGGAAGATTTTCAAAATCGTCTTTTTAAAAAAGATGTTTTTTAAAAAAAATTTATTTAAGAAACAGCATGATAAAACCAGCACAAAGCTCACCCAGCAAATTGTTAAATATGACAAATATTAAAATATCCTTTTGACTCCCTCTGATGCAGCACGGTGCAGTTAAAGCAGCACTAAAGTGGGAGGCCAGCTGTCTGGGTTTACCTTCCCCTCTGCTTCCTAAGCAGGCTCTCATTTAAATGGCCACCTCTCTGTGGGCTTCAGTTGCTTCCTCTTGAAAATGGCGATGATAATGATCCTGAGGCGAGGGACTGTGGGAGAGACCGCCTGAGGACTCCCCCTCTGTTTAAGTCCCAGGGTTTTGAACAAGTTTAGCCTTTTTGGGTTTTGTGGATTCAGGGGTCATTCTTAATGCTCCATTTTAAATGCAATTTCTGTAGTTTGCAAGTCAAATGTTTGCTGCCCCAGAGAGCACACTGTCCAGTCTGGCCAAAGGCATTCTGCCACAGTTGCTGTCGTATGAGCAATACCAGCTCACCCCCCTTGCTGCCTGGACAGTGAGGCCAGGATAGGCGCCCACGGGCTGCTGGCACTGGGGATGGACAAGAAGAGTCTCAGGAAGGAGTGCTGTTACTACTGTTCATTGTTACTGCTTTATTTAAAAAAGGAAAGAAAGCCTTGATTTTATCAGGATTTAATCTATATGAATTTCAAATCTTCTGCTCATGAATTTCAGACAAAATAGTTTTAAAGGATAAAATGTATTTGCGTGGTAATACAATACAAACAGCGTTTCAAATGTTTAACGTAGTCTCTCTGGAGCATAACGGATATTAAGCTAGCTGGAGGATAATATTACTCTCTCCTCCAAGGAAGTAGTCCTTTAATAAAAAAAAAAAAGTTACGACTTGTGACTTTTTAAACTATGTTCCTAAATAATTAACACCTTTATCAATCTAGCTCAGTGGTTCTCAGTTGGGAGCAATTTTGCTTTCTCTCCTAGGGACCTTTGGCAGTGCCTGGGGGCAGTCAGGGAGGAGGTGCTGCTGGCATCCGGTGGGTGGAGGACAGGGATGCTGCTAAATATACCACCATGTACAGGACAGCCCCTGACAACAAGAATTATCCAGTCTGAACATCAATAATGCTGACATTGAGAAACACTGATCTAGCTTATAGCTTATACAGTGATAAATATGTAGGTAAGAACTAAAAATTTCATTATTGTCAGATTTCCACAACTCCAAAATGTTCATTTTTATCTAGAGAAAACCATGTGGATATTTGAAATGCTGGTTTGTTAGGACAGTGCATATGCTGCTTTTCAAATACAACTTAGCACTTGTGCACTTCAGCCCACAACACACATGCCTGATGTTGGCAAAGTCATCATTTAGAACTACTGAGCCTCAGATTGTTTCTTTTACATAAGTTTCTTTTACAAAAGAGTCCTAGGTTGCGCACAAATATATTAATGTTCTTTCCTTCTTTTTAAGGTTGAGAGGATAGAATGGGACACATGGACCTGCGTCCTGGGGCCCACCTGTGAGGGAATCTGGCCGGCTCATAGCGATGTGACTGATGTAAATGCTGCCAGTCTTACCAAAGACTGTTCCCTCTTAGCCACTGGAGATGATTTTGGTTTTGTTAAGCTTTTTTCATATCCTGTCAAGGTAATATTCATGTTTATTACATGTACTTGCTCAGTGTCATTAATAACCCTGAATCTATCCATTGTATCTAAATGGACTTTTAAGTATTGAAAGCATAAGCAATCAGTACTGTTATCTGTAGTCTCATTTATGCTCTATAAAATCCTTCATTGCCTTAAGTTAACTAATTTGAATCAGATTCTGATGGCATAGAATTCCTCCTTGAAAGGCCTTCTGTGTTCACCAAATCCAACATCTTACAAACCACAAAGTAAGAATTTTCTTTTACAGCATCTTGGACTGGTGCCTTTCTAAGATGTACTAACATACTACCAGAGATGAAGATCTTACTACCTCAGAAAGAAGCCCAAATCTTTTTCAAATAGCTCTGATTATTAAAATGTTTTGCTCTCTATTGAGCTGAAGGATTTTTCTCTTTAGCCAAAGTTCTACTTTCTGAATCATCACTGAATAATTCTAGTCCCCCAAGAGCTGTGGTAGGAAGATCATATTTCCACTCCCTGGAGTCTCATTTTTTCTAGACTAAGCATCTCCAGTTCCCTCAGCCATTTTCCCACGTGACACAGTTTCCTGCCGCCCCTCCCTCTGAGCACACTCCATTTTAAATGGTCTCATCTAAGACCGGATTCAGCGCTTTAGACACAGTCTGACCAGCTCAGGGTACAGGGGGGACCCATCTTCTTGTTTTGATTTCTACATGTATTAAATCAAACTAAAATGACATCAACTCTTTAGCTGCCATTCTACACAATTGAATCATGGATGTCTTTCCCCAAATTGTTCAGGTTATCTCCCATCTTGTAATTATACAATATTGATTTTCTAAAATCTGAATACAGAACTTTATATTTGTACCAAATAAGATTTATCTTATGTATCTGGTCTCATTGTTCCAACCTGTCAACATCTTTTAAATACCTTTTCAAAGTATTTACTTTCACTTCCTGCAGTACAAGTGTGAGTTCTATATCATGGAAACAAAAAGAGGGAGGCGAGAACAGTGAAGCACCATCACCAGGAACCCCATTCAGTTTGACATTCTGTTCATTAGTGTACACATTGAGTTACAGTTCTTCAATCAGTAATAGACATTTAAGTCTGTCTGACTATGCTGTTACGGTGCTCACATTCTATGTCTAAACATCAATGACTTGACAAGTATCTTGCTGAAATTTTGGCCACATTGAGTGTGTCCCTGGTATTCCTAATCTCTCCTTACAATAAGCCAACTGATAAAAGGTAGGTGGGTAGTTCACAGTGAACTCCTGTTGTTGCCTGGCAATTATTACTTCATTTTCCATGTGCTTATCGGCCTTCTGTGTAATAATTCACCCTAGAACTTTCCAGAGGTTGTATCAACTCATGAATCAATATTTGCCAGTCTACTTGTTTTCCCTTTTGGATACAGGAACCTTTTTATGTTTGACACCATGTCTGCTGGATTCTAAAGTCCTTAGCTATTACTGACCTTACTTGTGAGGTCACATCTGAAGGTACCTGTACCCAAGTACATGAACTCTATTTTGCCCTTTCTAGTTTGAAAAGCACTGTCTTTAATAGAGGAGATAAGTAAATCTGCTTTCTGTTCCTATTAAACCATCTGATTGAAGAAGTGTTTCCACCTTTGTCTATTCTCCTTATAGTCCTAAATACCTTTAAAAACCTTTACACTTGTCTTAGTTTTTGACTTTAGCATTCCTGGAACTATTTTGAAGCTGTCTGTGTAAGACTTTTGTATTCATCCTTGCTGATTTGCTCCCTCTTCCATCATTTGTACACTTAAAACACAAGTTCCCTCTGCAGCCACTTCTTTAGATGCCTTTTTCTTTCCTTCTTCATTTGTTAATATCTCATCAGATTATTGTTTTTGGTAACCTTTTTTAAGAACACTTCTGAAGATGTCCAGTGTTGCCTTCATTGTCCATCCCAAATTCCAAAACGACCTGGTAGCCTTCTCCCAATGATTCATCACTCCACCGTCACTTACCAGCCCTTCCTATTTGATCAGAATTCAGTTCTATGTAGCAGTTTTCCTTGCAACTTCTACACTTTTTGAAATGCGATCTTTATCAAGACAAGTCAACAAGTTAGTGACACCTGGTTTAGTAGATCCAGGTTTTAGCAGATGCCCACACAGCTAAAATACCCATAGTACTATTGCACTGTACTGTTGTAGCCTCTCCTGAGCTAGATTTGTTGTTGGTACTGGGAATTCATCATCCAAATCCCCATTCTGACCAGGTGGGCTGTCAATAGCAGTAATTTCAAAGTGTGTTCCTCCAACTCGCAGAGCTCTAGGGAAGTCCCTCAGGGACAACCCTGGGGAACAAGGTTTGGGCTAACTAGAGCCCCACCCATGCTTCAACCAGAGTCATTCTGTGTTTTTTATTTTATATATTGAGCTTCTGTGTAATATTTTTTTCAACATTTTGTTGTTAAGATTTTCAAGTATTCAGGTAAGTTGAAAGAATGATACAGTGAACTCCTAGAAATCCAATACCTAGACTCTATAATTCAAAGTAAATTAGGATCATCAAAATACTTACCCCTAAATGTTTCAGCCTGGATATCATCAACTAGAGTTTGGCATTTACGGATGGTATTTTTTTTTATAAAGGTATCATTGATATACAATCTTATGAAGGTTTCACATGAGCAACACTGTGGTTACTACATTCCCCCCTATTATCAAGTCCCCCCCCACACACACCACTGCAGTCACTGTCCATCAGCATAGTAAGATGCTATAGAGTCACTACTGTCTTCTCTGTGCTATGCTGCCTTCCCTGTGCCCCCCCTACATTATGTGTGCTAATTATAATACCCATTAATCCCCTTCTCCCTCCCTCCCCACCCCCTTTCCCTTTGGTAACCGCTAGTTCCTTCCTGGAGTCTGTGAGTCTGCTGTTGTTTTGTTCCTTCAGTTTTGCTTTGTTATATTCCACAAATAAATGAAATTATTTGGTACTTGTCTTTCTCTGCCTGGCTTATTTCACTGAGCATAATACCCTTTAGCTCCATCCATGTTGTTGCAAATGGTAGGATTTGTTTTCTTCTTATGGCTGAATAATATCCCACTGTGTGTATGTACCACATCTTTATCCATTCATCTACTGATGGGCACTTAGGTTGCTTCCATATCTTGGCTATTATAAATAGTACTGTGATAAACATAGGGGTGCATTTGTCTTTTTGAATCTGGGATCTTGTTTTCTTTGTGTAAATTCCTAGGAGTGGAATTCCTGGGTCAAATGGAATTTCTATTTTGAGTTTTTGAGGAAACTCCATATTCCTTCCACAATAGTTGAATTAATTTACATTCCACCAACAGTGTAGGAGGGTTCCCCTTTTCCCTCATCTTCACCAGAATTTGTTGTTCCTAGTCTTTTTGATGCTGGCCATCCTAACTGGTGTGAGGTGATATATCACTGTGGTTTTAATTTGCATTTCCTTGAAGATTAGTGATGTGGAGCATCTTTTAATGTGCCTGTTTGCCATCTGAATTTCTTCTTTAGAGAAGTGTGTTCAGATCCTCTGCCTATTTTTTAATTGGCTTATTTGCTTTATATATTTTGGATGTTGATTGTTTAGGGTTTTTTATGTACATTATCGTGTCATCTGCAAAAAGTGGCAGTTTAACTCCTTCCTTACCAATCTGGATGCCTTCTATTTCTTTGTGCTGTCTGATTACCATGATTAGGACCTCCAGTGCTATGTTGAATAACACGATGCTCATCTTTGTCTTGTTCCCAATCTTAGAGGAAAAGCTTTCAGCTTTTTGCTCTTAAGTATGCTGTTGGCTGTGGGTTTGTCATATATGGTCTTTATTATGTGGAGGTACTTGCCTTCTATACCCATTTTGTTGAGGATTTTTATCACAAATGGGTGTTGAATTTTGTCGAATGCTTTTTCAGCATCTATTGAGATGATCATGTGATTTTTGTCCTTCCTTTTGTTGATGTGGTGGATGATGTTGATGGAATTTTGAGTATTGTACCATCCTTGCATCCCTGGAATAAATCCCACTTGATCATGATGGATGATCTTTTTGATGTATTTTTGAATTTGCTTTGCTAATTTTTTGTTGAGTATTTTTGCATCTATATTCATCAGGGATATTGGTCTGTAATTTTCTTTTTTGTAGTGTCTTTGCCTGGTTTTGGTATTAGAGTGATGCTGGCTTAATAGAATGAGTTTGGAAGTATTTTTCTCCTCTTCTACTTTTTGGAAAACTTTAAGGAGGTTGGTTAATAGGTCTTCATTAAATGTTTGATAAAATTCAGCAGTGAAGCCATCTTGTCCAGGAGTTTTGTTCTTAGGTAGTTTTTGATTGCCTATTCAATTTCATATCTGGTAATTGGTCTGTTCAGATTTTCTGTTTCTTCCTGAGTCAGTCTTGAAAGGTTTTATTTTTCTAGAAAGTTGTCTGTTTCTTCTAGATTATTCAATTTGTTAGCATATAATTTTTCATAGTATTCTCTAATAATTCTTTGTATTTATGTGGTGTCTGTAGTGATTTTCCTTTCTCACTTCTGATTTTGTTTATGTGTGTACACTTTTTTCTTGATAAGTCTGGCTAGGGGTTTATCTACTTTGTTTATTTTCTCGAAGAACCACCTCCTGGTTTCATTGATTCTCTCTATTGTTTTATTCTTTTCAGTTTTATTTATTTCTGCTCTAATCTTTATTATGACCCTCCTGTACCGACTTTGGGTGTCATTTGTTCTTCTTTTTCCAGTTTCACTAATTGTGAGTTTAGACTGTTCATTTGGGATTGTACTTCTTTCTCGAGATAAGCATGTAGTGCTATATACTTTCCTCTTAGAACTGCCTTCGCTGCATCCCACAGAGGTTAAGGTGTTGATCTGTTGTTTTTATTTGTCTCCATATATTGTTTGATCTCTGTTTTTATTTGGTCACTGATCCATTGATTATTTAGGAGCATGTTGTTAAGTCTCCATATGTTTGTGGGCTTTTTTGTTTTCTTTGCATAATTTATTTCTAGTTTCATACCTTTGTGGTCTGAGAAGCCAGTTGGTACAATTTCAATCCATCTGAATGTACTGAGGCTCTTTTTGTGGCCTAGTATATGATATATTCTTGAAAATGTTCCATGTGCACTTGAGAAGAATGTGTATCCTATTGCTTTTGGGTGGAGTGTTCTGTAGATGTCAGTTAGATCCATCTGTTCTAATGTGTTGTCAGTGCCACTGTCTCCTTACTTATTTTCTGTCTGCTTGATCTGTCTTTGGAGTGAGTGATGGGTTGAAATCTCCTAAAATGAATGCATTGCATTCTATTTCTCCTTTAATTCTGTTAATATTTGTTTCTCATATGTAGGTGCTCCTATGTTGGGTACATAGATATTTATAATGGCTATATCCTCTTGTTGGACTGACCCATTTATCATTATATCGTGTCCTTTCTGTTACTTCTTTTTGTCTCTTGTTACTTTCTTTGTTTTGAAGTCTATTTTGACTGATACAAGTACTGCAACTCCTGCTTTCTTCTCCCTACTATTTGCATGAAATATCTTCTTCCATCCCTTCACTTTAAGTCTGTGTATGTCTTTGGGCTTGAGGTGAGTCTCTTATAGGCAGCATATAGATGGGTCTTGCTTTTTTATGCATTGTGTAACTCTTTGTCTTTTGATGGCTGCATTTAGTACATTTACATTTAGAGTGATTATCTATAGTAATGTACTTATTGCTATTGCAGGCTTTTGATTCATGGTTACCAAAGGTTCAAGGGGAGCTTGTTTATTATCTAACAGTTTAACTTAACTTGCTTATTACACTATTACAAAAACAATCTAAAGGTTCTTTCTTTTTTTCTCTCCCTTTTCCTCCTCCTCCACTCTTTATATGTTAGGTATCATATTCTGTACTCTTTGTATATCCCTTGCCTGGCTTTGTGGATAGCTGATTTAATTTTGCATTTGCTTAGTAGTTAATTGGTCTACTTCCTTTACTGTGGTTTTATTTTCTCTGGTGACAACTATTTAGCCTTAGAAGCATGTCCTCTTTTTTTTTTTTTGGTATCATTAATCTACAATTGCATGTGCAACATTATGGTTACTAAACTCCCCACCTGATCAGGTCCCCTCTACCAACCCCATTACAGTCATTGTCCATAAGCGTAGAGAGGTGCTGTAGAAACACTACTTGTCTTCTCTGAGTTGTAAAGCCCTACCCTTGCCCCCCAAACATTGTGTCTCCTAATCATAATGCCCCTTTTTCCCTCTTGTCCCTTCCTTCCCACGCATCCTCCCCAGTCCCTTTCCCTTTCGTAAGTGTTAGTCCATTCTTGGGTTCTGTGAGTCTGCTGCTGTTTTGTTCGTTCATTTTTTTTTTCTTTACTCTTATGCTACACATTTCAGTGAAATCATTTGATACTTGTCTTTTTCTGCTTGGCTTATTTCACTGAGCCTAATACCCTCTAGCTCCATCCATGTTGTTGCAAATGGTAGGATTTGTTTTCTTCTTATGGCTGAATAATATTCCATTGTGTATATGTACCACATATTCTTTACCCATTCATCTACTGATGGACACTTAGGTTGCTTCCATTTCTTGGCTATTGTAAATAGTGCTGTGATAAACATAGGAGTGCATCTGTCTTTTTGAAACTGGGCTCCTGCATTCTTAGGGTAAATTCCTAGGAGTGGGATTCCTGGGTCCAATGGTATTTCTATTTTGAGTTTTTTGAGGAACCTTCATGCTGCTTTCCACAATGGTTGAACTAATTTACATTCCCACCAGCAGTGTAGGAGGGTTCCCCTTTCTCCACATCCTCGCCAACATTTGTTGATGTTTGTGTTTTGGATGTTGGCCATCCTCACTGGTGTGAGGTGATACTCATTGTGGTTTTAATTTGCATTTCTCTGATGATTAGCGATGTGGAGCATCTTTTCATGTGCCTGTACGCCACCTGAATTTCTTCTTTGGAGATGTGTCTATTCATGTCCTCTGCCCATTTCTTAGTTGGATTATTTACTTTTTGTTTGTTGAGGTGCATGAGTTCTTTATACATTTTGGATGTCAACCCCTTATTTGACTGTCAATTATGAATATATTCTCCCAAACTGTAGGATGTCTTTTTGTTCTACTGATGGTGTCCTTTGCTTTGCTGTGCAGAAGCTTTTCAGCTTTATATAGTCCCACTTGTTCATTTTTGCTTTTGTTTCCCTTGCCCGGGGACATATGTTCATGAAGAAGTTGCTCACGTTTATGTCCAAGAGATTTTTGCCTATGTTTTTCTCTAAGAGTTTTATGGTTTCATGACTTACATTCAGGTCTTTGATCCATTTTGAGTTTACTTTTGTGTATGGGGTTAGACAGTAGTCCAGTTTCATTCTCTTACATGTAGCTGTCCAGTTTTGCCATCACCAGCTGCTGAAGAGGCTGTCATCTCCCCATTGTATATCCAAGGCTCCTTTATCATATATTAATTGATCATATATGTTTGGGTTAATGTCTGGATTTTCTATTCTGTTCCACTGGTCCGTGGGTGTATTCTTGTGCCAATACCAAATTGTCTTAATTACTGTGGCTTTGTACTAAAGCTTTGAAGTCAGGGAGCATAATTCCCCCTGTTTTATTCCTCCTTCTCAGGATTGCTTTGGCTATTTGGTGTCTTTTGTGGTTCCATATGAATTTTAGAACTGTTTGTTCCAGTTCACTGAAGAATCCTATTGGTATTTTGATAGGGATTGCATTGAATCTGTAGATTGCTTTAGGTAGTACAGCCATTTTGACAATATTTATTCTTCCTAGCCAAGAGCATGGGATGCATTCCCATTTGTTAGTGTTCTCTTTAATTTCTCTTAGGAGTGTCTTGTAGTTTTCAGAGTATAGGTCTTTCACTTCCTTCGTTAAATTTATTCCTCGGTATTTTATCCTTTTGGATGCAATTGTGAATGGATTGTTTTCCTGATTTCTCTTTCTGTTAGCTCATCATTAGTGTATAGGAGAGCAACAGATTTCTGTGTGTTAATTTTGTTTCCTGCAACTTTGCTGAATTCAGATATGAGCTGTTTTGGAGTGGAGTCTTTAGGGTTTTTTAAGTACAATATCATGTCATCTGCAAACAGGGACAGTTTACCTTCCTCTTTACCAATCTGGATGCCTTGTATTTCTTTGTTTTGTCTGATTGCCGTGGCTAGGACCTCCAGTACTATGTTGAATAACAGTGGAAAGAGTGGGCATCCCTGTCTTGTTACCGATCTTAGATGAAAAGCTTTCAGCTTCTCGCTGTTAAGTATGATGTTAGCTGTGGGTTTGTCATATATGGCCTTTATGATGTTGAGGTACTTGCCATCTATACCCATTTTGTTGAGAGTTTTTATCATGAATGAATGTTGAATTTTGTCGAATGCTTTTTCAGCATCTATGGAGATGATCATGTGGTTTTTGTTCTTTTTGTTGATGTGGTGGATGATGATGGATTTTCGAATGTTGTACCATCCTTGCATCCCTGAGATGATTCCCACTCGATCATGGTGTATGATCCTCTTTATGTATTTTTGAATTCAGTTTGCTAATATTTTGATGAGTATTTTTTCATCTACATTCATCAGGATTTGGTCTGTAATTTTCTTTTTTGGTGAGGTCTTTGCCAGGTTTTGGTATTAGAGTGATGCTGGCTTCATAGAATGAGTTTGGAAGTATTCCCTCTTCTATTTTTTGGAAAACCCTAAGGAGAATGGGTATTATTTCTTCTCTATATGTCTGGCAAAATTGAGAGGTAAATCCATCTGGCCCAGGGGTTTTGTTCTTGGGTAGTTTTTGATTACCGCTTCAGTTTCATTGCTGGTGATTGGTCTGTTTAGGTTTTCTGTTTCTTTCTCGGTCAGTCTTGGAAGGTTGTATTTTTCTGAGAAGTCGTCCATTTCTTCTATGTTTTCCAGCTTCTTAGCATTTAGATTCTCATAGTATTCTCTTATAATTCTTTGTATTTCTGTGGGGTCTGTCGTGATTTTTCCTTTCTCATTTCTGATTCTGTTTATGTGTGTAGATTCTCTTTCTTTTAATGAGTCTGGCTAGGGGTTTATCTATTTTGTTTATTTTCTCACAGAAACAGCTCTGGGTTTCACCGATTTTTTCTATTGTTTTATTCTTCTCAATTTTATTTCTTCTCTGATCTTTATTATGTCCCTCCTTCTGGTGACTTTGAACCTCATTTGTTCTTCTTTTTCCAATTTCAATAATTGTGTCTTTAGACTATTCATTTGGGATTGTTCTTCCTTCTTTAAATAGGCCTGGAAGGCAATATACTTTCCAGTTAGAACTGCCTTTCCTGCGTCCCATAGAAGTTGAAGCTTTGTGTTATTGTTGTCATTAGTCTACATATATTGTTTGATCTCTGTTTTAATTTGGTCATTTATCCATTGATTATTTAGAAGCATGCTGTTAAGTCTCCATGTATTTGTGAGCCTTTTTGTTTTATTTTTACAATTTATTTCTAGCTTTATACCTTTGTGGTTTGAGAACTTGGTTGGTAGAATTTCAATCTTTTTGAATTTACTGAGGATCTTTTTGTGGCCTAGTATGTGGTCTATTCTGGAAATGTTCCATGTGCATTTGAAAAGAATGTGTATCCTGCTGCTTTTTTAGATGTCTGTTAGGTCCATCTGTTCTAGTGTGTTGTTCAGTGCCTCTGTGTCTTATTTATCTTCTGTCTGGTTGATCTGTCCTTTGGAGTGAGTGGTGTGTTGAAGTCTCCTAAAATGCATGCATTGCTTTCTATTTCCTCCTTTAATTCTGTTAGTATTTGTTTCACATATGTCAGCGCTCCTGTGTTGGGTACATATAAATTTATAATGGTTATACCCTCTTGTTGGACTGACCCCTTTATCATTATGTAATGTCCTACTTTATCTCTTGCTACTTTCTTCGTTTTGAAGTCTATTTTGTCTGATACAAGTACTGCAACACCTGCTTTTTTCTCTTTGTTGTTTCCATGAAATATCTTTTTCCATCCCTTCACCTTTAGTTTCTGTATATCTTTGTGTTTGAGGTGAGTCTCTTGTAAGCAGCATATAGATGGATCTTGCTTTTTTATCCATTCTATTACTCTGTGTCTTTTGATTGGTGCATTCAGTCCATTTACATTTAGGGTGATTATCGATAGATATGTATTTATTGCCATTGCTAGCTTTAGATTCGTGGTTACCAAAGGTTCAAGGGTAGCTTCTTTACTATCTAACAGTCTAACTTAACTTTCTTGTTAAGTTATTATAAACACAGTCTGCTGATTCTTAATTTGTCCCCCTTCTTATTCTTCCTCCTCCATTCTTTATATACTAGGTGTTTTATTTTGTACTCTTTTACTACGTTTCCTTTGACTGTTTTTGTGGATAGTTGATTTTACTTTTTGCCTTTAGTTAGTATTTAAATGGTCTGCTTTCTTTGCTATGATTTTATTTTTTCTGGTGACATCTTTTTAGCCTTAGGAGTGCTTCCATCTAGAGCAGTCACTTTAACATATATTGTAGAGGTGATTTATGGGAGGCAAACTCCCTCAGCTTTTGCTTGTTTGGGAATTGTTTAATCCCTACCTCACATTTAAATGATAATTGTTCTGGATACAATATTCTTGGTTCAAGGCCCTTCTTTTTCATTACGTTAAATCTGTCATGCCATTTTCTTCTGTTGAGAAGTCTGATGATAGTCTGATGGGTTTTCCTTTGTAGGTGATCTTTTTTCTCTCTCTAGCTGCCTTTAATACTCTGTCTTTATCTTCGATCTTTGCCGTCTTAATTTTTATGTGTCTTGGTGTTGTCTTCCTTGGGTCCCTTGTGTTGGGAGATCTGTGGGCTTCCATGGTCTGAGAAACTATTTCCTTCCCCAGCTTGGGGAAGTTTTCAGCAATTATTTCTTCAAAGACACTTTCTATCCCTTTTTCTCTCTCTTCTTCTTCTTGTACTCATACAATGCGAATATTGTTCTGTTTGGATTGGTCACACAGTTCTCTTAATATTCTTTCATTCCTAGAGATCCTTTTATCTCTCTCTGCCTCAGCTTCTCTGTATTCCTGTTCTCTGATTTCTATTCCATTAACAGTCTCTTGCACCTCATCCAGTCTGCTCCTAAGCCCATCGATCGCTTGCCTGATTTCTGCATTGTCTTTCCTCACTTCTTCCCTTAGCTCTTGCATAGTTCTCTGTAGTTCCATCAGCATAGTTATGACTTTTATTCCGAATTCTTTTTCATGAAGATTGTATAAGTCTGTCCATCAAGCCCCTTCTCTGGGGTTGTCTGGTTAAGCTTTGTCTGGACCATATTCCTTTGTCTTTTCATGGCGATAGAAGTGGTCGCTGGTAGGCACCACGTGTGTCACCTGGGAGAACAAAGTCCCTTTCTTCTTGTTGTTCTCCTTGCCCTTCTCAGGTGCCTGAGCTGTTTTCCAGCACACCGGGAGGCAGTCTCTGAGATAATGCCCTGAACTGCCTGTGTGCAGGGTCTCCCTCAGCTTAGCCTATAGCACTGCGGGGGTTTGCAATCTCGTTGGATGCATTCTGGTCCCCTTGGTGCCTTCCGAACCTGGTTCTGGGGCTCTACCCGCTTAGCTGCACTCCCGTTGGGAGGTGATTCTGTGAGGATGCTGTGGGCGGGGCCACTCCTCTGCTGTTCCACCGCAGTGGAGGCTCCTGGTCCCTTTGCAGCTCTGGCTGGGCAGCGTGGCAACAAATGGTAAGCTGCTGATCACTGTGGGAAGCTTTGCTGCGGCTGCTTTGCCTGGTCGCCGGCCAGGTGTCTGAAATTCCCCAAGACTCCCAGCCTCCCGGGCCGTGTGCGCTGGGACAATTTTGTTCCGCTGTTGGGCCCTTGTCTCTTTAAGACTTTTAAAAAAAGCGTGTGCTTTTCTTTTGTCCCAGGGAGCCAGCTGTGGGGACCTGCTTACAGTCTCCGTCTCAGATCCTGCCCTTCTGTTTCTCTAATCTCCGATACACCATGCGATGTGTGTCTGTGCTCCCGGCACAGATCACCAGGGCTGGTTTTTTGGCGGGCCTGTGCTTCCACTCCCTCCCCGCTCTGGATCTTTTCCTCCCGCTGATGTGCTGGGGTGGGGGTAGTGCTTGGGTCCCACTGGGTCGCGGCTTTGTATCTTACCCACTTCATGAGGCGCTGAGTTGTCACAGATGTAGCTGTAGCTTGGCTGTTGTATTGTATCTTCTGGTCTCTCTTTTAGGAATAGTTGTATTTGCTGTATTTTCACAAATATATATGGTTTAGGGAGGAGATTTCTGCCGCCCTGCCCATGCTGCCATCTTACCAAATATCCTTAGGAGCACTTCTATCTATAGCAGTCCCTTTAAAAACAGAGATGGTTTGTGGGAGGTAAATTCCCTCAAGTTTTGCTTATCTGGAAATTGTTTAATCCCTGCTTCAAATTTAAATGATAATCTTGCCAGGTAGAGTATTCTTGGTTTGAGGCCTTTCTGTTTCATTTCACTAAATATTGATGGTATTTTTTAATGTAAAATTTATATGTAATTGATATGCACAAATTTTAAGGTTCCTTTTGGTGAGCTTTGACAAAAACATGCACCTGTATGTTCCAAACAGCTATCAATAGATAGAAGATTATCATCATTCCAGGAAGTTTCTTCTTGCTAACTTCTTGGTCAATCCCCACCTCCACTGCACCCTAAAATGAAAAAACTTTCCAATGTTTTTCACCATATGTTAGTTTTACCTGTTCCAGTACTTCATATAAATGGAATGATCAAATAGATACTTCCCAGTCTCCAGAACAATGAGAAATAATAAATTTCTGTGGTTTAAGCCACCAGCATGTGGTATTTTGTTATGGAAACTCTACCAGTCTAGGCCACCATCCTTGTAATATTCTTGCATTGAGGTTCATGCCACCAAGTCTTAGTGACACCTATGAGATCTTACCACACAGCTCTCTCTTTGTCCAAATTCAAGGTCCATTTGTTAGACTCTAATGTTATGTCTTCTTCTTGACCCTTCTCATTGTTATTCTTTCCTATTAGTTACTAGGCCTCTCTTCCTGGCATTTTTCTTTCATGACAAATGTGTGTCCTTGTATATTCAGTTATATGCAGTTTAAAATCTTCTTGATGAGGTCATTGTCCCCTGATAATCACATTGTTTCCAGCCTCCTTGATATAGACTGCCCTTTGCCAGAGCCCACCCATTTTTCCAGTACCTTAAACCATCCACGAGCAACCCCAATTCTGTTCTTTGACACCATCTGTGTAGCTAGCAGATTCCTTCCCATAGCCTCCCTTCTCTACCTGTGCCCTTCTGCAGTACCAGAGAAGTTAAAATACTGCTATGTCATTTATATTATTAAAAACCGCTCTCAAGTTCTTAGGTTTCAACTCAGAATGTGTCAAAGGTTCTAGAGAATGGTTCTTCAGATAGGAACCTTGCATGTTAAATTTTACAGAGAAACTGTATGTGAAATGTTGTGAATGTCAGGAGAAGGTACATAGCTTTCATCAGAATTAAAAATTTCTCACCTAAAAGCAGTTCACAACCAGCATTCTGGAGACATAGTCTAGATTCTCTGTGCTTTCATGAGTCAGTGGAAGTGGAAAGTTGTGGTAGTGAGTCCTGATGGGTGTCACCGAATTGCGTAGTTTGGCATGATGACCCAGAAAGACAGCTGGTCTGACTGGCTGTGCCAGGTCTTTAGGACGCTCTTTCTGTAGGCCCTAAGGGAGCCACTAAACACCCCTGCCAGCCTCTTCCTCCTGGGGGAGCAGCTGCTTTCCTAGAAACATGAAGTAATTGTGAATTCCCTTTATTGTTCCATGGAGCAGTAATCTTGTTCCCTATTCTGAGAATCTTGAATCACTCTCTGCTGGAAAAATCTGAGCTTTGTTAAATAGCTTCAGTGACAGAATTTTTCCTTGCCTTTCCCTCTGAAGCCTGATTCTAATCACCTTAGAATATTTTTTCCCCTGAACCTTTCTTTTTGGATTCTTTCTCCCATCCTGTCAAGAAACCCTGTGTCCTCTCATCTAAGTAGAAATGTAAAGAAGCATTTCTCAAGCATGTCTTTTACTTTCTCCTCCCCGTAAGAAACTAGCTTGCATATATATTTCTTCCAGCAGGGAGACCAGCAAGACACGTGGCCGCAGCCACTAATGACTGTCCTCTTTGTTTCCATGCCTTCTGGATCACACATGGTCACCCAGTGGTTTCCCTCTGAAATCTTTATTTTGCTCTGCCTATTCTCTAGCAAACAAGAGGCTCTGGAGTGCTTCCTGGAAATCCTTCTCCTTCCTGTTTGCTTTCCTAATCTTTCTAGACAAAGTACTCTGCTGAGGAGGGGGCGGTTCCACTCTGTTGTCAGGTAGGGGTCAGCCAAATATAGAGAGATCTTGACTAAGAGTATTTAAAAGTCACACACTCTCCCGCACCCATCTCCTGCTATGTGTCTGTGCTGGTTTCAGGTTCCCAGACATGCCAGCCCAAACCTTCTGGAAGCCACTTGCCCATTACTGAACAGCTTTAATCTGGGATGCCAATGGCCCTCTCTTGACCTCAGAAAGTGCATGTGGCTCCCACATTGCATAAGGTATTCCCTGGGAGTCACTGAGAGGATGGGAAAACTCTCCCTCTTAAATGGCTCCTGCTGGAACTCTTTTTGCCAATCCGTGGCTCATGAGCCAAACATGGGAGCTGGCTTCTGGTGCTAGCTTCTTCTCTCCGGTACTTGTCAGGACCGCCCCAGAGTGAGCAGCTGACTCGTGTTCCACTCTCATCCCTCTTCGCTTAGGAAAAATGCGGTGTGGCCTGGGAGCGCCACTCTGAAGACAGTTCAGTAATTCTTAATAAACTGGGTTCTATTTATTTGGCTGTATTTGTTGGAAAAGAGCTTACTTTATTTTAACGTCAACTATTTGAGTGTTTCCAGTGTTAAGAATTATTTGTAGCATCTGTGGCAGAAACCGTTGTGTTTATTTAAATCTTACTTAAAGCCCCAGGACTAGAAGAAGTCCCTTGCGCTTTTGCCACAGCCTGGGCTCTGGTACAAAAGCCACTGTGTGGAATGACTGGGAAGATACTTCTGATCTCAAATGTCAGCCAGACTCACAGTTAGGAGTTTACACTAGAGCCTGTGGAGAAGGCACATTTGATATTTGAGAGGAAAGAAACAAGCTTTTCATATACTTCTTAGGCTTCCAGAAAAAGGTTATGTGGTATAACATTTTATTTATTGCCTCAAAAACTATTTATTGAGGACCTACTAGGAGCCAGGTAATGTTTTAGGGGAAAGGAGACCTAGTCCCTGCCCTCAAGGAGCTTCCGTTCTAGAGAAACAGGAAAATTGCTGCTTAAATCTTTAAGAACTGTTTAATTTGCATCCAGTAAAAGCCACTGTAGAAAATAACGTGGATGAAATAGTCCGGAGAGGGAATAATGAGACTCCAGATGGGTTAATTGCCAATTTCTGGCTTTACAGGGCCAGCATGCAAGGTTCAAGAAGTATGTGGGGCACAGTGCACACGTCACCAACGTGAGATGGCTGCACAACGACTCTGTGCTGCTCACAGTAGGTGGTGCCGACACAGCCTTGATGATCTGGACACGGGAGTTTGTGGGGACTCAGGAGAGCAAGTTGGTGGACAGTGAGGAGTCAGATACTGATGCAGAGGAAGATGGAGGTGCGCCCCCAAATACCACGCAGCACCGCACCTTCTTCCCCATCCCGTTCTGGATCCCTGCAGGCCAGCTCCACTCCCCCATGTCTCTCTGTTGTTCAAGGCTATGACAGTGATGTCGCCAGAGAGAAGGCTATTGATTACACCACCAAGATCTATGCTGTGAGCATCAGGGAAATGGAAGGCACCAAGCCACACCAGCAGCTGAAAGAAGTTTCAGTGGAAGAAAGGTATGGTGTTGCCAGCTTTGCTTGCATTTGGTGTACTTAATGCGAAGAAACTCTTTGCAATCAGTGTATTTTCTTTGCCCTCAAAGTTACTACTTAAGCTAGTCCTTTTTGTATATGTACAAAGTCTTAACCTGTGTACAGACTTGAGCTGCAGAAAATTTCCTACAGCCTCACTATGTGGCAAGGGGTGGTCACACTTGGCAGAAATTAGTTATGGAATTATGACCTAGAATAGACATGAGTTTTGGTGGGACTAGGTTTCCTCTTGCCTGGGAGGATGTCAGGGTAGACTGACAGCTGTCCCAAATGTGATAGCTGACAGGGAAGCATGCTGACTTGGGGTAGGAGGAAGGGTGGCTATCTGAGGTCCTGGAATAATATTCGTGGTTGTAAAAAAAACAATCTTCCATTCTAATCAGAGTCTGTGTGTCACACTGTGTCACTTGGTGTACCTTCTCTTACTGCATCTTTACCTGCCCAGGTTTGTTCAGGTGGGGTTGGTAGTTCCAGGCCTAACCAAGTTGATTTTACTGCCTTGAATCCTTTATGTAGAAAGACAGTTTCTGGTATTATTTTAGGCCTTTTAGCTGTGCTATTTTAAGTATTAATAAAAGAATTACAGATGACACTTGAATAACACAGTCGTTGGGTTGCCAGCTGTCTATGCAGTCAAAAATCTGCATGTAACTTTTACACCCCAAAAACTTAATCATTAATAGGCTACTGTTGACTGGAAGGCTTACCTATAACATAAATAGTCGATTAACACTTCTTTTGTATGTTATCTGTACTGTGTATTGTATTCTTACAATAAATAAGCTAGAGAAAAGAGAATGTGTTTTCAAACTGATGCAAATCTCCAAAAAATGTTTTGATATATTTACTGAAAAAATATCCATGTATAAAAGGAACCATGCAGTTGTCTCAGTTCGAGACCCTGTGTTGTTCAAGGATCAACTATAGGTAAATACTTTAGCATTTCTTTTTTAAACTCATAATTACTACAGTTATTAATTCATATTCATACTAGAGAAGGTGAATATTGAATTAAAATGCTAACATCTAAAAAGAACTTCATGGAATTCAAAGGTGTTGTAAAAATTCCCTGTGGTCTCTTCATGTTGTTAAGAGTTCAGTGTTCATAAGTCTGATGATGTATAATTAGATTCAGGTTGTTTTGCATTAAGTGTGGCTTTCTGCCTAATAATAATTATTTAATAAGTTGGACCTGTTAGCTTTACTATTAGGTAGGAATTTAGATACAAAGAAACAAAATATCATTTCCCCCTCTTACTTCAGTCAATGCCAAATTCTAAAATAAGCTTGATAAACGGTGGGTGTACTATAGACAAGATGATTGAATCTGATGGGGAAAGTCTCTAAAATTCTTGCCTAGTATCTTTGTTAGATGTTACTATGAAATTCAGGGTTCTCTTTTGATTAAAAAAAATTATAGACATTTTTCTTCAGTAGTCTATATAAGTTTATCTGGCTTGCACATCATTCTTTTAGGGGCCACAAGAGGAAATAATGTTAAAGGACTGAATTCTGAGAATAAAGGGGAAAAAAGACCCATATGCTCATAAGTACATGAATAAGCCTCCCACTTAAACAATCCACTCTAAAAACCATTTGGCCTAAACTAAATATTCTATTTTTAAAAATTACCCAAGTCTTCCAATTTCACATGACATTATGAAATGAGTTGACTTGGCTATTATTCCAAGGTTGTTTCTAGCTGATTGGTGCAACCCAGTGCTTTGTCCTGCTGAGATTTAGAATGGTCACTAAAATGTAGAACTCTAACCAGATTTCTAATTCCAAGCATGATAGTTGGTTTCTAAACTGAGACTCATCTGAACTTCTCTTTGTCTTGGTGTCTCTTTGGGCAGGTCTGTGAAAATCTCATACCTGCTCAATTTAGGAAGAAGTAGGAGAGGTGAATGTAGAGAGTACCCTAAGAACAGTTTTCAGTGGTTTGTGATTTTTTTTTAGTTTGTTTTGTTTTTGCTATTTTCAGTCTTAAAATCCAGAATTTTTAAGCTACCTCATTTTTCTCATCGTATCAAATGGGGACCTTGTCATACATTAGCATACACAGGATTGATTTCTTTTTATACAAAAGAAAAAAATGCTTCATAGTATTATGAGCTATAGGTGTAGGCATTTCCATACTCCACTGGCATTTTAAAAAATAATTAACACCAAAGTGTAGTGAAGAAAACAATTTCAAGATAAATATAGGGTACAGAGGAATAATCAAGCCTTTTCTGTAGAGAGCAACAGTTAAAAAGCCTTGACAGCTTCAGTTCCCAGAAGGGGCCGTAACCAGCAGGAGGATGCCAGCTGCACAGCATGCTGGGAGCACAGTGGGACCACACCAGGAGGTGGGGGCGAGCAGAGAAGGAGAGTAAATGGTGTCTTAATTAGCAGCTTCCATGGAGGCAAATCCTAATCAGAACCAAGAACAAGCAGCCTCCATCAGTCTTGTCAGTAATTTTAAGGGGGACTTGACCTCCCAGATAAGGATGGTAAGCAGCTTCTGAGCAGAAGGGAGAAAGGGGTGCCAGGCAAGGTGGGAGATGCAGAGAATTTGTGAGGGAGCAGGATGAGAGAACAAAGATGGGCAGGGAGGACTCTTGACAATAGCCAGGCAGACAGCTCGTCTGAGTCTGCACCTGGGGTGTGAAATGGGCTCTGTGAACTCCAGCATCCTGGGCATGAGACAGAGACAGAGAAATGCTGGGGGCCTCCGACAGTAGGAACATGGAGGGAGCCAGGCAGTACCCAGCTTCTTCCTGGGAATATTCAGAACTGTCACACCTGCTGCTGCGCCCTTTGATTCCTCCAGGCCCTGCTGCTTCCAGAGGCAGGGCCCCTCCCTGACTGTCCCTTCCTTATTTCTTCCTTTGTATACCTGCAGATACCCATGTGCCTTTCCTGAACACTTGGGCCAAGACAGGCCCTAATTAAACGAATGGGAGACAAATACTTAAGGACTGTAAGAGGTGTGCTCTTGGCCCGCCTGCCTGGTGCGAGGACCTATTCTGCCTCTTACCAATGTTTCAGGCAGATCTTCTGCCAGTTTAAATCCCTTTGCACCTTAGAAACCATGAGATGAATGCAACATCTGCCATACTGAAAACAGTCCCTTGAAGGCAGTGGCATATCAGCCTCAATCACTGTTTAAGCAACTGAATTCTGATCCCTAAAATTTAGGATACTTACTGATTTTTTTCTACTTAGACTCAGTTATTTGATTTTAAAATAGCTGTGAGGCTTTGAATTTGTGCTTCTTTGTATAATTTCTAACACATTGTGAGTTCTTATTCTTCAGAAGTAATATGATCTTCAATTCCAATCTTTTGAGAAATGGGAAAACTGACAGAAAGTGGTGATTGCTCCCAAAAGAATGCTGGGCTATACCTACCAAATGTGGAATTCCGCACAAGCGCTCATCAAGTACCCTGGTTCCCCACTCCAGCTTCGCTCCAGCACAGCGGGGTGTCTTGCCTTCTGCACCTAGTCACACTTGTCCAACCAGTCCGCAACCTTGGGTGAGCTTTGGGGAAGCCTGCTGTTCAACTGTCCTGTGCGACAGGAGTCAGGGCTGCCCAGTTTGGGGAAGCCATGCTTTCAGGGCTCATCTAGACTCCACAGTGCTGCGCGCCGCTCCCCCCACCCCCTGCAGCTGGCTCCATCTAATTCTGTCTAGAGCCACATCTCCAAACCTCACCTGCCTCTCAAATTTCCAACTCCAAGTTGACCCACCCACCTTGCTCTCAACTTCTCCCCTCATCTCCTACTTTGCCATGGTTTCTCAGTGTTAGGACTGTTCTGTTCATCTGCAATGTTGAAATTAGTATCTAATAAATATTTTAAATGTCAGGGAGTTCTTTCTGAGAAGAGAAAAAGCAGAAGGGAGGAAATTTTCAAAGCAATTTTAAGGTACAAAAGGCTTACCATCATCACAGCACAAGGGATAGTATCAAAATACTGTTATTTGAGTTCAGTAAAAACAGTTCTCGCAAACTCGTGGGGTGACAAGATCCCTAAAGTTTGCTCCATATCAGTTTGCCAGAGTTGCCTATAAAATTTTCTTTCACCTCATTATCAAGGTCATGCCAAGTTTATATTTCTTTTTTTTTTATTTGTAAGGTAGGGTTTTTAGTTTCAAGGGGGTCACCCAACCCAAACTTTCCTGAACAAAAGACGCCTGTTGGCCCACACACCAGAGGATCCAGGGCTAGAGAGACTTCAGGTGTCACTTGATGTGGGAGCTCAAATCTTGCTGCCAGGACTGCGTTCTCTATCCATATGTCAGTTCTGCTTCCTCTAGGTTATGACAGTTCTTCAAATAGCAAAGTGGCTCCATTGCCTAGACTTTACTGTCTCTGTGGTTCAAAACCAGCAGGAAAGAACTGCCTCTGATTCACAAATCCCTCAAATGTCTTATGAGGTTCTGTTGGCTCTGCTGGTCACATGACCATCCTTAAAGCAATCACTGTGATCTGGGAATTTGAGCTTTTCATTGATGATTCCTAAGGAAGTAATCACATGCCACACAGAGACTAGCAGTGTCAGCACCTCCACCAGAAGTAAAATCCAATGTGAGTATCAGAATTAGAGTAATTGATTTCTGGATGGACCCAAAACAGCAAATGTCTACTACATTCTGCCTTTCTTTTAGTTACAGACACACTCTTAAAATGCTTCAGTTTAATCCACATATGACTGAAAATGCAGTTATCCCTTCCCCAAAGAAAGATATCTCAGTGTTTCAACAAGGTGCTGCATCCAGACCCACATCTAGGATCTCGGGGAGCTGTGAAGCCCTCCTGTCCAGGTCCAGATAAATCCCCTCACCCTCCTGGGGCTAGCGATTATATCAGCCGTAATAACAGACTGCACAGTGATGCAGAGAGGACAGAGCAAGGATAGGTTTCTCAAACTACCATTTGGAAGGAGGGGGAGTGAGACACAGTTTGTAGTGACTGCTGTCCATGCCATGCCGAGTCATCCTCAGCTGGACAGGATAGTCATGGATTCCTGCCCTCGCCGTGTTTATGTTTCCCACACCCAGACAGCAATATGAATGTTGGAATATGCCAACAGTCAGAGGATATAAAGGTTTTGTTTGTTATTACGACAAAAGACACACATACAAAAGTGAAAACATAAAGTAGGAGGTTAACAAAATATCCTCTTAAAGGACCATCTTCCCGAGTCTCCCAAATATCTACTGGGATATAAATGATGCCCCTGTGGAGTTAGGATTCTGCCAGGCGCCAGAAAACTTTTTGTCCTCATGGGAGAGTTGGTACCCTCACACCCTCTCCTGAACTCTGGATTCCTCAAGAGGCTCTGTCTCTGCACCTGGCCACAGCCCAGGTGACCCGTGACCGGAACGCACGGCAGGGCAGGGAGGGGAGGCCAGCTTGCTGAGGCAGCTTCCAAGAGGGCCAAGTTTCAGGTCAGTCTAAATTCCATTTTTATCATTTACCCTCTGGCCTATGATTTGTCGTTTCATAGTATCAACTTAGGGAGAAAAATACTTTTTACATCTCAGACTGATAACTGCTTTAAATCTCAAAATTATATCAAATTATATTTTTAAATGAGTATTTTCTTTTAAAAAATCAATCAAATCATTTGCCATTCTTTTTACCCTCATTTTTTGATGATAAACCAAGCACCAGTTAATTGATTACTATTGGCATATATTTCTTTTTAAAAACATAGTTTATATTGTCTCTTGAAGTAGTAGTAAAAGTTTTTATACTGATTTTAATGAATAGTTTGTTATTGTCATTTTTTCATGTTTAAGATGTCACTATTTGGTTCAGCAGACCTTTCTTTGGGTGGGTGTATGTAGCTTTTTCACAATATCACCATGTACTTTTGAAATTATCCTGATTTTTTGACAAAAGGTTCCACTCTTAGGATGCTTGATTTTCTGGTTCCAAGCATGGAATCTGGTTTCTATGAGTGCATGTAAGTTTGTTCTCCATAACTATGAGAGGATGCTTATATTGTTGTAGACCTAAAATAGAAAAAACATTTTTTAAGGTCATGAGGTTGTTGATATTTTAAATTGAACTCTTTTTGCCTTTTTCTAATAGGAGCCTTTTTGTACTATCTTTGATGCATCATATTATATATTGTATTTCTAAAGATTATATTGGGTAGTGTTGTCTAAAACTTCAGAAATCTTTTTCTGTTCCAGTTTTGATTCGTGGCTCCAGCACCTTAAAGTTGGCTTCAAAGGAAACAAAAATATGGGTCACCTCGTATCTAAGATAGAATTTCGTACAATTGGTAGACAGTGCAAGGTATAACCTAAGTCTTTCAAGCTTGACCTAAATTCTCTGTGTCAGTTGTGTCCCCAGCAAGAAAGAGAGAGTACTCAAAAGGAAGTGATTTGGGGAGAGCTTTGGAGGGACTGTTAGCAGAGGTGTGGGCAAGAGTAAGAGAAGCAACAGGGATGGGGCAGCACCTTGGGATAGCAGTGGCTGCAAGCCGTCACCACCCCTGCACCTGAAGGGTTAAGGGCAGGAAGCTGTTGCCGGCTGCGGAGAGCAGAGCAGTAGGAGCGGGCTACCTTACAGGAGCTGAGGCTTGGGGGAGACGGTTGAAGGTGACCCACCTGAGGCCCAGCAAGGAGATATCTGGGGGATAAATGCCCCAGCTGCATTCTCCTCTCATCCTCTGATCTGGTGCCTCTCTTTAGCTGAATCCAGTCAGAAACAGAAAGGCAAGAGAGCCCCTTGATGCAGCCCACAAAGGCCAGCCACAGAGGGCACAGGGCAGAAGGGGAAGGGTGGAGCGTAGATATGGAGGGCGCATGGAAAATATCTGGCTCATTCTCCTGTAATTTTTTTTTTCTAATGGAAACTGATATTACTGTCACAGAAAAGGACCTCAGGCCCTTTTAATCTTGAACAATAATTATCACTTACGAATGCCATTGAATATAAATATGTATATAGATATTACCTAGTTTTATAACTGTATATGTACAATCAATTAAAGATGCCAGTAAATACAATCAAATCAATATCAAGAATCATTAGAGACATTTAAGACTTCACCCAATTTCAGTGGAACAAATTTGATGAGCCATAACTTTTACACTGCTATCTGGGGTGCCACAGGAATTAACATATAAAAGTCATTAGCACTGTGAAAATTATAACTTTTTAAAATTAATATTTTATATTCACCTTACAAGTTTTTATATTCTTGAATATCTTTAACAATAATGTTTAAATGTCTTCGGCCTATCTCCAGAGGTTTTTATTTTCACATTAAAAAAACAAATTAGAAACTTAAAACCATGGAAATGTTTAGTGCCAGTATCTAATTTTTTGTATGGAATCAAATTAACATGCAACCCCAATTTTGCATTCTGTATGATCACCACAGAGGCAAATCACAAGCATTTTCTTGATAACTTACACATAGGATCTAATAATACTGCAAAATGTGGGATGTGGTCTTTTAATGAAATCCAAATAAGCCAGCCAACATTAGTCTTCTAGTTTCACCCGGTGGTTCACAATTTATTTTTAAATGTCTACTGTTTGACACAGTTGTCTCCATCCCCTCCTCACCTAACTGCATAGATTAACCACCTGGGAATGGTAATAATGGAGATTTTTATTTGATATATTTATTTGGAACCTGCATTCAGACAAAACCCTGACTTTATGATGAAAGGTACAAAATAAATAAAAATTGAACTTTTTTTTTGGAAATCAGCTTATAAATACTCACTTTATTTTTCTAAGTGGATGCAATAGCTCAGGGACTGTTTTCTTAATACACCTGAGTCAGCAGCCTGTATTTATTCAAGGCTCTTTATTAACAAGTGCTGACACTCACAGCTTTTGGCTATCTCTCCAGGAATAAAAGAATGTGAGACTTGGCCTTTTCTGTCTCTACACCATCTTTATAGCATTATTATAGGATTCTCCACTTTTTATTCAAAGGAGAGGTTCAACCCCCCCACCCTGTCTTCTCACCTCAGAAGCTGTTTAACTTATGGGTACAAATCAAAGTCCCAAACTGAGCTAAAGCATATTCTTTCCTTCCTCAGAAAGGCCCTGGGCTTGCTGCTAGTCTCTCCT
This sequence comes from Smutsia gigantea, assembly GCA_032199065.1. Lineage (NCBI taxonomy): Eukaryota > Metazoa > Chordata > Mammalia > Pholidota > Manidae > Smutsia > Smutsia gigantea. Next base: position 8,641 of record JAVSCE010021727.1, on the reverse strand, counting down.
GTGTATCTCAGACTGGAAAGGTTATCTCTCCCTTTAAAAAAAAAGTCTGAAGTTGAAAAGTCAGTATTTAATACTTAAATTGTGTTGTCTTAGCACTGATTTAATGCAGTTTACTTATGAATTATCAGTAACTGTAGAAATTGATATTTATAGTTTCAATCATCAATATATTTTGTCTAGATATTCAGTTTTACATGGCTGTGAAACATGTACACTACCATCTTCTAAAAAGAAGTGTTAAGAAGCAATGATTTTTATGCCTTTTATCAATCAAGTTGTGTGTCTTAATTAAATACTATTTATTTTCCAGAAAGGGTGGTCCCTAATAAAATTAGAAAATCATTTTAAAATTTGAATCTCATCTTTAATATTTTTTTCTTAATGACAGAGTTGCAGGTCCAGCTGTCTGTAAGGAGGAATCTATAGTACACATTGGTTTTGTTTTTTTCATTTCCCTCTCATCTGATATTAGGTAAATATCAGTGTATCTCTTTTGTTCTGTTTTTTTTCCTAGTTTTATTCAGAAATAATTCACATATATTACTGTATAAGTTTAAGGCATACAGCATGATGGTTTGATTTACATATACTATGAAATGATTTCCACTAATATCCATCTTCTCATAGAGATACAACAAAAAGAAAAGAGAAAAAAGAATTCTCTTTGTGATGAGAACTCTTAGTATTTACTCCCTTAACAGCTTACCTACGTACAGTAAAACAGTGTTAGCTATATTCGTGTTACACATTACATCCCTAGTATGTGTTTATCTTATAACTGGAAGTTTGTACTTGGACCACTTTCCTCCAATTTCTCCTCTCCTACCCTCTGCCTCTAGTAACCCCAAGCCTGATTTCTCTTTCTAAGAGTTGGCTTTCTTTTTTTTTAAGATTCCATATATAAATGATACCATACAGTATTTGTTTTTCTCTAACTTATTTCACTTAGCATAATGCCTTCAAAGGTCCTTCCATGTTGTTGCAATGGTAGGATTTTCTTATTCTTTATGGATAAATGATATTCCATTGTATATATGTACCCTGACTTCTTTATTCATCTGTTGATGGACACAGTTGTTTCCATGTCTTGACCATTGTAAATAATGTTGCTGTGCTATGGTGCAGCTGTTCTTTTCAAGTTAATGCTTTTGTTTCCTTTGAATGTATTCCCAGAAGAGGATTGCTGGGTCATATGGTAATTCCATTTTTAATTTTTTGAGGATCCTCTGAACTGTTTTACATACTGGCTGTGGCAATTTAAAATCCCACCAAGAGTACACAAGGGTTCCTTTTTCTGTACATCCATGCCAGTGTTTATTCTCTCTTATTTTTTTTTGATGGCCATTCTAACAGTCATGGGGTGATAGCTCATTATAGTTTTAATTGCATCTCCTTAATAACTAGCAATATGAGCATCTTTTCTTGGACTTGTTGGCCTTTCATATATTTTTCTCTGGAGAAATGTCTGTTAAGGTCTTTTGCCCATCTTTTAATTGTTTTTTTTTTCTATAACATTTTATGAGTTTTTTATATGTAGGAGTTTCATGGTTTCAGGTGTTACATTTAAGTCTAATCTATTTCAAGCTAATATTTTTGAGAGGTGTAAGATATGAGTCCAGTTTCATCCTTTTACATGTGACTATCCGATTATCTCTTCAATCATTTATTGAAGAGGCTGTCTTTTCTCTATTGAATATTCTCAGCTCCCTTGTCAAATATTATCTTACATATATGCTTGGAATTATTTCTGGGCTCTTAATTCTGTTCCATTGGTCTGTTTGTCTGTTTTTATATCATTACCATACTGTTTGATGACTATAGCTTTATAGTATAGCTTGAAGTGCAGAAGTGTGATGCCTCCTGCTTTGCTCTTCTTTCTCAGGATTTCTTTGGCTATATGGGGTCTTTTATGGTTTCATATCAATTTAGTTGTGTTTTTTCTACTTCCATAAGAAAAAAAAAGCCATTGGAATCTTGATGGGGATTGCACTGAATTTAAAGATTTATACATGGCTTTTGGTAAAAATGACATTTTAATAATATTAATTCTTCTAATCCACAAATACAGGATATTTTTCCATTTATTGGTTCCTTGATTCCTTTCATCAATGTCTTGTAGTTTTCAATGTAGAGATCTTTCACCTCCTTAGTTAAGTTTATTCCCAAGTGATTTCTTGCTTTTAGTGGATTTGTAAATGGGATTGATTTCTTTTTCAGAAAATTCATTGTTAGTGTAGAGAAATGCTACTGATTTTTGTATGTTAATTTTGTATCCTGCGACATTACTGAATTCATTGATTAGATCTGTTTTTTGGTGTAATCCTTAGGATTTTCTATATATAAAACATGACATCTGCAAATACAATTTTGCTTCTTCCTTTCCAATTCTGATACCTTTTATTTCTTTTTCTTGCCTTATTGCTCTGGCTAGAGCTTCCAGTATTATGTTCAGTAGGAGTGGTAAGAGTGGACAACCTTGTTTTGTTCCTCAACTGAGAGGGAAAGCTTTCAGCCTTTCACCATTGAGTATGTTAGCTGTGGGCTTGTCATATATAGCCTTTATGATGTTGAGATATGCTCCTTCCTTGCCTAATTTGTTAAAGATTTTTAATCACAGATGGATGTTGAATTTTGTCCAAGGCTTTTCCTGTGTCTGTTGGGATGCTCATATGATTCTTTTCTTTTATTCTATTAATGCAATGTATCAATTTGATTGATTTGCATACATGGAACCATCCTTGCATCCCCAGGATAAATCCCACTTGGTCGTAGTGAATGATTCTTTTAATGTGCTGCCAAATTTGGTTTGCTAGAATTTTATTGAGAAATTTTGCATATATATTCATCAGGGTACTGGCCTATAGTTTTCTTTCATAATAGTATCTTTTCCTGGTTTTAATAATAGGATAATGCTGGCCTCATAAAATGAGTTTGGGAACATTCCCTCCTCTTTGATTTTTTTGGAATTTTTATAGAAGGATTGCTATTACTTTTTGTTTAAATGTTCAGAAAAATTCACTAAAACCATTTGGTCCTGGGATTTTGTTGTAGTTGGGAGAGTATACATATTTTAAAATAGAAATCCTCTCATTTAAAATTTTAAATTTGAAAGCAGTCTCAGTCTTGGGTGTTTTGAAAAGCTAAGGTTAGTTAATGACAGAGTTTTATATCAACTTTGTTAGTACTACCATTACCTCTGCAACATTTGAAACCTTTGGCATCTTTCAATTCCCCTTGTCTTTTGGTTCTGGAATCTCCAACTTTTACAAAGAGTTGGATAAGTGAGAGTTAAAGCAAAAACAGCACCCCTTGGATTTCCTTTTATGCATAAAATCTCATAAGATATCTAGTGTTTACCTGGAAAGTATCTGACTGCATTCTGCCAGGACTTGAGGGAGTCCTTGGCATTAATCCCACCTATGCTGACACCAGTCTGCTCTGTCATCACAATGGGGCAGTGATGTGAATGATGGGAAGATGATAATAGAAAAGTTAGAGATTGTAAAGTTCCTTTAGAGTATGTGGAGAGCTATAGATATGGTACATAAGGCAGGAGCTTAATGACATCTCCTCTGTCAGCGTTATGGTTTCCCAAGTCCACAGAATGCCCCAATGAAAGAGTCAGCTGTGCTTACAAGGGTTTTTTTCTAAGCACAAGAGGCTTCCTTTACTATTTTCCTGAAGCTTTATTTTATATCTCTCTACCTTTTATTTCCTTCCACACACACCCAAATTTTTAGGATAGTCTGACTATATGCCTACTAGTTTAGGAGGTATAAGTAACCATAAAACAATTCTAACACACCCCAACATATTAGCCATGAGATTGGGGAAACTGACTTTGGCTTTACCAGGATTGTGTCTCAGCATGCCCAGGTTCACGTCTGAGGTTTTCTCTAGCACAGTGGGGTAGGTTCCTTGGTCATCCTTCTGGCTACATCCATTGTGCTCTCCAAGATCTTTGTCCTTGATCTCTTGCCAAACTGAGGTTGGTTTTGTGGGGATGACCTTTCTGGGGCTTCACTTTATTATCCTAATCCTGTTGGTTGGAGGTCTTGGGATTGCCTTAAGAGTTGAGAAATCACAGGTATTTGCTAGATTTGGGGATTCTCATAAAGCCCCTCTCCCCCAACTAGGATGTCAACTTTGATAGCAAAATTTCTGATACACTGCTTTGTCTCCAAATTGGATAATGGTGCCAGCACTCAGTAAATATTTGTTGAATGAATGAATAAACTCCTTAACAACAAGATTTAGGTTTATTTCCAGTCACTGATACCCATGCATTTGATATTAAAATCTGAGATTTGAGATTTTGTCATCCTGTCTTTATAATCATAATGCAGCTTGGAAATTTCTGTCTCTAAGCAATTAGGACCCCTGAGCAGCTTTCACATTATGGTCTCCATCTGGCTTCTGCTTTTAGGCAATTCTAAGCAGTAGCCCAAACAGAGAGACCCTTCTCCCTAGGCTTCATCACCTTGGCATTGAGGAGAGCTGTCCCCTTTGTCTGGTAGGGAGTATGTGCTGATGGTGTTTCGGAGGGATCCAAGGGATTAGGCAACTCTCCTGTTCAGTCATACTTGCTGTTTACTTCCATGAAGATGGGTGAGTGGTGCCTCTGTTAGTCTCCATGGACAAGGACTCATCCCCAGGCACCAGTGGTCCCTTGTAATACTCACCCATATTTGGCTGATCCCCAGCTCTCAGCATCTCATTATCTTTTAATAATCCTTGTGAACCTGCAGGCAATTCAGGATCCTGAATGGTGACCCTTGTCCTCCCCATCTCTATAGTGCCCCATTCTTGGGAGGGTGGTTTGGGCACCCCCCACGCATATGGGGAATGGCGGTGGTATGTGCTGAGTAGAACCCCTCTCCCAGTCCTCCACGGTGAGGAGAGGAAAAGGAAGAGTTTCCACTCTACAAATTACCATCCCCCACAGACTACTGCCCTCTCCATCCATCACAGCTCTCGGTATGAGGGAACACTGAGGTGGCCGTGCCAGAATTATTCTTAGCCAAGGAGTATAGAAAAGGAGTCTGCATACTCTTACATTAATATTTAGTCCCTCTCATGGTTACCATGTGTTCTTTAGGTAACCAAAAAGTTTTTACCAAACCAACATTAGAAGCATTCTGAGCCTTTCATAAATGGTGGTCATCTTATCTCTGAACTGATGGGTCCTGGCACCAAATGACCTCAAAATTCCACTCTAGTAGTAGGGTTTTCCAGACTCTTCTTACATTGTGCTTAAGGCTGAAAGGGGTAGGCCTAAAATTTATCTTTTACTATTATATCATTTCTGAGTCAATTTGTACAATTATGAACTTGAGCAAAAAGAAAGTCCTAGCAAGAAAACTATACACCATGGGTTTATAAAGATTCCTTAGGGGTTTTTGTTTATTTTGTTTTTGTTTCAGCCCCGAATTAATATCTGTCTTTAATACTTGGCTTCTTAAAATATGTGTCTATGCCATCAAAATATTTAAAGTTCCTCTGGATTATAAACTTTATGAGACTCTCAGTTCTTCAAGGGTCAACACCATGCCTGTCATGGTCACCACCACATGTTTAGATAGATTTTCCTGAATTGAAACAAACCAGCAAACCACACAGGTAATCAAAGTTTTTCTTATAACATTTTGTGCCATGTCTGGGGACAGAAATCTGCTGTGAAATCCTGCCTCCAGTTAAAAAAAAAAACTTTATTTAATCAGTAAATCCACATTTCAATTTTTCTTAATCATGATGTACATGATGAAGCAGGGCAATACCAGGACATAAAAATGCAGGGATAAATTTCTATAAAATGATTTTTTAAAAATATTAATACAGCTAGGAAATCACACTCCTACAGTGTAATTGGTTGACTCAAACCCCTTCATTCATGGAGATAAAGAAGGTATCACCAGAAATAGGTAAACGTTTTTCTATTAAAGGGAGCATCTCCTAGAAGACAGCGGCAGAATTGGATTAGATTATTTTATCAAGTCTCTGAACATCTTTCAGATCTCCACTGGATGGGATGGGTGCTACCAGGATCATTTACCCTACCTGTTGTGTGGCTGTGATGTGGTAACTGAGGAGGTATTTGCAGAACAATCATCAGGGTGAACGATTTGTGCCCCTGAGACAATGTTGGAGGGTGTAAGGTGTGCACGACCAGGGCGCTTTCTGGGTGTGTGTAAAGCAAGAGGCATGCTCTTTAGCCAGCCCCACCCCACTCCTTTGAATTCAGGTCATACTCTGCCAGTTTCTCCCCCTCCTGCTCCTGTCATTTATCAGCTGTCTCTGAGGAGTCTGGCTAATGGTCAGCAGGTCCACCCCAGCTCCGGGCACGCCATGGGGAACATGATCACCCGTAGCTCCTCTCTCCCTCAGTGACTGACCTATCTCTCCTCTCGATGGCTCATTCCCAGTACACCTGATCTTCATTAAGACATACAGAGCCTAGATAGACACCTTCATTTTTTCTAGGCTCATCGGCTCCCTCCTGGCCTCACATTTTTGCCTGCCTAACTGCTATTCTTCCAGTCCTTTTGGCTCTTCACCCCCATATTTCCCCTACAATCCACCTCGCCACTCTTCTGACTTAAAAATCACATGGTACAGATTGTCCTGCCTGGAGTCCGCCTTGCCAGCGGCGCTGAGGCACTCGTCGCTGCTCGTGCACTTTCATTCTTAACTTTGGTCGGCTCCCTCTGTCACTTCTCAGAATCAAGCAGATTTTGTCCCTTCCTCAACCTTCTGTCCAAACCCTACCCGTCCGCTCGCTCTCTGCCGATGGCTTTTCTGCCCTCCTACACCTAGCTAACAAGCCCTGGGCATGAACTCCAACTTGGCACCTTCTTCTCTCTCTTCTGTGTTCTTCCCATCCTCCACCCCATGTCAACCATTCACCTCCTTTTTTCTCTTCTCAGAGGCGGTGAGAGGCATCCTATTCAAGGCTGGTCCCTCAGCTGGTTCTTGGACGTCAGCCCCCCATCTGTCTGTGCTCCCTCTTCTTCCTCCTTCCTCTCTCCTATGTTACTCCCTCCAAAACTGAATCTGTGGCCTCACCCGAGAAACACATTCTAGTCTTTACCATCCCCACCCAACTCTCTTCAAGAAATAAACAAATCCTTTGATGGATCTTTTACACATGTTCCCACCCTCACCTTCCTTCCCTTCAGGCTTTACCAAGTCTGTCCTTCACTCACTAGCCCACTTCATCTGTCTTCCATCCAGTAGAATTTGTCTTGGTAAAAGGCAGAACCTGCTTCTTCTAAAGTAGCATTGTCCAGCAGAAATGTAATGCATATCACAAATGTGATTTTTCTAGAAGCCACATTTAAAAAGTCAAAAGAAATGGTGAAAGTAAGTTTAACGATGTATTTTATTTAACTCAATGTGTAAGAAATATTACCATTTTGATATGTAATCAATATAAAAATTATTAATGTTATTTTATAGTTTTTAAAAAATTATTTTTACTAGGTCTTCAAAATCTGATGTGCATTTTACCATTTTAGCATACCCAGGACTAGTCATATTTCAAGTGCCCAGTAGCCACATGTGATCAGTAGCTACCATACTCGACAGTGAAGTTATAAACATTCTTCTTTCACTGACCCTTTTGGGAACACTCTCTGCTGACCTTCCCTTGCCTCTCCAACCACTCCTTCTTAGTGTCCCCCTGCTGCTTCCGTTTCCAGCCCTTCACATGCTGTTGGCCCCCAGGATTTCACCTTGACCATCCTCTCTTTTCACCCTACACCCTCTCCCTGATTAATCTCATCTATTCCATCAATTGGCTAATGGTTCCCAAGGTCATTTCTCTACGTACTGCTTCTCAATTGAGCTTCCAGCTAGTATAGCCAACCCACAAATGTCCAAACTCTAAGAAGCCAAAACTAAACTCATCTTTCCTCATAAATCACTTCCCATCTCAATCAATGGTGGCACCATCCTCTCAGATGTCCAAGCAGAAAACTGGTGTTCACTTGACTTGCTCTTCTTCCTTCATTCCCTAGATCTATTCAATTACAAAATTCTGGAAGTCTACTTCACCAACATGCCCTTAAATACTCACTTGTTTACTCTGTCCAACCACGGCTTTGGTCGAGGTCTTCACTATCCTCCCCTTGGATTATTGTGTTGGTCACTTCAATAGTCTGTCCACTCATAGTCCTTTGCACTCCACCCTTTATGCCCTCAATTTTTAATCCAAATAAATTGAAATTCAACTAAAATGGCCAAGTCTGGGATTATATCTCTATTTAATAAAAGTAGAGGGGCTGTATTAGAGGTTTCAGTCAAGAGCATTTTCAAGATGTCAGGCTTCTTTCAGGGCACCCACTCCTGCCTCACTCTTGTGCTTCCATTCCGCCTCACCACTGAGCAGCTCTACCGGTGATTGTGGAAGACATGACAGTGCATTTGACAGAACCCAGTTAGTTTTGTTTTGATAATAAAAACCCCCCATGACTTTGGAGAACTTTCCTAAACCTGGACATATCCAAGAGCAGTGGTTCTTAATCTCTCAGATCACAGATATCTTTAAAAATCTGATTAAAACATGCCTCCTTTCCCCAGAAAAGTGCACGTGTACAAACACAATTTAGCATGAGTGTTTGGTTTCCCAAGACATTTTGAAAAC